>JACTAT010000267.1:340000-516376 GCA_014526335.1 Chrysaora quinquecirrha
TCCCGACATATTTTGTCAGCAGTTTAATTTGGGGTTTGGTTACACTTGCACTTGACTTCCTTTACTAGCTAGATACTGCTTAACTACACAACAGCCAGTGACTACATATCTAATTTTAATGTCCGTTAGACTGGAATTTTGCTATGTGCGGAAGAGATTTTATATTCGTCCCCGCATTTTCAGATTGACTGTGATTGATAGGCCCAAAGGCCATAACTCAAGGAATGGCGCGAGCGAAAAGTAAAAGTTGGAAACCCTGTTTAGGCCTATCTACAGGGCGGCACAACTTTTCATTTAAACCAAAACATAACTGTGGCATTTCCTTAGTTTGTGATGCAAAACAATTGATCATTTACATACCTACTCTATTTAGTCTTTATTTTGCATTCGAGAAACTCACGAAGACTGTTACTTCTTTCTTCTAAGTGGAAAACTCTCGCTTTCGCTTTCAAAAACAAACAGACAAATAAAAACAAGAGAGAAGAAAAGCAGCGTATAAGCGTATGATATTTTGTCCCTCTGTCCTCAGGTTGAATTGAATTATTCGACCGTGAATTCAGATTCGTCCTTCCACACGCTTTGTTTTTAAGAAACCTACAGAACATCTAGGAGGAACAGAAAAGGTTAAAAAGTTTTTAAGAACTTATACTACTAGAGGAACTTTCCAATTTTGAATATTTCTATCGCTGTAAATAATCAAGAAAGAACTAGGAAGCCGGTTCCATACATTTGCAGTCAAAACCCCGGAAAACCCACATAAACCGTATGTAACCCATGTATGAAACGTTTTCTAAACTAAATAGTTTCCAGCTTTATTCGCATACAAGCGTCTCTTTATAATAGTTATGAAACTAAATACGCAGCTAAAATAAGGGAACTATTAAGGGAGTTTTGGTAGCACAATTTGGTCAAAGAGGTCCAGAAAATAAGAAACTTCTGGAATTAGACCTTGAGCAAGGTTCTTTATAAAAATAGCATGTGCCGCTTTCTAAAAGGCCAGACGTTTGATAAATTCTTATACACCAGAAGAGGGGTGTTTATAAGAAGAAGCATACATTTAGGAGTCAACATAGAGAAAGCGTACATTTAGCCCGAGATGGGTACATGACTTATGAATGGACGGGGATGTGCCGCCCGGATTTCAGAAACCCACCGGCTTATAATGTAAACCTTTGCGGAAAGAGACCCTATTTTATGACAAAAATAAGCGGAGTATGAGAATAATAAGACTTTCTAGACCTTATTGGTTGCTTGATATTATACTACGAACATTTTTGACGCGATTGGGATTTTACCACTTTTCTGACCGAATTAAAGTTAAACTTTCGACTTTCTTCAATTTGCCACCCACTTCTATGGGGTTTTGGTTAAAATCATAACCATGTTTAGAGAATTTCAGGGCCAAAAATCCACCCATATGGGGGGCACATACCCGCACCCAAATTTTACTAAGTACACCATTTAGGAACCAGGCATTGTCAAGATATAACGAAAAATTGCTTAATGGTGTCGTCCTTTATCCCAATCTTCTAAAAGTTCCCTGTCTTCAACCTCGGAGGGGCGGAGAAATCATTCACTTTTGTCAGGGACACTAGAGTAAACGAACTTGCTACCTTGCTACCTAAGATGGTATGCTACCTTGTTTATACGGGGTGGAATATGCCGGGGGCAGGAACAACAACATTTAAATATAATAAAATCAAAATAATTTCAATAACTTTATCTTCTCTTTCAACCATTGCAAAACGAAGAAAATAGTTCAATATAACCATGATTGGTCCAACATTTGAGATTTGCTTGTCAAGCAAAAGGTTTGATCGTTTGGTCACGTCCGTTTTGAACGTTTTCAAAAACATCAAGCCACAAATTTTGTGACTTTTGCTTGTCGCGCAATGTTTTTGGATGTGGCCAAACGATTAAACATTTGTTGTACAGCAAATTAAAATGTTGGACCAACAATGTTTGATCGTTTGGCCAGGGACTTAAAGTTCGAAAATTCAAAAAATGCCACGGGCATTTAATCGAATATACAGTACATATTCATCCCGTGTTAAATAAAACAAGTAGCCTGTCTCTCAAACTTATTGGTTGATGCCAGTAGCGTTCTGTGTTAAACTTGCAACCACTTGCGTTCCATTAGCAGAAGAATTAGTAGAATTCCTCGCCTGAGCACCATTTATTATCATCTGCAATGATCGTAAATCAATAGGAGATAGATTATACAAGCCTCCAGTAGCACTAGCGACATTCTGTGCCGCTGCCAAATTTCGCAGCTCATTCGAATCAAAAGCGGCACCGAGAATTTGTCGGAACAGTTCTTGTCCAGACACTTGTAAGCCTTCAGTAGCCATTGAGATAGTTGCGAAATCTTTCAAAGCATTTTGCTCATGATTTTCCCTCATTTCAGTTGGTCGATTCACAGGTATCGAATCAGGGGCAGTTGAGGATGCCGCTCCTACCGCTTCGGCGGAGACTGTTGAAGGCAACGGCGCTTCTTCTGCGCTTTTAGAACCATCGTCTTTCATTAGGTTTACGCGTTTCCGTTTTCGCGGAACATAGCCGGCGGCATGGATCTTCTTATGGTTGCTGAAATTACTTGAATCTTTGAAGCATTTGTTGCAATGTGGACACCGAAGGGGTCTCTCGCCTGTAAGGAAATAGAAAGAAGAGCAAAAGTAAGCGGTTAATCAAATAACCAAAAGGATAATAATAACAATAAGGAATATACAGTGCGTTCAAGAAAAAGGAACCCTGAAAAGAAAAAGAAGCCCCCCCTCGTACAAAAGCCAAAATACTTTTGAGCTAAAAAAATTGGTAAACATGTTTGTGAAGGAATAAGAATTATGCTGACATCACTTTATAATGCTTTGATTTATGAATGACACTGGGGAGAAACAAAATTTTAACATAATGTTTTTTAGTCAAAGCAAGGAGCAATTAAAAAAGAACTTTCAAAAAGCACATAACTCAGCGTAAACAATGTATTCATATTGGTTTGTATCCGACGTTAAATATGTTGTCTTTCTTACTCCTTCATTTTTTGAACCCTTGGTCTGAACTGGTCGATTGCTCGATGCATCCTTGCTTTAACTTATCCCAGCACCAGACAATCTTCGATTACATGAAACGTGCATCATAATTGTGCACATGCTTTACTTATCAATTAAATTTGATGCAGCAAATTTTTCATAAAAATGAAATATGCAAACTCATCCTATTACGAACATGATTTGTTGTGTACATGTAGAATTATGACTAAATTTTGTTGGCCTTGAAGCTATGGTTCCTTGATAAAAACAGTTTCCTTGATAAAACAGTTTTGTAAAGCGGGTTTCTTTTTTGGAACACCCTGTATGTATCCTTTCTCGCGAAGAGTCCTTCTAAGAAAAAGGACTCTCAGATTTTCTCAGATTCCAGAATTGCTAGCTGGAAAATTATCTGAAGAAACCTTTAACGACATCAATTTTATTCCTGCGCTTTTTCTACAGAAATCATGTAAAATATCCATACAAAATGCAAAGACAATTGGCAACAAATTTTCCAGTGTAAATAGACAAAAAATATGTCTATTTACACTGGAAAAAAGTGCTAGCAATGCTGAGATTAGAGCAACCATCTTTGACTGTGTTTACCCGCTGCAATAACCATTATTCAAATTTTTAAAAAAAATTGGGAAACTTAACATATCCAACAGTCAGGTGAATAGCTATTCAAAGGTGAAAATACTCCAGAAATTTAGTATATCTCTTGCGATTGCAGAGAATTCTCGAGATTGTGACACAGCAATTTGGCCAATGGAACCTGCTGCCACCACAGCAAGATAAAACTGAGGCCAAATAGCGTCTTTTTCGCAAGCTCCAGTGCGCGAGCTTCAACCGGTTTCATACCCCCCTGCTATGAGATGAAGGCGACACTGAAAGGTGTATAGCGTGGATACGGAATTTAGCGCCTTCACCAATAGGCTACAAACTAGGCCTTGGCCAAACGATCAAACATTGTTGGCCCAACGTTTTAAATTGGCTTTACAGCAAATGCTTGACCGTTTGGCCACGTCCAAAAACATTGCACAAGCAACAAATTTGTAGCGTGATGTTTTTGAAAAATTTGATGCAAACAAAAATGTTGGATAAGCAATGTTTTTGGACTTGGCCAGACGATCAAACATTTTGCTTGACAGGCAAATCGCAAATTTGACCAACAATGTTTGATCGTTTGGCCAGGGCCTTATAGCTACACATTTTCAAACGTCAAAAGATAAATACAGCGGAAACGTAACTGAATAACTGAGGGAAAAAAACAGGCAGTGCAACAGAAAATTTTTAAGTTACCGGTATGGGTTCTTCTGTGTTCGGTCATTTTCTCCTTTCTGCTGAACGCCTTTTCGCAAATATCACACTGGAAGGGTTTTTCACCTTAAGAAGAAAAAACAGAAAATATAACTGCGCCAAACCATAAGCCTAGTTCAAATGCTCTCGATATCACTTAACAAAATTTAATTTCGTTTAACGTTATTCGCAGCTATGTTCAACGATGATGAAACGTTCTCGACATTATTGAACAACACCTTAAATCAAACAGACGTTGAGCTGGTGCACTGAACATTTTCAACTACTTCCAAATTTTCTTCATCAAGAACGGACATCACTCAAAATAAACTAAGCATGATGAACAAGGTATTCAAACGCTCTTCTTTCACTTGGACTCGACAATAAATTTTAGACTTCTTGTAAGATGTCCACAACGAACCACAGAAAAGAACCACACTTACAGTATTAGAGCTCAGTTTCTCGACAGAAATGGTTGTATGACAAATGCGAAATGAACTCATGATAAATATACATAACCGTATTGTAATGAAGAAAGCATAATGTAGCAGAAAGCCAATGCCGAATTGGAGGAGAGACGTTGGTTGTATGAAATTGAGAGTTAGCTACTCGATGACATTGTTGCCGGCTCCGGATCATGCAGCCTAGGGTTCGAATCTCTGTAGTATACCAATAATAGAAAATTGCATAGCAATCGACCTACAGAACTCACCCGTATGTGTCCTCATATGCCTTCTTAACGACGCGGCACGATTGAACCCGGAATTACAAACACTGCAATTATGAGGTTTCTCGGGCATGTGGGATATCATATGCTTCTTTAGATCTCCTTTGGCGTTAAATCCAGCGCCACATTCCTCACAACGATGGTTCCTCTCGTTCTTGTGGGTGACCATATGATCTTTAAGACCGGCTGCAACCAGGTAGCTCTTTCCACACAGATCACAGACGTAAGGGCGACTACCGGAATGAAGGCCTTTATGAGTCGCCAGGATCGTGAATGATGAGAGACGCTTGCCACAAATATCGCATTGAAATGGTTTCTTAATATTGTGAGCTTTGACACAGTGATCGTGATATTTCCAATGACTTGAGAAGACCCTTTTACAATTGCTAATGTTACAAGACCATTTCTCTTTATCTCCATGGCTTAATCTATGCTGTTTGAGATCTTCTTTTGTGGCAAACTTCTGCAAGCAGATTATGCACTGGTTTTCAACATTTCTTCTCTTTTTCTCAGCCAACCTTGAATGAAGTACAAAAATGATTACCGTATTTTCTCTAATGACTGCCTTAATATCAATAAGAGACAGATTATACAAGCCCTCAGTTAGACTTATTACAATCATGTGGTCTCTGTGGCGCAGTGGTTAGCGTGCAGAACCTACAACGAAATGTTGTGCATTAGAATCGCCTTCTTGCCACTTTTGTTGCAGAGATAACAATCTTAGGCAAGTTGCTAACATAAATGTGCCTCTCTCTACCCAGGTGTATAAACGGGTATCTGGTCGGTAGTTATGAGCACCCTGTGTGGCTGCACCCTGACGGAAATACATCCAGATTAGGGGGCAAAGTGTAAAGTGGACGGAGTTGCCGTTGCCCTAGGCTAGTAGTAGACTTAAAAATGGCAACTTCACTTCACTTTATTCGTCGTAGCCTACGGTCCTTCACGCCCAACCAAACCGCCCTAACTATACTCTGAGGATCTGAAGAAACTTCAATTATGTTGTAATTGCTAATAGCTGCTGCCGATAGAGTTGCAGGAAGGCAATAAGTGTAGCCTCTTGTAGCACAGGCGAAATTTTTCAAAGCTGCCGATTCCGCACCTCGTTTTAATCAAATGCGGCGCTAAGAATTGGTCGGAACAGTTCTTCTTCGGACACTAGCAAGCTCACTTTGGATGCGCTTTTGTTTCAATGTAAATAGGCACCTTTTAGGTTTAATATATATCCTAGGATTTTGTCCGGACACTATACATGATTGCCGCAAAGAGAGCGCAGGAACAGAATTCATACGTCGCAGAAAGTTTCTTCAGAAACCTTTACAGATAGCAAGTCGAGTGTCTAGAAGCACTGAGTCTAATTTTATAAAAAAAGAAGACCGAGCTTTCGAGTGATATCCTAGGGTACAGAGAGTAATAATATAGTGGAAACAATTCTTTAGTTGTAGAAAACTTCGAAATCAAGATGAACAGCGGAAACATCAAAGGGCATACTTAGATCTTTTTTCTTCAGACATTTGATCAATTGAAAGGGTTCAAGTGAGAAAACTCCTTCTGTCTACGGCTTTGGTTTTGATGTGGACAGATTTAGGGGTTTTGGAATCATGTATTACAAGGAAAAAGCTTAGGTACCGTTGTTCTGCTTCCCCATTTTCGTGCTTTTCGTCGTCATCACCATGTTCTCTCTTTCATTTTGCTTATCTTTCTCCTCGCCCTCCATCACATTAGAATCGGCTGTCGATTGATTCAGTAGGGTTAGTGTCTGTTCTTCTCTGGGTCTTATTACAGTAAAACTTTCCCTTGTAGCCATACGTTCACTTTTCTTTCCTGTCTGCTTACCCTCTTGGTCGCCATTCGCGGGTTCTGAAGCAGATAACTGACACGTTGAAGACGACGCACCTTCGGGCTTTGAACCTTTCGCATTCTTTCGAGGTCGACCGCGTTTCTTTGCTGGAGCTTTCACAGCTACGTCGTTCGCAGTGCCTTGTGCCTCTTGGGCAGGAGCAGATGAATCTTCACTGGAAGTGTTCTTAATCTTGACAATCTTAAATGAAGCTAAAAGCAAAAAGCAAGAATAAAAATACACACAAAATGTTCGGGATCTTCGTTCTGAGGTCTGCTAAACGTAAGCTGCTGATTAGGGAGAGGTTCTTTATCTGAAGCCATGCAAAAACAAATCTTGAATTATCAGCTTAATTCTGAAAATTGCGATAAAGGGAGGCAACATTTTATGACATATTTAAAGCTTCTTTCGTACAAGACCAGCGTGCGTAAACATCAGGAACAGACCGAAACAATGAATATGACGGAATTTATACCCAGATATTGATCGAAATGCACCAACAAGAAAATTGAATCTGAATTGGTATTTTGTATTGAACACCAATGAGCTTGCGGAATACAGAAGAAAGATCAATAGAATTTATGGAAGAGTCCAAGTAAAGAGTGCAGCGTTCGTGTTGTCATTCATTACATGGAAACTTCTTGTATTATGCTTTGCTCTTATTTATTTTGTTTTGCTTGATTTTCTGTATTTTCATTGTATCCTGAGGTAAACTATTGCCTGTCAATAAAATATTTTGCTGCATTGCCATACAAGATCTTGAGTAGTACTTAGATGGCATCTCTGCAAGTTTAATTTGAGGCATGAGACAATTTACCACAATATGTACCACTTTGCCCTTAATAAATAATGCATGAAATATTTGTCACATATATCCATAACTACAACCCCTATGTCTCTCTCTGATAAACATCTGTCTCTCTCTAATACAAACCTGTCTCTCTCTAATACAAACGTAAACCTGTCTCTCTCTAATACAAACGTATGCTACCCTCTTTTGCCCCAATTTTATCAAAGTGTTAGCAGAACCCAGTTGTAAGGGTTCTAAGCCATTTCAATAATGGTGGACTACCACCCAACACTGCATTCTCCTTCCTGTCTCCAATATAAACAAAGTACCTGGCTACAATGGGCATAAATACCATGTTCCCTCTTTACCCCCTGCAGCAGACTTTGTTCAATATGTATCTTTACCAAGGTTGTACCAAAATGTTCCCAAATTGTTCCTCTCTAAAGTCCTGAAAGAAAATCCTGGGTACCCATCCTACCAAGGGTCCAAATTTTTAGAAAAACAATGGGGTGTCTGCCAAACTTTGTTGCCAAATTTTGTTACAATGGCAACATAGTATTGGATTTCTGCAGGATGCAAAGTAAGCTTTTCCATACCTGACCCTGCAGCATCAGACACATGTTCCAAGGCATGCTTTCCAAGAACAACTGAACAGTTGAATTCTGAATGACAAACTTCACAAGTGTATCTTTCTGTGCCATCTTTTTCAGATGTCTCTGCATGTGAACTTTCCAAATGCATGATGAAGCTTTTCAACAGAGGAAAGTAGGCTTTGCAGTGCTTACAGGAATACTCCTTTGCATCACTGTTTGCATTACTGGTGTTATTAGAACTTGATCCTCTTCTTGCTAAAATGATGAAGAAAAATTTAAGATTTAAGTAATTCCATTCTAGGTCATCTCATGCTAGTAAACTTATACACCCTACTGTGGTGGATGCACCAGGTTGGTGGAATTTTTTGCATTCTGTGGTGGATAAGCACTACTGTGGTGGGTTATTATGCTTGATTTGATGGGTTACTATGCTTGATGTGGTTGTATTTTTGCATATTGTGGTGGATAAGCACTACTGTGGTGGGTTATTTTGCTTGATGTGGTGGGTTTTTAAACTTGATATGGTGGTATTTTTGCATATTGTGGTGGATAAGCACTACTGTGGTGGGTTATTATAATTGATGTGGTGGGGTATTATGCTTGATGTGGTGGTGTTTTTGCGTACTGTGGTGGATAAGCACTACTGTGGTGGGTTATTATGAGACTCGAACTGGCTCCACGTGACAGCCCTTAAAGAAATTCTAAAATATACTCGGGAAGAAGTTTATGAGACTCTTACAAGACATACATTTCTCAGTAGAATCAATGACTTGCACATCTTTTCCTGGCAATTCAATCGTTTCTTTTTTATTCTTTGGTTTTCTCCCTCTTGGTGGCATTGTGTCTGGAGCAATCTGCGAAAAGTTAGAGCAAGAAAATTATGAATCGAGAAATCTGAGCTGAGGTGAGGTGATGAGGTGAATAGTTATTTATTTTTATACTAACTAACGGATAATATCGTTGGATAATATCTACGGTACTGTTCTTTTTTATGAAAACAATTATTTCATGTCTGGGTGAAAGTAGGGGTTTGCTTGGCGAAATTTGTCTTTTTTGGGGGAGGGTTTTCATTGGAAATAAATCAATTTTGCCAACCCTATTCTTTGACAAAAGCATTTTGAGAACATTAGATAACAAAATAACAATCATAAATAACAAAATTCTTTAATTTTGACTTGATTTTCTGTCCTTCAACCAGTTCCAAGAAATCCCGCACACACCAGTCAAGATGGACGCCCTATCTCTACCACCAGGTGTTCGTGTTGAGCGCCAAAAAAGCTGTTTTACCCAAAAATTTTACAGGATTGAGATGTGAATCGAAAGTAAATAAATATTTCATATATAAATAAACATCTTCTGGCCTAAATTACATCGTCAAACCCTTTATAAACTCACCTGAATGCAATTTGATGTGCTGGACTTCTTTGGGCGACCTGTCCTAGGGTACTTCTGTGAAAAACAAGATGGCCACAGGTGGAAAATTGAGAAAGAAAGATTAATTTTTTCAATTCAACTCAATCTTATTAGGAAATTATTTTATGACGCAATTCGTTATTTAGGTAGTAAGTTAGTTAGTTAGTTAGTTAGTTAGTTAGTTAGTTAATTATAAAAATAGAAAAAAATGTAATAGGTTTGTACGTATTAAATTTGAAGTGAAAAAAAATCTTACTAGGAAATTAAGATTCAGCCTTTGCCTCATACAACAGTCATACAATTTTGGGAGTTTAACTTTTTTATAATATATGGGGCATCCCTGTGGTGATTGGTTGCATTTATTACACAAAACTGTAATATTTTGACGCCATTTCAGTAGTTCTTATCGGTTCTTATATGTATATATTTCTCCACTCTGAACAAGCCGAAAAAAATAGGAACATACCATACCTTGGACATACCACCTGTACCAGGTATACCTGTTTACCCATCAACTTTGCAATTAATATATTTCACCCTTTTATTTTTTCCTTTCTGGCCACCCAAATGGTGGCGGCCCGCGATCGCACTCTTAGGCAGAAAAGAAAGGAAAGTTTGGTTCGATGAGCAGATTCTCCCTCTCAGCTACAATGAGTCGAGAGAGCTCTCTCTCTCCTAATAGCTTAAAGTCATGACAGAAAGAGCGACGAATCTAAGGGCAATCAAATGGTCGACTCAGTTGATTCTAAGTCTTGCAAATTGCAGTGAAAACTCAATAAAAACAAAGGCAAAAATTAGTTTTTTCACTTATATAGCATCATGTTTACATTTTGAACTGAGCACCCCTGTTCGTGGCCAAGCTAGCGTATGAAATGCAATACAAAATTCAGTTAAAATGGAGTATTTGGTACTGGAATCTTGTCTTTCTTATAAAACTGTGTCTCGACTGATAAAGATCAGAGGTTTTCTGGTCTTATTAGTTTCATATCTAATATAGGCCCAGCTCAAGCATCTCACAATTGAAATAGCCCCCACTGCATTAACAAAGCTTTCAAAACCAGTAAAATTGGGTGGAAAATTGTTTCAGAAATATAATTTGGCAGCAAAAACTGGCCGGCACAATTCTAGCATCTAATAAGCCGAAAAAAGTGTGAAAAGTTTTCTAATAAAATATTTGGGCAGGTTACACTGTCATCAATCATGGTATTCACTGGGCCTAATTTTCCTGAGTTCTTAATGTTGATTTTCATTTCATTATCATTGTCTGTATTGTCTATATAAGTTATCTCGCTTATCTCTGGCTCTTACAGCAGCTATATGTCAGGTCTATCCTCCTTATCATCACTGTAGTCCACGAAGGCCCACTGCACAAACTCGTCCTAATGTGCATCCACATATTTTCGCATCGCACCCATCAAGAGTACAGCCATACGTACGCGTAAACAGCTCCTCGCGGCTCAAACGCCATTTTCTTGCATGGCGCCAAGTTTACTCAGAAAACCTTCCATCTTTTCAACCTAAAAAAATAGAAATTCGAAAAGTTGTCAGAATTCTTAACCCACTTCACTTTTATTACAGAATTTTGATACTAACCTAGGTTGTATAAAAACGTAGCTAAAGGTTGTGATAAAGAGCGGAAAAATCTTTAAACACCTTAGGACAAACTTTGCAAGTTAGTCGGTTAGTTAGTTGGTTTGTTGGATAGTTAGGTAACTAAATAGTAAGCTTGTCAGTTAGTCAGCTAGTTAGTTAGTTGGTTAGTTAGTTACGTAACTAAATAGTTAGTTAGTTATTCAGTTGGTTAGTTAGTTATGTAACTAAATAGTTAGTTAGTTATTCAGTTGGTTAGTTAGTTATGTAACTAAATAGTTAGTTAGTTATTGAGTTAGTTAGTTAGTTACTTACTTAGTTAGTTAGTTAGTTAAATAGCTAGCTTGCAAGTTAGTAAGTTAGTTAGTTAGTTAATTAGTTAGTTAGTTTGTTAGTTAGTTAGTTAGTTAGTTAGTTAGTTAGTTAGTTAGTTAGTTAGTTAGTTAGTTAGTTAGTTAGTTGGTTAGTTAGTTAGTTAGTTAGTTAGTTAGTTAGTTAGTTAGTTAGTTAGTTAGTTAGTTAGTTAGTTAGTTAGTTAGTTAGTTAGTTAGTTAGTTAGTTAGTTAGTTAGTTAGTTAGTTAGTTAGTTAGTTATTTAGCATAGCTTGTAAGTTAGTTAGTCAGTTAGTTAGTTTTTATCATCCCACACTGCCTAGAGTATAAACGTCAGAAACAGACTGAAACAATTTATCAAAGCAGAATATGTAGAATCTAGCACATCCAAACAACAACGCATCCCCAAATGTGATTCTTCCTTAGGAAAATATTTACTGAATGTGGAATATTGCAAAATATGATAAGGGTTGATTTTTGCACAAGCATACCACAATAGATGAGATTCAACAACGCCTCAGACCAGCCATAGAGCCCAATGAAATCGCTAAGTAACTCTCCAAGTCATACAGCCCAAGGCTCTCTTCCCGTTCGACGGCTTATTTTCGTAAAATAAAATATAATAAGGGGATATGGAGGCAAAGCTTCAACAAAATTCTTTGCGACCAAGTCTTCAAAGCGTTGCAAAACATGGGAAATGCCGTTTTCACTTACAGAAGAGCTTGATGAGTTTGTAGATTCTTTCAATATCCTTATCACCCTTGACATCTGATCCTCTTTTTCTTTCAGCTTTTCCAGTATTTCACTGCTAAGCTAAAACAAAGAAAATGTCGATAACAGTATATAAAGTGAAAAAAATATGCAGATATAATGCACAGCAAATCTTTATAGGCCATGACAAAAGATGAAACGCTGTTGGTCAAACATTTAAAATCCTCCTGTCCAGCAAAATGTTTGACCATTTGGCCACGTTCAAAAACATTGCTCCTCCTACACTCTTCGCTTGCGTCACGTTTAGTCACGTTACAAAACATTGCTCGACAAGCAGATTTCACTGAGTAATGTTTTCAAAAGTTCAAAATCATTTTTTGACTTGACGAAAGCAAAACAAAGTTGACGAGAAATGTTTTGCGATGTGGCCAAACGGTAAAACACGGTGTTTGACAAGCAAAATTTCAAAATTTGAAAAAACATTGTTTGATCGTTTGGCCAGGGCCTAAGGATAACCATTGTAGAATCTTGCCTATATTTGACACAATGCATTGGGCTGTACGACTTGGAGATTTACTCGACGATTTCATTGAGCTCTTTAGCTCAGTGGAAACATCGTTGGCTTTCTGGTCATCCAGCCCAGGTTCGAATCCCACTTATTGTGGTTTGGCACTTATGCAAAAATCTATCCTAGTGTTCGCTTTAATGACAATTATACACAAATATGTATGATGCTGAAGAGGGCTCAACATAGCCGAAACACAAAACGTCAAATGGGAGGACAGCCTTAGGCTGTACTACTTGGAGATTTACTCGGCGATTTCATTGAGCTCTATAGCTCAGTGGAAACGTTGTTGGCTCGCTGGTCATGCAGTCCAGCTTCAAATCCCATTTACTGGGGTATACCACTTGTGGAAAAATCTATCCTAGTGTTCGCCATTCATGACAAATATTGACACAATTCTTACGTACCTCTGAATTGACAAATCTATCCATCAAGATGACTAAGAATTCAGTAACCGCTACAAAATACGCCTTATGAACAAAAATCTCCTTCGCAGAATCTGGGCCTTCGTGGTCATCGTGTGAAATCTTGTCCCATAACGCTTCAGTTAGCGATAGAATCGTTGATAGTATTTTTACGTCTGAAACGTGAGAAAGCGTCATAAAATGTGTGCGAAAAATGCTTTAAATGCGAGAGAAAAAAAAATGCTTTAAATGCGGCCCCGTTTACACTATGCCGGTACGAAATGAATACGGAATGATTTCATGTCGAATGGGGAATTGGGAGTCCCCGTTTACACTATGCCGGTATGAAATGAATACGATGAGCAAGGTCATCGGTTTTTGTCTAAAATCTATTGTTTCATGTCAAAAAGAACAAAGAGTAATTGTTTTTCTCTCATTCATTCAGCAAAGCGGCATCAAACTGTACCGTATTCAGGCGTTTACACTATGCCGTTTTCAGATGAAGCCGGTTAGCGTATCGTATTCATTTCGTACCGTATTCATATCAAAACTGTGCCGGCATAGTGTAGACGCAAGGCCAAAACGGTATAGTTTCGTACCGTATTCGTCTCATACCGGCATAGTGTAAACGGGGTCTGCGACCATAATACTTTGAGCTATTTACTCATCATCTTTTATTTATTTTCTTATTTCATTCATATTATAATCTTTAAACACGATAACCCCGTCAGCCAAGACTGCTTTTCAGGGAGCCGTGAAAAAAATTAACAATTTAAAATAACTACTTAAGTTTAAACCAAAAAGCACAATAAATTTTAATTAAAATTAAAGTCGGTGTTTGAAAGTTAATAAAGAGGGTGCTTGCTTAACCTCAGGTTTTAGGCTGTTCCAAAGATGTGCACCTCGATATGAAAATGATTTCAGCCCATTAGCCGTCTTAAAAAAAGGCACACGTAAATCAGTCTCTGAATTTCTCAATTTAACGGTGTTCCGTGAAGAGTTCTTTAAAGAAAATCAATACATCTTATCTACATCAATAAATAAACTTATCTGTTATTTTCGAGGAAAACCTGCAGTTCAGGTTAGGGACAATGAAGAAGCCTAGAATACTTTACTTTTTTAGGATAGGGACTTGTCACTTAACGCAAAATCGACACCTTGTTCGTTCACTCAAAACCAAAAAAAAATTGCACAAAGAAATCATCCCAAGCATAGTCTCTACAATTTATCATATTGAAGGAACTCTGTATGACATGACTTACAGAAAGAATTCTGCAACAGTTGCTTTAGTTCTAAAGCAACGAGGTACAAACTTAAATAAAAGTCTGAAACAAAAGCTAAACAGGAAGCTGGTTCTTAGGACTTAAGGCCGGGCTAAACTAGAAGACATGTCACGTGCGACGTCCCCTTGATGTCTCCCAGTTTAGCCACTTCGGAAACTTTGTAGCGCGCGACAAAATTTATAGCAAGAGACACGCAAATGTCCCTGAGAGACAACAGTAATATTTCTTGTCCCCGTGACATGCAAATGACTCGAGAGACATGTCGCTTGCTTGTCACTAGCATGTTAAGCCACCCTGGGGGACACGCCGAATACAGTGTCGCGCGCGAAAAGTCTCCTAGTTTAGTCTTAGCTTTAGAGTATTCTAGTCAGTTAGAAGGCGAAAACTTAGTTTTTCGAGTTTATAACTTAATAACTCTCAAATAAGATGAAAAATATGGTATCTATAAACTTACGCAGTTCTTCTGTAAACATCGCATATGATCGTAACTGTGTTCGCAGTAGAAAGTTCGTTTAATATGGCATCATCGTAATCAAGCAGCTTATCGACGACATCAGAAACAATATCCAACAGCTCGACTATAAGAAATAAAAGAACTACAGTGAACACCTTTCAGGCTCAACCAAAATTTTTTAGTGGATAGTCCAACCCGAACATCCAAGCGGAAATAATTACATACAAGCTTCTTTGAAGGATTTCTTTGAAATCCAGGTATGATCTAAGGCTGAAACAGCTAAAACATACACGGTTTTCAAAGAAATCCTCCAAAGAAAACGTAAGGCAATCAACATACGACACTTAAAGGTCTTTCTTCACAATCTAACTTTCTATTTTCTTTGTTATTTTTTTGTATCTTAATATGAATATGTATTTAAATCTCTATTTAATATCTATTCCGTATTTTTATATTTATTCTTATATATACTACATATTTATTTCTATATTTATTCATATTTTCCATTCTAAAGGATTGTGTGCCTGCCGCACAGAAAAGTTTGGTTACTTATGAATTTTCGCGGCGGTGTGATGCCAGGTACGTAGGCCGCAATTCCCAGAGACAAGGAAACAGAGTAGAACAGCATGTTCTTACCAACATTCGTAACCACAACTTTCGGCAAATGGAGCAACCACCCAGCAACAGGCAACAATCCACCCATAAACATGATTCTGCCATAGAACAAGACTTATTAGTTCACCCAGAGTGTGCAGAAAATTACAACGAGGATTGACAACGAGGATTGTTTTCCAATATTGGCAGGGCTAGCCTCGTTTCATCTCAGCGCTTTGGAATCTGTCCACATAAAAACCAAAAAGCCGGTTCTGTGTAGACAGAAAGAGCTCGTCTTCTCACTTGGACTTTTCAATTAATTTTTATTGTTTTTTCCAGCCTAAAGCTGACTGGTGTTTAAAACACAATGCCAATTCAGCTTTTCTTTCTGATTGGTGCATTTCGAGCCGCATCTGGGTATAAATTGCTATTTTAATCGTTTATGTTATTTTTATATTGAAACCATTGTAAGTAGGTTAGAGGCCTCTTGGCCTGAATACCTGATAAAGAAAAAAAAAATTAATAAATAAATCCCGCCTTAGTTTATTATTATGGTCTGCTTCTGACGTTCATACTCTGAGGAGTGTCAGACGAAAAAAGCTGTTTAGTAGTATGCCCGAAAATGTTTCCGCTGTTTATCGCAATCTTATATTTCTATTTAATATCTGTTGCAACGGGACCAGTCATGTGGGGACCGATTGCTTTCAAGCCCAAAGCTTCAGTAAACTTAAACATCGTGAACTTAAACAACGCTTTGGATTTAACACTATGTTTAGTTCCAGCAGTATAGTAAACTGTGGTTTCGTATGAACAAATTTCTGGTTCAGATTATAAGACAACACACTAATTACCATTTAATGAATTTTCCAGTATGAAAACGAGCTTTTCAACGACTGAATGACTCTTTAATGATTTGATCCAACCTTTACGAACATCTTTATTCGATAGACAAACACTGATTAACCTGGAAGATTAAAAAGAATTCCATGAAAGGACGTAAATCAAGTGTGGTGCAATTTATCTTTACAATTATCTTCTGATGACGTTTAAGAAAACTGCAAAGAGCTTCTGAACGGGATGTATTGTATGGAATTGTATTGTATTGTATTGTATTGCATTGTATTGTATTGTACTACATTGCATTGAATTGCATTGCATTGCAGTGCATTGTTTTGTATTGTATTGCATTGCATTGCATTGCATTGTATCGTATCGTATTGTATTGTATTGTATTGTATTGTATTGTATTGTATTGTATTGTATTGTATTGTATTGTATTGTATTGTAATGTATTGTCTTGTACTGTATTTAAGTGCATTGCATTGCATTGCATTGTATTGCATTGTATCGTATTGTATTGTATTGTATTGTAATGTATTGTCTTGTACTGTATTTAATTGCATTGCATTGCATTGCATTGCATTGTATTGCATTGTATTGTATTGTATTGTATTGTATTGTAATGTATTGTCTTGTACTGTATTTGATTGCATTGCATTGCATTGCATTGCATTGTATTGCATTGTATTGTATTGTATTGTATTGTATTGTATTGTATTGTATTGTAATGTATTGTCTTGTACTGTATTTGATCGCATTGCATTGCATTGCATTGCATTGCATTGTATTGCATTGCATTGCATTGCATTGTATTGTATTGTATTGCATTGCATTGCATTGCATTGTATTGTATGGTATTGTATTGTATTGTATTGTATTGTTTTATATTGTATTGTATTGTATTGAATTGCATTGCATTGTATTTTGTTTTGTATTGCATTGTTTTGTGTTGTGTTGAATTGAAATGTATTGTATTGTATTGCAATCCGCTTGTTTCAATCGGGAAAAGCAAAGTAGCTATTGCAATGAAAAGAACGATACAACGTCGCATCAACTTTTGCTTCGCTCCAAAAAGACGCACAGGGCATCATGCTAGATCATGTTAAAAAATCCTACTGAATACTGCTCTCTGAACTGAAAGTTAAAACACTAATTTTTGGCTTTCTAAGCCTATGAATACAATATAAGCCAAAATTTAGATTCCATTAAAAAAGTGTTATAATACAGTTATTTCTATTTTTGGTTAGGGTCCCTTCTTGGTTCTTCAACAGCAGCAGGTCGGTTAAGAAAGTAATAAACTAGGCAAGCAGCGAATAACAACAGCAAACCTTGACAGTTCAATCAGAGTCCTGACGTCGGGGTTTTCAATGTGAAAAAGAACTATATCACTAAAAGAAAAGAAAGACATCGGATAAACGGTTATTTGGGAAGCTTATAAAGGAGCAAGGGTTCCGAAAGCTCAGGAGTAGTCTGAACTTCCCGTGCAACGACTGGGATTGAGGCCGCTTAATGAGATGTGTGAAATGGGAGAAAAAATATTGGGGAAAAGAGAGAAAAGGAATATGTGACAATAAATGTCAAACATATCTGCAGAAATACAGAAAATAAGAGGCCAACAACTCACAGAAAGAAAATGCTTGGTTAAATGCCTTTTATTTTAAATGCCTTCGTGAACTTGAAGTGAAAGTTGCTGCACTTTTTCTCCTGAAGGGACTGCAATCTAGGTCGTTCACGTGCAGAGGATCCCCTTACTCAATATGTCTACCATTTTCCAGAACAAAATCGCTCTGACCCAGATCTATTTGAAAAGGTCTATACCCCCCTTGCCTTCATAAACATTGTGAAATTCTTTGATTTTCCTATGGTTTTGCCCTGCTGAATTTGTTGCTTCTGCGACCAATGCCTGTTGCATTGTTTTCGATGCCTTTTTAAAGGTGGACAGTTTATAATAAAAGAAATGCACTATTGATAATAAAAAGACCTCTAAAGAAAATACCTCAAAGTAGAGTGTTCAACAATTGACTTGCAAACCTCAGCAGTACAAGCCATATTGGCTAATATTCCTAAGCAAATTTCCTGAAACGAAAGAATTCGTCATGTGACACGAATGCTGTTGATTGAAGATGTCAGGTAGACTTATTACATTCATCACAATATAAGCTTCTCCACACTCCACCACGTATTCTGACGAAACAGAAATTTTGTTCTTGTAGTTATTGTGTGCTTCCGAAAGAGTGGGAGGAATGTAATAAGTCTATATTTCGGGTAGGTCATACCAGGAATAAAAGTGTAGGGCTGCAATGAATCGCACTCCTTGTAAGCTGAAGGTGTGCAATGGAGCTTTTTTGTAATTTGGGGTTTTTCAGGCGCACGATAGAGCTTTTCTTATATTAACGAGATTTGTTTTATTTCACCTGTCTTTTTTCTTCGTTTCTATTCAAATCATTATTCTAAGGGTTTTGACTCGTATATTTTGGATAGAGTAATGCGGATGGTTTGTCAAAACCCTACGAAGCTAATGACTTGTTTATCATTTCATTATGAGATTGATACGATAATTAAGATAAATGTCACAAGATTAAAACGATATTGAAACGATTTCCGCGGGTAGATCACGAAGATAAATGGATGGAAGAAATAGATGCTCTTTCTCTTTAAGACAGTCGTGTAGCATTCTGCACCATAGAGGTTTTCATCTGACCAATTTTCAAGGGCTGTCAATATAAATACTGTGTTAAGAGTTATAATTTCTGTGTTGGGCAGTTTAAATGAGGCGTGCGATGAACCGCACTCTTTGGAAAGAAGAAAATGTGTGCAAAGGTATTTGCATGCCGTTCTTAGTATGGCCTACTATGTGTTTAATTTGATTGATCTTATAAGATCTTTGTTCTGTCTGCTTCTTATCCTGATATTGCTGGAATCAAGATCCTTTTGATGGTATCAAACATAGCAACCTGCACATAATTACTCATTGCTCATATTGTCTAAGACTGTCTGTAGATTATTTATAGTTGAAAAACCATACCAGTTTCCTCAAGGCCTTTGTCTCAACAATCACATCTAGGATCAAGTCAATGGCATCTTCTTTTTGGAGGTACTTTGAAACTTCCTAGACATAAATATCACTAATATAGTCACTTAACAACAAGTTCAACAGGTGTTAAGGCAAAACAAAGGAATAAGGGGGGCAGGCAATACAGGCAAAACAAACAGGCCAGAAATGTAAAGCTAGGGGTAATACCTAAGAAAATTGCATCAAAATGCAAGAGGAGAGTCTTAACTTGCCAATGACTTCTCTAAATAGTTATTTGTCAAAGTCCTACCCCAACTCTCATGCTAAAGTGATAATACAGAGCCCCTTGGAAGGAGAGCTTGGGTAGTACAATATTCAAGTTCAATACAACTATACCCTCTATTTGGTGGGGGTTTCAAAGCAAGGGCAAAGAATAATACAATACTAGTAGAAGGGAATAGGCACAACAATAGATCTTCCCCTGTATTTCAAATATGAAGTTTCTTGGTAGTTCCCACTTCTGACACTTATCACTATCAGGCTAAATTAATAGATTATACTACACTGGAATGATATTGCCCTGTTTTGATTTTTGGGCCATCACAAGATTTCGTGTTGCAGGTACCTGAGTGCTGCACCATTGCATTTCTTTTGTGAAACATTAGGAAAACAAGGTTTTGGAGAATAATATATCTGATTGGCATGATTACACTATGGCGCACTATGCCACCACATCCCAACTTTGTTATCATATCGCCTCCCAGAATGCAGTGATTTTCAAGCTTCTTACACCACATTGCGGCACAAAATTAAAGATGCAATGTGGCATGCTGGCAAAGTGTAACTGGGGCCCTAAACTCACTCCTGAACCTAATCCATGTGATAGAATCCTGAATGTAGAACCAGCAAATACAATCCTTTGGTATTGTGTTGATGCGATTGCCTGTTAAATAAAACTAAACTGCACTCATATTAACACTCTAATACCAGTGTGGAAACTTTGCAGTGCATGTCGGTGAAAACAATAAAAGACAATAGCCTTCAGTTGCCTTGGACTTCCAGTTTGAGTTTTGCTCTTATACTCACAGTATCCATTGTCATATCCCAGAGCTCACATAACTCTTCTTCTAACTTTGGATCCATCTCCATAGTATCTGCATCTTGACTCTCTCCATTCTTTTCTTCATCATCGACATTGTCATTATCTCTTTCATTCTTCACAACATTGTTGCTTTTCATATCTTCAACTAAATGCATCAACACACTTAGAACCCATTTCTTGCTATAAGCGCTATCTCCTATTTTATCGCTTTCGATAATTTCCTTTTCTTCTTCAGTAAGCGGAGGTCGAGGTGGGTTGCTGCTGAACTCGTCGTCAGAAGAGGCAGGAACCTCCTCTTCGTTGCTCCCCATTTTCTATCGAAGATTTCTCACAAACTGAGATATCTAGCCATGAAATCCCAACTTCGATTAATGCCTTTATTTTTAGGATGTTACTTGCAACGCTCAGAAAACATGGCTTTAGAGATAGGACACAACAAACTTTCCCTACTCTCCTAAAAATTTAGGCCAAGTGGCCATCATGGATGTTCGGAATTCGGAAACGAGGTCGAAATGTTGCAAACAAAAGTGTGAGTGTGAAAATGGCACCAAACATTTGTTTCCTTTTCGCACCTCTGCTCCAGGTTATGTCTAAAATCCGGAATACGGAATCATGGATTGGATGAAGTAAAAAGAATACCGGAATGAACTAGAATCTTGCAAAAACGAAATGAAAATGACAAATAGGCAGAAAGTAAAACGAAACGCAATGGCGAGGCTTCCGATTCCAGACGTCAACTTGAAAAACGGGTGAATTTCGAGAAGTTGTTTCGAAAACAATTTTCCAGTGAAAAGTCTGCGAAATCTTCTAGGTCTGAAGTCGGGAGAGTTTGCGCTTTCAGTATCCATTTTTCCCAAGAGTTCTCCTAAAGAACGGGTTTTTTATCTTTCGGAGGCTGCCTTCAGAAAAAAATGAGACGCAGAAAAGGCCAAAAGAACGCACCCTAAAACTAGAAAAGTGAAATAGAAATGAATGATTAGATAGGCCTATTCGTTTACATGAGGTCGTCAAACTTTGGACCCCGTTACGAGGACTGTCACAAGTTCCGAAACCAGTACAGAAGATAGACCACCTTTTTGCACTGGACCTAAACTGAACGGGAACAGTTTTAGAGGGAAAATTCTATCAAAGTCCCGTGTAAACAATGAGATAAATCTGTACTGCTTTGGAAACCGTTCTATTTGGAGCCGGACGGTCTAAGGTTAGGCTTACGTCGACCTACGATACGATAGAACTAACGCCAGCTAATTGTAACTCGAAAGAAGGCTCAGATCGACTACGACTGACAATAATTACTTTGTAACTAATAGCAGAAGAAGAAAATGCCCCAGAAAATGCCCGTGCACCGACTAGTTGACGTCAGAAAGTAACTAGTTGCCAACTTATTGCAAGAGCGCTTATATCGACAGGTCAGTTGCGATCGAATTAGTTCCAAAAGATTGTTGATCAACCGACGGCAACTAGTTGTAGTTCTGACTGTATGCAATGTCGACATTAAGCCTGGCTTAAAATAAAAGAATGACCAAGCAATAAAAAGCTATCTTCTGAACGGCACAGCTCAACAATTGCTTATATTAATAATTAACTGGTTTCAGTCATTTAATAATAGATTAATCGGACATTCTTTATTCAGTCTAACTCAAATTAGAGTTTTAACAATATGCAGGTTTCCTGAAATGAGCCATGCTGTACGGAGCGAGCTTTGCGTAGAACAACCCAACGGTGTGAGTGACGATTCTGGTACTTCGCAGACCACTTTGAACAGAAGTGTACCGCACGGGACGGATTACTCCGCGCGATTTGTCAAATGCTGTGTAAAAGTATTCGATTTTCTTCGCAGAGCCTGAGTTTTGACCTCCTGTTACGCGCTTCCATCTTTGCGTGTTAGTTCCAAGAATTCGTTTGCTTCCGGCTTTGTTGAAGTTCCACGGAACTCGATGGACCGGGAATTTCTGTAAATATTGTTTGGTGCAGAAACCACCAGAAGAGTAGCTTGTGTACTGAAAGATAACAATATTTAATGCGTTGAAATATATGAATCAAAGTTGCAAGCAAAATAATGTGTCTAAGTGGAATTAAAGTGTGTCCGCTGCTAAACGTGGGATTTTTCACCTTCTGAGAAAATGTCCTTTTAACATTGTACTCTAAGCATGCTCTATTTTTCATTCTGTTTATTTCATAAAGTTTTCATAAAGTTTATTTTATGCCTTATGCGTCCATGTTTATTTTGTATTGTATTCGTCAGCAAGTT
This sequence comes from Chrysaora quinquecirrha, assembly GCA_014526335.1. NCBI lineage: Eukaryota > Metazoa > Cnidaria > Scyphozoa > Semaeostomeae > Pelagiidae > Chrysaora > Chrysaora quinquecirrha. The sequence goes on from JACTAT010000267.1 coordinate 362,826, forward strand.
CATTTCATTCTCTATTTTCGTCAGCATTTTCATTTCGTACTGTATTCGTCAGCATTTTAATTTCATACCGTATTTGTAAGTATTCCCATTTCATGCCGTATTCGTTAGTATTCCCATTTCGTATTGTATTCATAAGTATTCCCATTTCGTACTGTATTCGTCAGCATGTTCATTTCAAACTGTATTCGTCAGCATGTTCATTTCATACTGTATTCGTCAGCATGCTCGCTTCATACTGCATTCGTCACCAATCTAATTTCATAATATTTTCGTCAGCACAGGGGCGCAAATGAGGGGTGGGTGTGACACCCCCAATAATTTTTCCAACCGGTCCCAGTAGCTACTTTATAGTGATAAAGTCGGTCCCGATCTGGCTCTGAACTAAATTATTTCCATTTTCAATAGTAATAAACAGAGTTGTACCCGAAACCCAAAGAAATATCGGTAAAAAATTGCTCTCATGCAGATCATTGAACATTGAACTTAATTCACCACGCTGTTTTGCATAGCAGGAAATAGTGATGATGTTTCCTTGAAAGAACAAATTAGCAAACAAAAGGGCCAGAGCAGCTAGGCGGGACAACTTTCGGCCAATTGCAACCCAATCCCTTCATGACAGTACAATGTATTGGTAGTCAATACTGCCGTTAGTCAGGAGATGCCTAGCTGTACAACAAATACAAGTTGTGTCAGCCATTTCTGGCCTTATTTTTTATGTTTCTGGACAATTCCGGGCGCCAGGCGACAACATCGACATAAATTTTGACAAAACTTGTTGTTTCTTAGGTTTTCTTCAACAGCTGGGCTGCGCAAAAATTACATTAAAAGAGTCCTGAAATGGTCACCAGAGCGATTCTAGCAACCCAATTTTTCAAAATTTTCCGGGGGAGCATGCCCCCGAACCCCCCTAGGTGGGTGCGCTTTTCGGCACACAAAGACCAATACCCTTCGGTCCCACTTCATGACACCCCCCCAATAATTTTTTCGATTTGCGCCCCTGCGTCAGCATGTTAATTTCAAGAAGTATTCGCCAGCATGCTTATTATAGACTGTATTCAAAAGAATGTTCATTTATTTGCCAATTCCTAAGCAAGTATATCTTATGCCTTGTTCTTCAGCACGTTCATTTTCGTAAAGCATTCGCTGGAATGTTCCTTGTCTGCGCAACTATTTCTGCACACGGTTATAGTGCAACTCATTTGATACTGCCTCCATCAGCATATTCCATCACTGTATTCGATTCGTAAGGACGTTGAATTCATATCGTTTTCTTCATCCAAGTTCTCACTCACTGCCTAGCGCTCTTTTCGGAACTCGACCTCAATTCGTACCGGATTGGATTCACAAACAACGCAGTTAGTAGTAGTTGGTTATGCACAACTAAAAACCAAGGAAAGGTAATTTACTTTCCTTACATTAGTCCAGCCTCTTTTTGAAGAAGGGACTGTGACAGTTTTGGTCATATCTACATCCCAGTCAGTAAAGGCCTGCTTGCTTTTCGCTCCATCGATTAACTGATACCAAAGTCCTTGGGTACTTTTTTCAAATCTGCCAGTAGGAGCAATATCTGTCATTTTTCCATGGTATCTCAGGGTGAATGAGTAATTGAATATTGGTGGCACAACATAAGCACCGCAAGGGTCAGCAACTGAGGAGGAGCAACTTGGGCCATAGAAGCAGGTGCATCTGAAAACAATAACATTGGGAATCGTGTAAAGAGTGTTGGAAACATAAACATACAAAATGTTAGAAAGCTATAGAAAACAAAGCAATTCCACCTGAAGGGTCACTGTGGAACAGAAAAACTTGTGTTATTAATGTCCGATTTCCATGTCAAATCGCCCCCCCAAGCTGTTTGTAATTCCAAGCAAACGGCGAACGGGTTTATTGACCCGATTCAACACCTGAGATAACTCTAGATATGGCGAAATGGTTTGAGCTAAAACTAAAACGAACACTCTGAGCTAAAAACTATGACTCATTTAACAGATGTGTACGAAAAAATTTACTCTGAATACAAAAGATTTAAAAGCAATGTACGTTTAAAAGTCTTCATTTATTTCACTAGCCATTTGTAGAGAATTATTACCAAAAACAAACCAATGAGTAGGGAATTGTTGCTAAAAAAAGTTACCCATTTTTGCTCCATGTCTAGTGTAATGAACAATGGAAGTACCATCGGGGGGCAGGGGTGCCGGAAGCACGGGGGCAGCGGGGGCAGCTGCCCTCTGCCCTCGGAAAAATTGTCAAATTCTTTTATTTTCCTATTGTTTTGCCCCAAAATTGTTGCTTCTGCCCCCGCCGCCCTGCATTGCTTCCGGCACCCTTTTGGGGGGGCATAGAAAGCTATAGATTGCATAATAACACCCTTAAGATACGGCTAAAGAATCAGCAAGAAGCATGGGTAGTGAAATTCTTCACCTTGTACTTTTTGGACATGAAACAACAGTATCCTTCAAGCGTCCATCTACTACTTTGCAATGGTGATAGGCACTGAGATCCTTTGTGCAGTATCGACCAGGAGGACCGTCATTGCAGCTGAAACTGAACACAGACTGCATCCATGCCGTTAGAAATATAAGCGCACCTGTGTAAGAGACAAAATCAGCTGAGAAAATATCAATTATCCACAGTTCTGATTCAGCTCAACCCCAGTAACCCCAGTCCCCAATAGGTGCTTTTTATAGGAAACCAATTGATTGCACCTTTTTTATTGCCGTCCCCCCGCTAATCAATTTTTTGAAAAATTTCCAACCCCCCCCGCTTTTATTAAGACCCCCGCTTACTAAGTTTGCAATAATATTGATTGATATTTTTTAATAAACTTATTTTGACGTTCTTGGTGTGAAATTTCACTTGTACACTCAATTTGTTGGTCAGAACTATGGATTTCCTTAGCCTATAAGCACTATAGGGCCCCTCGCTTTGCATTTCAGCAGTTTCCAGACAAAGTTTGCCAAACAAAGTCCGATCCCCCCCGTTTATCCCGACCCCCCCCCCCCCCGCCAATTAGATCCTGACAGTAGTTTAGACCCCCCGCCTATTCCGACCTCCCCCATCAATTAGGCACCTAAGAGTATTAAAAACCACCAGGCTGAAATTTTGGTCCCAATTTTTCGCTATCGTGGAAACTATTTGAGATTTTCGCGAAAAGAAATATTCACCAGCTTGAAGCCCTGCCCGGAAACTTACATGTTCTCGAGAACGGTGAGGCAAGTTGATGAAAATTGCTTCAAAAACAAAAACAGGCAAGGCTGAAACGAAGCAAACTCTTCCAGCATTAAAAGAAAAGACACTGTAGTTAACATTCGCACATTCATCGTTGCGAAATGCAACTATCCTGACTCAATGACAGTTTTCCTGTAGGGACCTTCTTAGGGAGGATGAAAGGGTGTATCGAAATACGCAAATACGCCTACTTATGACGAAAAAATACGAAAATACGCTATTTTTCGATGTCGCATGAAATTGTGCCAGGCAGTCATTTTACTCTGCACGGGACAAAAAGGATCTCCACGCTGTCCTGTTCTCCACTCTAAAAAACAGGTAAACTATCAATTATTGTGACATTTTTACACGTGCGTCCCTTTTCGTAGCAATTATCACCTACACACTTTTTTTTTTATAAGAATACAGTCTATAAGAATATTCAGGCTCAAAATTGCTGAAATTTAAGAATTATTTAAGAATAATCTGAGGCTCAAGCTTGACGAGGATCATTTTTATTTCTCTGCGTTTTTTACACTGCACAATAAGTGTGATTGTCAGGCAGCTGTATTTGTTTTGAAATGCATACATCCTGTCTAACTCTTTGATACAGTAACTCTTTTTATTAATAAAATAACAAATTATAAAGATTCGACTTATTTCTCTTGATCTTCAGGCCAATTTACAACATTGATGATTAAGAATAATTTAAGAATATTTTCAGGCTCAAAATCGAATAAGCTCAAGAATAATCGAGGCTCGGCAAAAAATAAGGTATTCTTATAAAAAAAAAAGTGTGTAATTTGAAAAACAACAAGCAAGAAAATTAAGAACATTTTAAGAACATTTTAAGCCTATCGGAAAAATTAAGAACATTGCATGGCTTTCTTTTAATTTCAGTGTTCTTATAAAAAAAACGTGTTTCGAGTTTTAAATTTATTCCAAGGTTAAAGTTAAGGAAACTTTTTCTTTGCTTTCATTTCTTTCTGTGCCTAAATTCTAGGTCTAAGTCTATGATGATCCAAAAGGCCATTAAGTAAAGCTAGGACTATGAATACGAATCAATGCATGCGTGCAGTACTACACTGAATTGCTTCTTACCAATAAAAATTCGCATTTTGTTACAAACTGCTTCTTCCAAATGAAATGTTGAGAGCTTCTTTTTCTTGAGCTTTAAAAAGTGTTCGAGATATCCTAACACCAGATCCAACTTTTATCCAACTGTAAAGCCTTCGAATTCAAACAAACAAGTGTTGCGTTTTCTTGCTGAGAGTTGAAACGGGAAGTGAACAGGATTGGGCACATCCAGGAATATTCTTTATTTTTAGAACGTGATGTTATGAAATTCTTGTTCTGGACAAACCTGTCTGTGCATGATTGTCAGATACGGATGTGGTACAAGGTAGGAATATTCAAAAGAAGAATGACGTCAGTGTTCATAAAAAAATTATGACGTAAAACGTCCTCGTGGGATAAGTCCTGGAGAACAATAGTTCGCAGAAGACGAAATTTTTTCCATAAGTTATTACACGTTTTTTCTTTTATAAGGAACACCTTTATAAGGGACTCGAGGCTGAAAATTCCCAAAAAATTAAGGAACTTTAAGGAACTGCCGAGGCTCGGATGAAAAACTAAGAATATTTTTTTTCAAGAACAAGACGATTTGTACGGAAAAATTACAGAATAACAATGCATTTCCCATCGTTCTTCAAAAAAGACTCTATTTATATTTAAAGTTAGAAAATGAAGCAAGTTTATATGAATTTGCTGTAAAGTTAGTATTCAAACATATCTCACGACAAGGAACAGGAACAATATAAGGAACTTACAGCCTCATTTCGTTGAAAAATTAAGGAACTCCAGCCTGAACTCAGAGTTAAGGTTCCTTATAGAAAAACGTGTACAGTATAACGATGATTATGATGATGATGATGATGATGATGATGATGATGATGATGATGATGATGAAGGTAGGGCTCGCGAAGTAAGCCCTGGAGAATAAGTAGCCACTCTCTCCGTCAGGGGGCAAATAAAACATTTTAAAAATTGAGTCTTGCGTTTGAACTTGTGAATTTATTTCATAATAACTTGTAAGTGCAAGAATTCTAGCATTATGATTTACTGCCACTATAAATACAAACAAAATTCAAACTATTATTTAACATGCTTCTGCAATGCTTCAACAATGCTTTCGCATTAAGCTGTGCTAGATTAGACATCAGCCAAGTGTAATAGTATCAGAACACGATAAGCACTCTAGGTGAAACTAAAAGTAAATGTTTCAGCTTAAGGCAACTAATCAATTTAACGTTGCATGTGAAGCCTTTTGACAAAACATATTTTAGAAGGATCCAGTAAATTGTGAGTAAATTCTTTTTTCAGCCTGAAATGTTCTTATAGCTTAGGCCTATCTTTTCTTGGTTCCTCTATTACAGAGACAGTAATATTTTCAGTGCATGTTGGAAGTGGTACTAGGTTTGTATAAAAGGCAGCATGCTTATTGCTTGTTAGCTTTCTTTTTACATCGGTCTGATGGTCTTACTTCAATATTCGGCAGACATTCTTAGGGTATTTCTTGAAATCTGGTCAAAATCAATGCTCGTGTTCTTAAAAAATTGCTCTTATATAAAAAAAAGAGTCTATTAAGGACATTACTCTCAAAACTAAGCTACATGTGCAATTACCAAAGAGCTGAGCCAAGGAGTGCAAAGGAAACAATGCAGAACGTTGAAGTGTAAAGAATCATAAAAAAGCGATTGAGCACATGTGCAATTTTGTTCCATTCTGTGATTCTTCCATCGAGAACAGCTCTGTGGCGAACGCTATTACGGATCACACTGTTAGAGCGTCTCTCTTCCTTTGTCATAGACCTTATCTTCTTATCTACAAAAACAAAATAAAAAGTGTTAATGAAAAGTGGGGTTCTATAAACACAGTCCATTGTATGGTGTTACCGCAAGTCAAGGCATTAATACAAAGTAATGCCTTGCTTTTACTTGTGGATGACGCTGGCCTACAAAGTACGTCGTGACCTTTTAGCCACTTTTAAGTAGTTAATTTATGAAATTGTTTTCTATAGATACCAGCTTGTTAGTAAGTTAGTAAGGTAATTGATTAGTTAGTTAGTTAGTTAGTTAGTTAGTTAGTTAGATAGTTAGTTAGTTAGTTAGTTAGTTAGTTAGTTAGTTAGTTAGTTAGTTAGTTATAAGGTTAGCAAGCTAGCCAACTAGTTCATCAGTTAGTTTGTTGGGGGTTGCGTCAGCTTGTTCGTAAGGAAGTTAGTTATTTGGTTTATTGGTTATTTAGTTATTTAGATACACAGTTACGTACTTAGTTAGTTAATACGTTAGTCAGTTAGTTATTTAGTTATTGAGTTAGTTAGCTAGTTAGTTAGTTATCTAGTAAGTTAGTTAGTAAGATAGTTAGTTAGTTAGTTAGTTGGTTAGTTAGTTGGTTAGTTAGTTGGTTTGTTTGTTAGTTGGTTAGTTAGTTACTTAGTTAGCTAGATAGTTAGTTAGTTGGTTAGTTAGTTAGCTTGCTAGTTAGTTAGTTTGTTGATCAGTTAGTTACTTAGTTAGTTAGTTAGTTACATAGCTAGCTTGCAAGTTAGTAAGTAAGTTAGTTAGTTATTTAGTTAATAGGTTGGTTAATTAGTAAAGTTGGTTAGTTAGTTAGCTAGTTAGCTAGTTAGTTAGTTAGTTAGAGGCGAGTTTCTTGATGTGGCAGGTAAAGGGCTTCTGTGGCTTCTTATAACAGGTTCCTTATAAAAAAGGAGCGTAAGGTATGAAATAAATGTACAAATTAACGCAAGTATGAAACAATCTTGCAAGCGTTAAACATTCTGGTACATAGCAAAGTCACTGCGTAACATACCTTTGTCTGATGTTGGCTGAGGAGGCGAGAATACTTTGTCGTCGTCTTTAAAATTAGCCTCGTCTTCGACTGCCTCTGGCTCTTTCATGAAAACCAATCGGGCAATGTATTTCAGGACAAGAACCTGCGCATGACAAGTAAATTTCACGTGAATTTCGTGCAAAGGCAACGTTTAAATACATGAGAATCTTGGCTTCGCAAAGTATCTCGATGAGAGATGCGATTACGGCGAAAGATGCCGGGCACGGTCGCAAACCAGTTTCGGAATGCCAGCAAACGCGTTAGGCTTACCTCGCCAGGGAAACTTTTTCGCTGCAAGTCAAAACCTCGTGACACAACGGTTGCTACTGTTCCGTTTACGGCAACCTATTTCTGCAGGAGTCAACGCACCAAAATGCAAATTTGGTGATACTCAATTTGACATCTTAACCTTGCGTCTTTAGTCTCCCATTTCTCGAATTTCATGCATTTTAGTATGAAAAATTTATATCTGATTGATGGTGTAATGTAAAATCCTTACTGCCTGGCAAAATGAATGTTATGTTCTATAGTCTTTGGATATTCCTTTACTATAAAAAGGCGCCTCAAAAGTCTTCAAAATTTAATAGCTTCAAAATTAAATAGTGTGCTTAAAGGACGACGAAATGTAATGTATTTAGGTTTAATATGTGACAGGGGTTTTTAAATTGTTATTCCCCTTTTGCTTCACATATCAGAGCGTGCAAAGCTTTTGCTTGTGTCTTATGATTGGTTGAAGCTATTTGATGCAAAGTAATTATATACCGTGTTGCTTTGGTGAAGCGGATAAGCTCGTGGGTTTAAATTTCAGAACTTTATATTCGCCATGCAGTCTCTGTTTTATTATTTAAACTGAACATGAAATTTTAAAAGGGAACGTTTCAAAGTGAGATGGAAACAGATTGCGAACGTCTGCAGTAATTTTTTGGCTTGCCATGTTTGAAACGTGCGTGAGTCTGATGCGGAATGCTCTAAAATATACCATTTTGGAAGATAAAGGAAACAAAAATATTTACCCTGATCCAGTTAGGAGCATCTCCTTCCAAAGGATTGCTAAAGTGGCACTTCAAGACAATGCACGTCATGAAATAGGCGAAAGCAGACAAAACCGTTGTAGCAGAATAATACTTGGCAGCAACAGGAATCGTCTTTGATATGGCAGGCAGATTCTCAGCCATAAGTAGAAAGAAGAAACTCAAGGCTATTAGCAAAGTCAGCCCTAAAAGATAAAAGAGGACATTTTCCAGCAATGAACAACTCTCTACAACTTAAGGCGAGCACATACCATGCCATTTGCCAACATGTTGACTGCGAATAGGCCAAACATGTTGGAACAGTTTGCCATACCATCACAAAATCTGAGATGTTTTGGGTTGCTGACGTCATCTACAAATAATCTTTTGCAAAAATGGCCAAAAAGGAAGCGGTTGTTTGTTTATTGCTCGCTCTATTTCTCATTACAAGAACTCCAAAATAACGTTCGAAAATGACAAGATTATGCCAATATGTTGGCGGTACCAACACGTCAGTTTTGCTCAAATCGATGAAAATGTTGGCCAACATTTGTAAACATGAGATTCTACTGGCACCTCTGCTTTCAGAAATAGCGTTTCAGCTACGTCAAGCAGATTGGACTGCACACAAAAAAGAAGGTTACTGTTTGCCCTGTCATTCTGTCCCAGGGGCTTTGACATTGTGTCATTTACTTTTAATACGGGATAGTCAATGTCACTGCTTCCTTGCTCACCCCTAATTATTTATCTTAATGTTTTGGGGGTTTGGGACCCCGAGTGTTGAGTCTATTGTTTTTGAGACTAAATATTGAATTTTTGTCACTGTCGTTATTCACAGACCCCAAATATCGGATATGGATTCAATGTAAAGCTATGGCTAAATAAAGAGACTTGTTGCGCGCGACACTGTATTCGGCGTGTCTCCCAGGGTGGCTCAACAAGCGGGTGACAAGCGAGCAACATCTCCTCCGAGTCATTTGCATGTCGCAGAGACAAGAAATCTTTCTGTTGTCTCTCAGAAACATTTGCGTGTCTCTTGCTACAATTCTTGTCGCGCGCTATAAAGTTTCCGAGGTTTTGTTGTTGTTGATGTTGTTGTTACTTTATTTTGAGTAGGCTGTTATTTCTAGCTTTTCAGCTAATTTAGGCCTACTAATTGGCAAGGCTAAACTTGGAGACACCGAGGGGACATCAATGTCGCGCACGACATGTCTCACCCTGCACTCCACCACTCCATTATACTCTATTAGAAAAATAATAACACAGAAATACGTACCTACAGTCATTCTTTCGTTGATATTGACTGGCAAAACGAAGACTATAATAGTCATTAGGCCAATCATAGCACATGGAATGATGTAATACATTGCATGGTACAAAGACAGCCGTGATAACTTCAATGATATAACAACACTGTCCCAGTCTGAAGATGCACCGTTATAGTCATCCTTTTTCATGGTGGCTGACATTAAATCCCATTCACCGTTGGTCGTGTAGTGCCTCAAATCGACCTTCTCGCTCTGCAAAGATTGAAAATGTGTGTGTGAATAGGTAAACAGTAGAGTCTTTTCGCAGTACTAAAGTCCAAAATGACTAAAACCTTAAGCCCCGGCCAAATGGGCCAACATCTTACCCAACCTTCGTCTAAATTCATGTTGGGCAAAATATTGCTAGCGTTTGGCCAACTGTTAGGTGAGCCAACATTATGTTTGATAACGAGCAAGATTACAACCAACGTTTCAGAATGTTTGCTTCGTTTGGCCAAATTTGTTGGCTCGACACATGCGTATTAGGTAAGGCGCTTGCCTTAAGCGCGAAAAAACGAGGCAAAACCGCATTTTCATTCTTAAACAAGCTGCTAAACAACTTTTAATTTTTCATAGCATAGGAAATACTGTGGCTCTTCAGTCAAGACCACTATTTTGTACGAATGTTGGCTGAAATGTTGGCCCTGTATATGTTTAGCCAACCCTGTCCAAACACAGGCCAACATGCAAAACAAAGTTCGGCGAAACGTTGGTTGTAGTGTTGGCGAAGTTCGATGAAGGCGTTAGTCGAACGTCACAGCAAACATTTTGTCCAACTTTTTGTTGCTACTACAATTGGCTGCTATTGGGGCAGAGGTGGCTATACATGTCCAAAATTTCAGCCCAGTTCGTATAAAAGATGTACTCTAGTCTTGACTAAGTAGCAGGGACTAATGTTCGAAATTTTTACTTTTGTTCATTTCTATGTATTTTCCATGGGTGAAAAATAAAGGTTATCAGTAGCTAGCATCTTGGAAAGACTGGGAATGCCGTTTGTTGTTATTTTTCGGTGCCAAAAGCGAGCGACTTACCTAACACATACGTAGATCTAACAATTGTTGGCATGGGTAGCCAAACAAAGCAAACATTCTCAAATGTTGTATGAATTATTTGTACTCTGATAAAGCACCCCCCTCGAGCTTTTCTTGTACTGTTCTGTTGTATGATGGATGTAAGCTTCCAAACTAGGCTGACTTTAGCCTATATCTATAAGCTACAATGTGATAAAAAATCTCCATAATAATAACAATAAATCATGTGAAATTGCCTTATATGGAGAGCGGTCATCCCAAAAGCACATTTTAATGCCTATTTTTACCAGTTAAAGCTCCGGATATCTATTGATATTAAGGAAGGTCGATTTTTGACCGCCGTCTATAGCATGGTTTGATTATGATGTCACAAGGATGTCATAATAGAAGTGAAAGACGCCCAATTTACCAACATTACTCCTAATACATTGTCAATGCCTGTGCCAAGTTGGATTGATCTAGCTCTACAATACAGCAATTTAGGCGCGGTGGAAAACACCCCGGCTATGTTAGATCAAAAAAAGCCCGGTAGGATTAAGGTCAATTTTTGCTTTGTTGAACTTTCTTCAATACCATAAATACGTTGCCAAATGGGAGGAGAACCTTGGGCTGGCTTGGGCTGATGAATGACTTAGAGCAAGTTACTAGGTGATTTCATGGAGCTCTTTAGCTTAGTGGAAATGCCATTGGCTCTCTGACCATGCATTCTGGGGCTCGAATCCCGCATCAATGCGTTAATAGAGCTTTCAAGAAGATATGGGTCCGCGTGAAGTTTTTCTAGAAGATGGCGGACATCTTGAGTAAAGCTAGTTTTCCACAACGCTGACTTTTCAGCGTGCAGAGTAGCGGCTATTGTATTTTTTTTTTGTAACAATAGCCGCCTCTGGACGCTCCGCTACGCGCGTTTTTCAAAGTCAGATCGACTCAAACTTTTCCGCGGCGTCCGAGGGCGTCTGCCAATCAAATCACTCGAAAGCTTTTCACACAAAGCCATTATTCTAACTGGAACACTTTCGTGGCCGATCCCTGATGGAAATTGAAAATTTTTTTATACGCATGCATTGTTTCAGTGCGCGGAAAAATCAGCCTAGGAAAACCGGCTTAAGGGAATCCTCCGCGGATCTCCGCGTGCAACAACCAGGATTGCGACCGTTTAAGAAGAAATCTTACTTTCGCTTTTACTTCAACAAAACGTAAATTTGAAGCAAGTTTGTTACACTACTACCTCTCATCAAGCGACTGAAATACAGGTCATTGCACGCGGAGAGGATTCCCTTACTGAGAGATGCCCACCATCTTCCAGAAAAATGTCACGCCGACCCAGGTCACTTGTAAAGGTCTATTGTAGCAAGCCACTTGTGGAAAAATAAATTTATTACAGCATAGATTAAGAGATAAATCTGAACCTTGAGGATCAAATGAAGCTGTGTGCTTGGGTAGGACCAACTTCCAAGTCTTATTTCGCATGTCTGTTGGTCAAAGGGATATTTCTCAATCGAAAGCTCGCAGCTCGTTTTGAAGACAGCAGGGAAATCTTGAGTTACTTTTCCATCAAAGTCGACCATCGCGTTGATTCTCTTGCGGCCTCTTCCAAAGCGATCATCAACACTAAAACAAGAGATATCATCGTGAATTTGTTTCTTGAAAGTAATAAGTGGGAGGAATTCGAGGGGGTTACTCCTGTAGGATGGTAGGTATAGAAGTTCCTGCCCGCATTGTGGGTAAAGTTACAGCTTATTCTTAAGCTGCAGCTAAACTAGATGACACATAGCGCGCGACATTGTATTCGGCGTGTCTCCCAGGTTGCCTAAACATGCGAGTAACAAGCGAACAACATGTCCCCCGAGTCACGGAGACAAGCAATGTCTATGTTGTCTCTTAGAATCACTTGCTTGTCTCTCGCTACAAATTTCGCGTGTCTCGCGCTACAAAGTTTGCGAGGTGGCTTAACTGGGAGTCATCGAGAGAACATGACACGCCCGCTCCTATTTTGGCCAGGCCTTTAAAGCCCTTCACTTTCGTGCTGCGTTAAACTAGCTAGCTGCTAATACAGCCCTTTAGAAGCTTTGGCCAGTCCTATAATGAGGCTAAGAAAATATATTTGTATTGATCTGAACTCTGAATGGCGGCAAATATTTTGTCAGAGTAAACACACCGTAGCAAGTAGAATACTTTGTTTTCTTTTTTCGCAATTTACTAGAATTCTTAACATGCCTTTTAAAAACTAGTTTTTATATTGGACTTCTTACTTGTTGTATACGAATATGTCTGGCGTCCATATCAACTTCGGCGAGACACTTGTTACCTTGATGCCACCATAATCAGCAGGGTTCCATCTTAATTGGAAATCATACCAACTCTGAAATATATATAATAATAATAGTAATAATATATAGACAGTTAAAACAAAGAAAACAACATCCGAAAAGTTTTATACCATATCCATATTCGGTGCCTACCCTCTTTTACGCGAACCCCGTGGGATACAGGGGGGTAGGTTCATTATACTAGACATGCCACCCAACTGGGTAACTTTTTAGCGACTATTTGCGTACATATGGGTTTGTTTTGTCGTAAAGAATCTCCACACATAGGTTGTTTTTTCTTTTATTTATTTACAGTTGGTTCTCACAGTAGCTTAATATATGAAAGGTGGTGCTCTTTTGGAGCAAAGAAAAGTTTGATTTGACATAGTACGGCTCTCTTCGTTGCAGTGGCGAAGCTGCTTCACTTCTTCCTGACCGAATTAAGCGAATTGCTTTCGTAGCAATTCGCTTTTATTGCTTAGCGAAGTAACAAAAATTTTCTTTGCTCTTTTGTTGGAACTGATCCAGTTTTTCGTTGTTGTTTCTTGGTGCGTCTTTAGGTTACGCACTAATTTAGGACTAGGTCGAGTCTAATTTTCGCGCCAAAATGGCTGGAAAGGAGGCGAAACTAACTTTTAAGATTTCTGGCAAGATTTATCAGGTTTTGGACTAAAATTTTGACTTATTGTGTGGACTTTCATAGTTTGTTGCGACACCGTTTTAAAAGAGGCAAGATACTTCTTGCTTGCCTAAGCTTTGTAATGAAAAATTAAGCGCCCGCTTTCACCTCTGCATCGAACGAGAATCGAAGAGTTTTGGCTATCATTTCTTGAAAAGAATACATACCTGATAGAATTCGACCCTGATCGTGAGGACTTGCTTTCTTTCATCCTGCAAGGAGAATCAATACTGTAAAAAAGCTCTTATAACAACACTTGGCTTCGATTTCAGCTTGCGTGTTTCTTATTCTTGAAGCGATTTTTCCCTAAATGGTCACCCCCTATCCTTCTCAAAAAAAACATGTTTAAAATGCATTTCCGGACAAGGGCTTTACGCTGGTAAACTTTGCTTAGGCGTATCTCAAATAGTTTCAAAGATAGGAGAAAAGTTTGACTCAAATTTCAGCCTGGTTTTTCCTATTAAGGTTGTAAAAGTCAGCGTTTGCACATATACAAACAATACGTACCAAGTTCTCTATGACTTGAAGTGACAGACCAAACGTGACATTGACTGCATCTTGAGGGTTTTCAGCTGGTCTTAATCTCAAAAGATGCGGATCCTTGTTTAGCAACGTGTGTACCAACGCCTCGTGTATGTCTCTATTACGTGACCCAGCAGAATAAACTAGAATAACGAGAGGTATAAAGTGGAAAAATTTAAACATTGGCAGCTTATTGCACTATCTCGTAGTTTTGTACGACTCGAAGACTATTCCTTTCATTATACTATGATTTCAAGACTGCATCATCAGAGAGCCAAGGACGATTTCACTGAGCTAAATAGCTCAATGAAATCGTCGAGTAACTCTCCAAGTCAAGACTCTCCTCCCGTTTGACCTTTTGTGTTTGGGCTATGTTGGGCCTTCTTCATCACCATACATATTTTTTATATATTTGTCATGAATGGCAAACACAATGAGAGATTTTTCCACAAGTGGGCATGCCACAATTGATGGGATTTTAACCCAAGATTGCATGATCAGAGAGCCAACGGCGAGCTATAGAGCTCAATGAAATCTCCGAGTAATTCTCCAAGTCAGAACTCTCCCCCCGCTTGGCTTTTTGTGTTTCGGCTATGTTGAGCCTTCTTCAGCACCATAACTATTTATATATTTGTGACCTTTGTGTGCCAAATCTTTTTTTTTGCCTCCGCCTCTCTTTAGTATCACATTTTACTGTATCAAACGTAACAAATACATTTGTAACAGGCATACGCCATTCATGACAAATATATATAAATAGTTATAGTGCTGAAGAAGGCTCAACATAGCCGAAACACAAAAGTCAAACAGGAGGAGAGTCTGAGGCTGTACAACTTGGAGAGTTGCTCGACGATTTCATTGAGCTCAATCTTCAATGGCTCTCTGATCATACAGCCAAGGTTCGCATCCCACTTATTCTGGTATGCCACTTGTAGAAAACTCTATCTTTGTTTTCACCATTCGGGACAAATTTATACTATGATTATACATAGGTTTAGTACACTTTTTTAATAAGCAACTTGACTTTCGTCCAGCCCTCAAAGTTGCCTAAAATTTTAGACTTTTAGCCCTCAAAGTTGCTTAACATTTTTTGTACCTAACAACCACCCCTTACTTCGCGTGTCAAAATCGTCAACTGCTAGGCCTACAACACAACTTTTGGGAGAAAGCAAGTGGAAAAACGTTAGCTAACGATCTTCAACATGAAAACATAAGCACGAACAATTTCTTAACAACAAGAAAGAGTATAAGCTTGGTTGTTTGACTTCCTAGTTGCTTACAGTAATTCAATTGAGCCCTCGAGTTGTTTAATCTTAAGGTCAGTTCAGCCCTAGTTGCTTATTGAGCGGTTGCTTATTAAAAAAAAAGTGTAAGCAATGAAAGATAAACGTACCCAAATCAAGGGTGAGGTATAGAATCACAACGTTAAGCAGCTCTGCAGTAATCATTTTCAATAACGAATTCTAAATGCCAATAGTCTTTAGTTATGACAAAATTTAGCCATTACGTCATGTCATCAGCATCTGAAGTGAGAATAGTAATTAACAGTTACAGAATAGCTTTACCTAAATTTACCTTTCGTATGATCATTTCTCGTAATTACATGAAATTTTTGTCTTAAAATTCTGTTCAGGGGAAAACTATTTTCCGAGGAAACCATATAAGATTTGTAAAAAGAATAGTTAAAGAATTATATCCAGGCTCAAAACGAGCAGGGCCGGTTCCATAGTGGTGTATTCACCCCCCATGAATGGATTTTGGCGACTTTAGTCGGTAAAATTCAATTTTTGGTGATTTTCCCGTTTCGAATACCTTAGTTTTAAATCAAAATTTACTCGATGCATTAAAACCTGCATCTCCCTTACAAAATTTTCTGGAACCGGCCCTGAAAACGACACATTTCTTAAGAATTCATAACCTCCTTATAAAAGGAGTGTAGCACATTTTGACTACGACATGCGACGCATCCCTCAAACCTTACGTGTCATCTTTGAATTCAATTTCTTTTGCATTGCATTATTTTTAATATACTTCAGCCGTAATTTAGATAAGAGGAAAGAGTCCTAATGGTCATAGGATTTGATTGGTGGAAAAAACAGTTGACCTGCTAAACAATTCTACAGGTGTTTTGACTATTTTCTGTTTGCCTGTCGTTGCTATGATTTCATTCAAATCAAAAAGATTTCAACACTGACACTGAAAGAGGTAGGGGATTCTAGTATAAAATTTGCAAAGGACTCTTAAGCCAGGCTTATGTAGATATTGCCCACAGTAAGTTGTCGAGTCTTGGTGTGACGAATTTTCTACAAAGCGAACAAGTTTCTGGATCGCTTGGGATTTCGTTATACCGCATTCAACCGTACACGCATTTTATTTTGTTAAGAAACTAGTATTCACCACATAAAGCATTATAACCCACCATAGGTAGTGATTATCCACCACTACAGAAACTACCACCTAGTTACCACCCTAGTGAGTCCCTTACTCCAAAACTGGACCTCCTCTGATTAAATTTTAGTACCAAAAGTTCTTTTATAGATCCTTAATTTCAACTACACATTCAGTGCCACGACTATTATACAGAGACATTTATATGTGATCAAAGCAAGAAACTACTTAAGTAAACATTTGATACACGAGTAACATGCAATTTATGTCATTTTGACCGCAAATAAATGGACTTAGGTCGGACTTAGCCATAAAAAGACATAGAGCAAGATTGAAACACCGTAAAGTATAATGCGACAGTAGCTATATCAATTTCAGCCATGTTACATAGCTTCAACCTGTAACCTTAAAATAATGGGTATTTAAAAGCTCTATTTGTTAGAAAAAGCGTATAAAGAAAAAGACAGATGCCTTGGTTGTCTCCGTTCCAGTACTAGAAATTCTTTAAGTTTTTGCCTACCCAAGTACTACCTTCCTTAAAAATATACGTGTATTACCAACCACGTTGAGAAAAATTATGTACTATAGGTAAATAGGTAGCCAAGGCTAATTGAATCCAAGTATAACGAGCTCTCGAATTTTTCGAATTAACGAAATAAATGTCTGGTACTTTGAGAATGAATTTTACAGATATTTTCTCCGCGTAACAAACTTTCGACATAGCGAATATGTTCCTAGATCTCTTTGGATTTCGTTATAATGAAGTCAACCTTATTGTGTTGTTAACTTGTAAGTAAGCAACCTTATATCTTAAATAAATAGCAGAAAACGTAAAGACTCACCGCGTATGGAATTAAGTATATTCTACTCTCATAACTCTGTGGATATAGCTATTCCCAACATCAAAGTCTCTGGTATCTAAGGCTCTAAACAGGGTCTTCTCAGGAGGAGGCACTGTCAAGATGTTTATTAAAATGACCGTCTTTTCTTGCCATGTATGAAATATTGATTTGCGTATGAGATTTTGAAAAGATAATTAATCGGTGCCATAGAGACCCTGCTGGTGACCATTCTGTTTGCGAGCACCTGCAAAAAAGCAGAGTAAATGATGGCTGACTTATCAAGTGAAGAAATTTGAAGCTGCCTGTTTCTGATATAGCTACCTCAAGATGAAGAGCACAAAAGTCGTTTTGCTTGTGTTTTATATGGCCTTAGTGGATGGTAAGTTTTTAATCAAGATGAGGGTCGTTTAGTGGGGTTACATGCTCCCTTTTCCTTGAGAAGATCCCCTTGTTCCCTGAAGATAATTAGGCATGTTTTTCAGACTGATATCGCTAGTCAAGCGGATTGATAGGGAGAATTTTATCTGATCCCTTTTTCCCTATGGTTCCCTTGTTCCCTTTTAATTTTGGCCATGTTCCCTGTTCCCTGGATACATTTTGCAAGTCCCCGTGTTCCGTTAGCCCTACACGACCCTCATAAGTTTATTTTTGTGACAGCCAACTGACAGATATAGTTATGTAGTTACATATAATACTACTAAAAGATTATTAGTGAATGCTTCAATAGAAGAGGCTATGAAACAGATGCCAATTTAAAGATGTTCATAAACCGCTTCTTACACGAATACTTCAAGTTATCTATCACGCTGGTTTGTCATATTCAACACGCAACCACCAGTCCAGCTTCATATTTAGGATTGAAACTTTAACGTACGTTTCGCTTTTTCATTGCTATCATAAAACAACTGAAAACAAAACCTAATCTTCATCTCTATTTTAGTTTGTGTTGCTACTTCTAAACGTACTGCAGAAAGAAGTCTTGCTAATTTTCTACTGAATAGCACCATATATAACCCTGCAGTTAGACCAGTGGCAAATTATGCAGACACATTGGTTATCAAACATGGCCTTACCATCGCCCAATTGATTAAACTGGTAAGTAGCAGTGGTGTTCTGATCAATCCCTTCTTTTGAGTGGTAGATTTGGTCTCTGTAGTCAGGCTAGTCTTCATATCCTAGCTAAATAATATGCAATTTGAGAAACCCGTTTTTATAAAATTTCCAGATTAAGAAGAATCAGAGAATTAAGAGCATTTTTAACAACATCGATATAATTAACAGTCTAATAAAACCTCAGAAATTCAACGTTTTTTCAAACAGGAGAATATTGGTGTAACGTAATTTTTTTGCGTTTTGACCTACTTCTAGAAACTTCACGAACAGCTATTAATGATAGCAAGCATAGCTATACATGCGCTGAAAAAGTTTTCAAATCTATCTCAAATTTGCATCTTCATGCATACACCACATACAGTAAAATCTTCACTTAAGAGCAACATAAGTGTTTGCTAGTTGGAATACACCATTTCGGAGTTCGCTATACGCCACATTAAATTCTATTGTTCTTCGATGACGTCAAGTGGGGCAAGACGGGCAAAAATTCATAGTGACTACAGGTTAACCCCGAAATGGTGTATTGGTTGAGAGCTTTTTCGAGCAGGTTCACTCTTCCTGGTCAAAGAGCTTACATGTTAATGGCACTACCAAATGAGCATATGGTGCCTGAATGAGTCATAAATATATTGAATGCAATGTTTACATATTTCCAGGATGAAAAAAGCCAGATCGTAACAACAAGTGTTCTTCTTCATCTGGTTTGTATATCAACATTCTCAGTTCTTTTATGTAACAATTCTTCATTCTTTCTTCCACTCGTGTGTAACAATCACATTACAAGTTAAACCAACTTAAACTACATCAGTTTAACAAACGTTTTGCTTTGACTGCAAACTTTTCAACTTTGCAAACCCGTTGCAACTTTGACTTGCCAACTTTGACCAAACAACTTTGACCGTCCAACCTTGACCTACCAACTAACTGAATTTATTTGACCTTTCAAGTGTTGCAGACTTTGATCTTCCAACTTTGATCTTTTCAGACCCGAAATTGCCTTGTCAAGAGACAGCTACTTCTAATGGTCACTACAGTGTTCTCTGTTTGCTAAATAGTTCAACACCTTTCTATTTTGATCGATATTTTCCGATAAGCTAATTTTGATCCACACTTTGATTTAGTTACATAAAATCAACATAAAGTACAGCTATGCGACCGAAATGACTGTCGATAGCAAAAGTACCCGTTGTCTGTGAAGCTTGATGTATGTTATTGCAATTCATGCCGCAGAGGCATTTTCATTTAGGAAATTGATTTTCTTGCAGAAATGGCATGATATGCATTTGAAATGGGACCCAGCATTATATGGAGGAATAACAGAATTCAATGTTGACATCAAATTGATCTGGTACCCAATAATCGAAATTTTCAACAAGTAAGTTGTAGACTAATAATGTTTATATAAATTGGCTTCACTAACATTCTATCTATCTAATTGTGCTGACTGACTGACTGACTGACTAACTGACTGACTGACTGACTGACTGACTGACTGACTGACTGACTGACTGACTGACTGACTGACTGACTGACTGACTGACTGACTGACTGACTGACTAACTAACAACTAACAAACTAACTAACTAACGAACAAACTAACTATCTAACTAGCTAACTAACTAGTAACTACCTAACTAACTTACGAACTAGTTAGCTAACTAACTTACTTTTTACTATCTAACTAACTAACTAACCAGAAGTAGCTCTCACAGCTCATTTCATTCAGTATTTAGAAATATTGCCAACGTATGAGACAATTATCAGCTCAAAAAAGTGATTCAATATTGTAGAAAAAGACATGCCAGTGTTATTGACAAAATTTGGTTGCAGCAGGCAAATTATCTCGTACGCTAGTAAACAAAATACCAATAGCTTTCTTGCTATCTTTTATAATAGTGCCGATGACAGTCTGGATACTATTGCGATACCTAGAGCAACAGTAAAGTATGATGGAAGCATTACAGCTATAATGCCAAGAATTCTCAAGAGTACTTGCAAGATTAAAGTGAAGGATTTTCCTTTCGATCGACAGGTACCTTACTATCTTTCTTTTTTGTACATATAACTTCTAGTATACTAGCATTATCATTAGTAATCATAAGTAGACTCCCACAATTGTTATAATGGCCATGACTGGGATTCAAACAAGTGACCTCCTGGACAACAAGTCAGTTGACTACTCCGCTGCACCAATCAGTGGGATGAAGTAGCCAGCCTAACTCGAGTCTCCCTCTAGCCTATCTTAGCACATGTCCAGTTCACTAAATGTTCTATGCTCTGATGAAGGCTCTAAGCTGAAACACAAAAAGAAATGCCTTTGCTGTGGAGGTTTCATTTTCACATCTAGCGTAATAACCAATCAAAGTAGTGCATATCCATCACAGTACGCAAAATATATCACCACATCAAGCATAATAATCCACCACAGTAGTGCTTATCCACCCAAGTAAGCAAAAATACCACAACATCAAGCGTAATAGCCCACTGCATCAAATCAACCACAATGGTGATTATAAACCACACCCAAAATTCCACCACAGTAAGCAAAATGTACCACAACATAAAGAATCATAACCCACCACAGTCGTGATTATCCACCACAGTACGCAAAATATACCACCACATCATGCGTAATAACCCACCACATCAGACACAGTAAGCCACCAAGGTGATGATTATCCACCATACCCAAAATTCCACCACAGTAAGCTAAATATACCACCACGGTAGAGAAGTCAAACACAGTAGTGATTACTGGTTCGCTAGCATGTCATCATTCGAAATGCTCAAATCTTGAGGTGTTAAGTTCTATTTTTCCAGATATGCGAGTTACGGTTTGGCTCATTCCAGTTCGACTCTAAAAAATGGACATACAACCACTATATAGCGAAGTTCACATGGATAGTTTCCAAAAAAATGCCGAATGGAAACTAACGAAAAATAAAGTTGAACGAGGACTTGTCTATCACGCCTTCTCTGATCAGCTTTCGTTCAGCCAATTATCTTACAAGCTGCAACTGGATCGAAAACCATCGTATTACACATCGAATTTCATTATACCATGCGTTCTTATTGCTTTGATCACTGTTCTGCTATTTCTCATACCGGCAGGTAAGCATGAGCCTCGAACCAGTGTCGTATCTATCAGCCCTAAAGCCCTAACCATACGCATTGAAAATGTTCAATGAGCAAGTCCCAACATTGTTAGTGCTCGAGCTGTTGTTATCAAAGATTTTCAATGTGTATACAAACGCCCCTTTGCCTTCAACCCTCCCATCTGCGTTATCTCTTCTTCCTGCAGTTACCCAATTTCTCCTACTATTCCGCTTTCCCGTTGCCTCCTCCCGCAGTGGGACAGGTGCATTGGTCAAAAACATTGTCTTAGTCAGGTGGAGCTGGAGCTACGAGAGCCAGAGTTCGGGTTGGTACTGGAAATCCCTTTTCCTATTTTCACCACTGCCCTTTGGACATACCACCCCTTTGGGGGAGATGAGTTACGGGGCTGTAGGTAGGTTTTCCAAGGACGTGCTCACAGTGCTCCAGGACAGCTGGCCCTTCGAGAGCCAAGATCCTGGTTGGCGCCGGAAAGTCCTTTTCCTATCTTCACTACTTGCTTTGGGGCTTATCCACCCTTTTGGGGGGCTTGGTTACGAGATTTGTAGGTAGGCTTTGCAAGGGTAAGCTAACAGGTCCCCTGGACAGCTGGAGCTTCGTATGCAAAGCTGATGATAGTCTTGATTGCATTGTTGCATTGGTCCCGTCAATCCATCTAATATTTTCACTAAGATTCTTCTCTTGTTTTAGACACGGGAGAACAAATGGCAGTAGGGGTAACAATATTATTGTCGTTGGCTGTGTTCTTCTTGTTACTGGAGGACAAGATGCCCGAGACATCAGATCACGTTCCTCTAATTGGAAAATACTTTGCCTGTACAATTGTTGAAGCCTCATTGGCCGTTGGTGCTGTGTGCATGGTACTTTGTTTTCATCATCATGATCCAACCGATGTACCAAAGTGGATGAGGGTAGGTTCGATAGTACTACCTTATATACTCTCTGGTGCTATTCAATCACATCTAGTTGGACAGAGGAAAAAACCACGGAGGGGGGTTCTTCCATAGTAAAGGTATCTGGGGATGTACCGCACTAGAGGGTATACTTTTTCGGACTTCTAGTCTAGCCAAGAGTATACTTTTCGGCAATTTTGGTCTAGTAAAGGGAGCATATTTGGCAATGGAGCGGCCATGCTTTCGTCTTTAGTAGCCTTGGAAAGTAGAAATTTCATCGTAAATAGTTCTAGAAGACACTCGCAAAGGGTATAAGTCGACATTTGAATTTTCCGACTTGAGACCAACAATTTCGAGCACGTTTGTTTAGCCAAGGGCATCATTTTGGTAGAAATTGGTCTAGCCAAGGGTATCATTTTGTAAAAAAAAATTTAACTAGCCGACAGTATCATTTTGAATATGCCGGCGGCAGACCCCTACGCAAAACTTAGCCAAAAACCCCCCGTGGGAAAAACCAGGTCAGGTAGAGAACCATTTGCATTGCATTTGTACAACTGGAACCGTAAGCGATTAGCTAGACGGATTTTGGAGAACGAGTTATCATTGAATAGGGAAAATCTTTCTGAGCTGTCTCTCAATTGGTCAAAGAGTTAAGGGTTCGGTCACCTGGTAACAAATCAATGTTGATATTTTGTTGTGGTCTGACGTACTGATCCGACACAGTTCTGAAGGGGACCAAATCTAGCTACGATGGTTTCCGAATGAGTCCGACCACATCCGAGAAAGTTACTTAACCACTTACAACTCGATAGCGTAATGGCTTTGCCACTAAGATAATTTTAGCCAGCAGCAAAAAAAACACTAAGTTCGAACATTAACTTCGGACGCCAGTCAGTTTGTCAGGTGCGCAAATGCGTTTGCTTTCTTCGCAAGGCGGCTTCTGGGCTGAATTTCTGTTCTCCACAAGGTTTATATTCAATGGGATCCCAGTCCTTTCTCTCAATGTGACCACACGGGATTTCTTTTGCTCTTGCAAGAGATTTCAGAGAAACGGGCAAATCACGACCCTTCTTGATAAACTCGATTTTAGTGGGAATGGACTAGACTTATTACCTGAGTCCCAGTTATCGCTCACCAGACCGAGACTACACCCAACCGAGATCGCTCAAACTGGTAGGTATATATACTCGTAGTTTGAGCGTTTAGGCGATTAATTTCAATAGCGATAACTACGACTAAGGTAATAAGTCTAGGAATGGACCCCATTATTGCACCGTTACAAATCAAGCTAAACCTGCCACTAGGCCATTTTCATTAAGCTTCCTTTAACTCGATACAAACCATACAACTTTACATAAATGTCAAAAGATTGCCTCTTTTCTCTGCAATAAAATCTTGTTTCCTTTCCAGAAATATATACTTGGATATCTTGCCACATTGCTTCGAATAAAAACAAAGGAAAATGCGAAAAACAACAAGGGAATAAACAAAGGAAAAGGAACCTTTCAGTTATCTCGCATGAAGAGGAGAGCCACGAGAAAAGATGACGAGCAAACGTTAAAAATTGCACGAAAACGACTACTTATATGGCAAGCAAGTAAGTGGCAAACAGATTTGAGCCTTTTATCGTATTTCCATTATATTTGTTCCTAATTGAGAAAAACCTGTCAATTCTATGTCACTAAAGAGACCAAGTTGAACGACGGTTGTACATACGTGACAGGTTGTATGGGTTTTGTGCGTAAGTTGTGGGTTGTACACATGGTGCAGTACTACTAGTTTTACTGCAATTTTCTACCTGAAATATTCAAATTTCAAGAGCATTCAAAAGCCATTTATTCCATCCATTACAAAAATGGTAGAATGAGGTGGTATTTGATCATGGTGCATTGCAGACGAACATCAAATTTTAAAAGACTTTCTGGCAATTCTGTTTCAGAACAATACAACAGAGCCATCTTCACGATTTCATTCATGTCGATCTCACAAAATATCCTCAAATATCATGAAAATTTTGAATAACATATCACGTCTGCTCCGTTAACTAGGCCTACTGTTGATAGTTAACCTTGGTAACGATAAATGCAATTACTCTGGTAAAGTGAACGAAAAACCCTGGCTGGTTTGGGTTCTGAAAAAAGATGGGAAAATCTATCTTTGCGCCTGATTTTAACTGTTACAACGAAGCAGGTGAAAGGTGAAGGTGAAATGGTGCTTTAGTGCCAATCGCTAGGATCTCAGTAGTAGGTTAACTAATCGAGACATCGACTCTGGCTGTGACGCTACTGTGGCTGGGTTCGAACGCTGACCATACTGAGCTCTAGACACCACCAGTCAGCTGGATTACACCACGACGCCACAGCACCTTCAAGGCTGAACCGTATTTAAAGCTGGATCGTAGTTATGGCTGGACCCTCTCGGTTTTATTTTGCAGTGTCTCTATGTAAATAAACAACATCTTTTCTTTCAGAGGCAAGAGCCAAACGTTTAAGAAGAGAAAAACATCAGAAGGAAGCTTCAAAACTTCTTGGTCTTAATGATGGCACAAGACTGACTAGCCTCAGCCAGGAAGATCTTCATAGTGGTGAAAGTAACCACGCAAAAGCCCACACAAACAGAGCATTTGAAGGCGATAAAAACAAGAAGGAAGGTGCAAGGAAAGCAAAAAGAGTTGATTTTGATGAGGAAATGAGCGATCAAAGTGGTAGTCGAAGAAGCAGCATCATAGCTGATGACAGCAGAGTGTTGATCAAAAGTGAATCAAATGGAATCAATCAGCTGAATATCATGAATCGTGTAATCAAAATGCGAGACAACGTTCGTGATAGATTCAAAAAAACACAAAGAGAGTAGGGCAGCAAATGATAAACAAATCGAAATCATAGAAAATGCCTTATTCAAGATTAAACCAGCAAGTGATTGGCAAGAAGCTGACCACAAGAGTGTTAAATTGATGGCAGATACAATCAAGGAAGGAGATGTTGATGATGCGAAGAAGACAGAATGGAAAGAAGTTGGCAAAGTTATCAACTACTTCATGATGTGGCTCTATATAGGATCATTGATATTCACTTTCTTCGCATTGTTTGGACCAGTTATGTCTGGAACAATACCAGATCACTCACTGTAAAAAGTAGGACACAATTGTTAATTGCACGAATCTCGCAAAGTTGTAAATGCACGTCCATAAACTACACTTCCAAAGCGTGACGACATCAGAAATCTTTTTAGAATTTTAAAAATGTGTGAAGAGCTTCGGCTTTCAAAAGTATTTTTTCAGGTGGCCATATCTCAGCCAATTTTAGCATATTGGAATGATTTTCCACATTTCTTCATTAATTCTTCTGCTTTTTCAGAAATTGAGAGCAAATTTGGGAAATTTTAAAAATAGATTTTTTAACGTCGTCATAACTTTGGTACTCTATTTTGCATATAGTTATATTATAGTGCTTAAAAAGGTACGATCGTTTAGCAAACTTTCAAAAGCTGCAACCCAAGTAATATGAAATGCTTTATCAAGTACAGTAATCTACAATATGACTAGAATATGGCCTAAAAAAAGTTCGATAATAAAATGGGCCTAAATTCAAATTAGTGTTAGATCAGTTTCTGAGAAACTGTATTACTGTTATCAAGCATTTCTCGACAGTTTAGTAGTAAAAGAATTTGTGTGTTTATTTACCTTGTATTCAGTCGCTTTTCTTCGTCTCTTAAACTCTTTAGATTGTCTTTCTCGCAAATGCGCAGCTTCGCAACGAAGGATCCTCCATTTTGTAATTTTGAATTTGTGATTGTGGCTGATTTCACATATCAGAATTGAGGAGTTTCTGATTGGTCAATATTCAATTTTCTTTTGTTGTCGCTTGGCTGGAGCCTCGCAGCGTCATCAACATCGCGGTACAAAGTGCAGATGTTCTCTGGTGTGTTCAATACGAAGTTCAACAAAACATGTCGCAGTAGTTTGTCTGTAAAGCGAGTAGGAAGGCAATTTAGTTCTTATATTCCTTCGCCTTGCTTCAAATAAAGCAGAGTTTTGTTTGAAATTAAAAATGGAGGAAAAATTAAATTCTCCTGAAGTTCAAAAGAAAGATACCACAGAGGGTAGTGAAGCTATTCTCAATGGAAATGAAACTTCAGACAGCGAAAGCCGAGATTTCGTCTCCTCTTTGGTCGATCGCCTTTGTGAAAACTGCAAGAAAGTCAGAGAGCAAATTATAATAAAGAGCAAGTGTGCGAATATGCTGCTTGAAGGTGAAGAAGATGGAGAAGAGAAAACTGCTGGTCAATCACTGCTTGAGAGTGAACTACAAATCTTCAAGAATTTGCATAGAAGAACGGTATATGTGTTCTGCGCAATCGGTTCTCTTCTAAATTAGGCCAATCCTTTTTCGCCTCCATTGTTTGTGTTGGGCATTGTCCTTTTGTCTTCTGGCTGGTGCGGAAACAAAGGATCTGGTGGTGTGGTTGGACCTTTGGAGTGGGGAGAGAAGAGTTGGTTAGAGGGAAATTGAGCAGCTGAGACAAGTCTCTAAGATTGACTTGACTTTGGCTGGGGGGCTTTTTTGGACTATTATTTCGAGGGATTTGTGCATACCCCACACCATTGTCTTCAAACAATAGAGCTTTTGTTTTGTTTTGTTGAAGTGAATTCCATGTAGCCTATGCCGGAGATCTCCGGCCTGGAGTCTGAAATTTTATTGGCGTATTGGCGTCGATATTTAAAAAAACAATAGCCTGGACTATTGTTTAAATTATAAAACAATAGATATATTGTTTGTTTTGGCGTGAAGTTTGATTTGGTCGGCGTATTCTCCGGCATGGCGGTAACACGGAATGCACCTTGGAGTGCATGCAATGCAAACAGTTTCCAACCAAACCAGGCATCTGCACCTCAGTGTGGCAACTTAGCTGTGCACACCGAAGAATTTAAAGTGCCTATGAAATAAAATTTTACTTGAACCTTTTCTATCAAAAATAGAAACTTGGAAACAGCCTAATTTCATTTCATAGGCATTTTAAGTGTGCAATTTTAGTGAAAACAATAGAAAACAATATCACTATTGTTTTGGGAACAATAGCCTTTGGTGCACAGTTTACACAAGTTCCAGTCTGGTCCAGACCTGGGTTTATTATCTCCAGGTGGAGAGCACACAGATCAAAACTGACATTACCACCAAAAACAGTAATCCCAGTGTTCCATTATCAAAGTGATAGGCAAGACTAGTTTTTTTGTTTTTCTTGTGTTCTCAAATGTCCATGAAAGTACGCCAACAAAGTGTCAAACTCTAAGCCAGAGATCTCAGGCATACATGCTTTTTTTTATAAAGAACCACTTTATAAGGAACCTACATGTAGAAGGCCCGAAAATTTAAGAACTTATACTACTAAAGAGAAAACCATTAAGGAACTTTTGAATGTTGAATACTTTTATCACTGCAAATAATCAAGAATTCGAAAGCCAGCTCCATTCATTTGCAGTCGAAAATTACATAAATTGTACATTAAACATGTATCCAATGTTTCTTTGAATAATCTCAAGCTTTGCTCACATCAAATGTCTCTCTTTTATTGTTAAGACCACTATTTGTGCGGTTAGAATTAAGGAACTATTAAGGAACTTTTGGAACTACAATTGCCTGAAAAGAGGCCCAAAAATAAGGAACTTTAAGAACTAGGCCTTGAGGTAGGTTCCTTATAAAAAAAGCGTGTAGCCTACATGGAGTTTACTAATTTTCTGGTGCTGGTGAGCATGACTCCTCTGAGTCATCATAAGAATTGACTTTCAAAGCTATCCACTTTTTTTTAGTTTTCCTTTCATCTTTATCACTTTCTTACATTTCTTTTATTTTCTTTCTTGGCTAAAGATGAGTGAGATAGATTGGAATGAGCTATCAATCTTCAACCCATCAAGTCAATTTTTACTTTCTGAGGATAAATGTAGCTGTTTACCAGATAATTCCTGGACAGATTACACAAAAAATATGATAGTAAGTAAATTGCTGCATGTTTCATTTCCTATTTTGTACAAAAAAAACGATGTAAACTCAAACTAACCGCAGCTCTGAATTTTATCCCTTTGAATAATATAGAATTATTGGAAAATAAATGTTATATTTATTCCTCTTATTTTCCAATCACTCAAAAGCAGTATACTTTATTTTAGTTCTATTTTATCTAATGCAATACACCGTTTTTGGTAAAAAACCTAGCTCAGGGCCAAGTCCTAATAGTTTCTAAATCTTTGACTCTGTTTAGGTACACATTTTTTTATAAGGAAGTTTTTTTGGGCCAGTATTGATACTTTCTTAGATATTTCATGTTTTCAGTACCAAAACTTTCTTGTGACTTTCTTAGCAAAAATTTTGGAATGCATATTCTTAAGAATGCACAGTTCAAGACACTGTATACCTTGCACAAAAACCACGTTTTTCAAAGAAAATAATCATTAGACTCGTTTAATAGCAAGAAGAGCGACTGAACAGAAGAGCGAAAGTAACACACAGAACATTAGGAGTGAAAATATAAAACAGAACTTTCTTAAGTTTCAAGAATCCAGTATTGAACTTTCTTAAACTTTTAAGATGTTGAGCACTACTTTCTTATAAACCACTTTCTTATAAAAAAAATGTGTACTAACAGTGTC
Organism: Chrysaora quinquecirrha; assembly: GCA_014526335.1. Lineage (NCBI taxonomy): Eukaryota > Metazoa > Cnidaria > Scyphozoa > Semaeostomeae > Pelagiidae > Chrysaora > Chrysaora quinquecirrha. The sequence goes on from JACTAT010000267.1 coordinate 391,775, forward strand.
TTAAAAGTTCTTAAAAATTTGAAAATTATTCCACAAGTTAGTTTGCACAAAGGAAAAGGTAACGATCAGTACGTTTCAGGAATGGGTTTGAAAAAGATCTAAATGGATTCATTTTTCTAGTGCACACTAAAGATACAATCAGATACAATCATTTTTCTAGTGCACCCAAAAGGAATGGATCCATCCATGCCTACCCATGTAATTGAAAAGCCTTTTTCTGGGAAACCACTAACGGCATATAGATTCAAAATGATTATGCTTGGATTAGCTTGCATACAGTCTTGAGGAAGGAAACTTTGTTTGAGGGGCAGGAAGGGGTTGAATGTGAATTTTGAATGCCTCAAATTCAAAATATATTATTGTCAGTCCAGCATGAATTTGTTGACCTTGGAATTTGAAAATCTTATAACTAAGCCATGTGGTTCTTGTGATATTGTGGCATTAGCAGCTTCTGTCTGTCTACAGTAAATAATGTTGTCCATTTTTAAGTAAAAAATATATTAAAACTTGCATCCGGTGTTCTTAGAACTTAGAGTATGTAAAAGTAGGTAGCACTTGTGACCATTTTATAACATTTAGATGTTATGTCTTTTCAGAAAAAGCCTTGAAAGAGGGGCAAGAAGAACTGACAGTTGCATTCAAGAGCATGGAAAGTGATGTCCAAGTTGCAGCCAAGCAAGCACAGAAATGCATCAGATGTGTGATTACTACTGGATGGGATGTTGTTTCTCATTGGGAGCTTCCTGAATGGCTACGAGACAATGAATTTCTTTCACATGGTCACAGACCCCAGTTGCCTTCATTCAGGCAATGCTTTGGTAGCATGTTTAGGTGAGATAAAAGTTCTGATAAAACCATTCCCATATGAAACAATGCATGGCTTCTGTATTCATTGTAGCAGCACTAGAAACCCTTTCATTTGTTTTCTACCTGATTCTTTGAAAGAAAACTCCCGTACAAGGTATCATTTTTAGGAAACAACTCCGGGATAGGGTAAATTTTAAAATTTGACTCCAGAACAGAGGGGTTTTGCTAATTTTTTGCCAGTCAAATGCCTTCTCCCCTCTGGGAATATAAACCCTATCCAGGTACATAACTTGAACAATATTTTCCACTCAAATTTGTCAATTCTTTCAAAGCAGAGCTCACACTGAAAGTTCTAATTTTCTACCGACACACCCCCCTATTGGGAAAGGCAAGTGCCCTCGCCCCTCTTGGATAAAGGGGGCCTATTATAGGGGGTCCAGAAGCTGCAAAACCACGCAAAAATCAGCTAAAAGCCACAATCTGTCATCGAATAAATGACTAAAATGCTGCTGATCAACACTACTCATGGACATAACACTAACCGCTGCAACATCTTGTCAATGGACATTTATCTGATTGCTTGTTTGATTGGTTTGTATTTGGTGCATTCTTGCAAATCTGTCATTTCCTTCCAAACAGAGTTCACACTGAAACTGGAAACATTTGGACCCATCTTGTTGGATTTGTTTTGTTCATTTTGGCAATGTTAGCTGTTTTGCTCGTCCTCATGTCTCTCTGTCATTCAAGTATCCAAATGGATGGGTGGAATATGTTGTATTTGGTGCATTCTTCACTGGAGCTATTCTGTGCCTGATGTTTTCATGGCTGTTTCATACAGTGTACTGCCATTCTGAAAAAGTTCATAGTATATTCAGCAAGTAAGTGACTTTTGAAATCGTGAGAATTAGCGGAATTATTTTTGGACATACTTAAAAGTTTTTTTGTCGGGCACTCTTCAGAGTATAAACCTTAGAAACAGACCTAAACAGCTAAAAAAGGCAACATTTACAGTATACACAGATGCAGACTAATCAGAAAGGAGCGCTGTGCTGGCACTGTGTTTTAAACACCAATCAGCTTGTGGTACTTTAAGAAAGAAACTTTCGTGGGAAGAAACTTTCGCGTTTTTTGTATTTTTGGTTGGTCCAAATTCGCGAAAGTTTACTGCGTGAAACTTTCCAAAATACAAAATTCGCGAAAGTTAATTCCAGCGAAAGTTTCGTTAACAAGAGATTTGCGAATGTTTATTACGAAAAAATAATTTCCAACAACTCTGCTAATGTTAAGGTTTTACGAAGCGATTTTGTGTCTAATATTCATGGAGTCTTAAGATACATAAAATATCATGTTGAAAGATCCATTAAAAGTCAAATTCGCTGGACTTTATTCCCTTAAGACATACTGTTCGTTCTGCCTAGCGCAAAAGTGTTCCCCGCAAAACTTCCTTTTTGATTTGCAAAAGATAATTCCAAACATTTCGCCTTTTTTCTGAGTCGCGAAAGTACCTTCCCGCGAAAGTTTCTTCCCTTTAAGTGTACAGGAGGAAGACCAATAGAATGAATTGAAGAATGCAAGTGTGAAAACAAACTCTTTCTATCTGCACAGAACAGACCTTTCTCAAACGAACGAACGAGCTTTTTCAAAAACATCACTCTACAAATTTTATTACTTTTGTTTGTCAAACAATGTTTTTGGATGTGGTCAAACAATCAAACATTTGTTGTAAAGCAAATTGAAATGTTTGACCAACAATTTTGATCGTTTGGCCAGGGCCTAAAACTTTATCCACCTCTTATTGCATTTTTAAGTATAGAACAACTCAAAGGCTGTTTAATTTCGGCAACAATGTTGTTTATTAAGGTCAAGTTACACGATCTTATTCGCATTGTATCCGCATCATATTTTTGATCAAGAAAAATTTCAGCATAGTCTATGTTTGTGTAAGCGAATTTTTTCCAAACTATGAAGAGAATCTTACAGCAAAAAAGTAAAGTATGATGCAAATTTTTAGGCGCTTACACGATCATAGACTATGCTGAAACTTTTTCTTGACTGAGAATATGGTGCGAATATGATCGTGTAACTTGAACAAATACAAATTTTTTCACGTTCTCTTTTGATATGTTTCTAGAAATGTCTTGAAAATTGTCTCTTCTTAACCTTTATTCCCAGGTTAGACTACTCTGGCATAGCTTTCTTGATCATGGGTTCCTATGTGCCTTGTATGTATTATGGATTCTATTGCAAGAGAAACACCCAGATTGGGTATCTTGTCACAATGTCATTCTTTGGAGTCGTTTGTATCATTGTGTCACTTTGGGACAAGTTTGGAACGCCGAAATTCAGACCTCTTAGAGCTGGTAAGCCAATGTTTAGTCCTTATACATCTTTGGGAACTGCATTGTAATTCCTGGGTTGAACGCGCCGAGTGTTAAGTAAAGTTTACAACTTGTTAGTACACGTATTTTTTTTTTATAAGAAACTAAAAAATTTACCCAGTACTGAAAGTTTCTTGAAATTTTCAAATTTTGAGTATTGAAGGTTTCTTAAGAGTTTCTTGAATATCCATATTGGCAACATAGTTATTCTATCTGAATGATGTTCCAAACCCCTTTATCGATCGTATTTAAATGCATATGGGTTTCCTGTTTGTCTACTTGTCACAGAAATGCGTTATTGCAGACGAAACACCGGAATTAAAGGAACATTTTTGCTGTCTGCGGTGAAAAGTTTCCTACGTAAAAAAATTCCAGTACTGGAGTTTCTTAAATATTTGGCCATTCGAGAGTCTAGGTTTCGTATACAGGGTTTCTTATAAAAAAAAATACGTGTATTGCAAAAATTTCAGAATTGCGAGAAACAGCGAAAAAATTGTTGGACCTATACTTAAAATCTTTTTTTCGTCTCATGCTCCTCAGAGTATAAGCGTCATGAACAGACCAAAACAACTGAATCTGTATCTGGGTATGAATTCCGTCTTAGGCATTTGTTTCAGTCTGTTTCTGATGTCACTACTCTGACAAATGTCAACGAAAATAGATTTGGGGAATGCATTTCAGTTGTGCATTAAAGAGACAGAAGCGTTTATCATGATTTGACAGCTCCTAAAGTAAAATTTGATGCTGAAAGAAAGTCTGTTTTCCAACTTTTTTCCATAATGAACCTTGTCGAGTTACTTATGAACTTAAAACGGCTGCTGATGATAATGATATTAAATAAAAAATTCTTTGTTTGAGGTTGGGGTATGTAGCTGATAGCACTAGGCTAATTAATCCAAACCATAATTAAGACAACAGCATGAATAACTAAGACCCCGTATATACTATGCCGGTATGAAATAAGTACGGAATGATTTCATAACGGATGGGGAATCGGGAGTCCCCGTTTACAATGAATACGATGAGCAAGGTCATCATTTTTTTTCTAAAATCTATTGTTTCATGTCAACAAGAACAAAGAATAATTGTTTTTTCTCTCATTCATTCAGCAAAGCGGCATCATACTGTACCGTATTCAGCCGGCATAGTGTGGACGCAAGGCCAAAACGGTATAGTTTCGTACCGCATTCATCTCGTATCGGCATAGTGAAAACGGGGTCTAAATCTAGTTACCGTAAATGCTCTTAACGCCCAGGGGGGCGCTTGTTGGAGATGGGTGTTCAATTCAATTCAATTCAATTCAATTTCATTCAAGCAACAAGCAATTAATTACAATATACATGATTATATATAACTTATGAACAGTAACAATATATCTAGTACAGTCAATTATACTAAAAATTAATACTAAAAATTTGCTAGTTGCTCGGGACCCTTAGAAAAAACTCAGAAAGATCTATCGAGCTAAGGGCCCCAGCTGGATAAGCATAGCTAATTAATTGAATTTAGAAAACAGTAATATTAACTAACTAAAGAAGGAAAAAGGAAATAGAATAAAATAAAATTAAAGAAAAGGAAAAAAAGAGAAAAGAAAAAAATACAGTTCCACTACCTCTTAATATTTCATGGTGAGTCGACGGAACTTTAAGACTTAATCATCAGTTTAACAAAATGGCATTTATTTATAAAGTGTCAATCAGCCAACTTTTGTAACATTTTGAAAATATATATTTTGTTGGAGTTTTTCGTATTTCAATGGGTGTTTCATTCCAAATCTTATCCCCAATTACAGAAATGAACTTAAAAGAGACTGGGTGTTTATTACAGCATTTACAGTATTGACAGGAGAGAGACCAAACGAACTTAAGCTCAACTGAATAACATCTTGATTTTGAAATCGCAGTGGTTTTATCTCTTTTTGTTCTGACTTAGGTTTATTTCTATGCCTTGGTTGTTCTGGCTTCGTACCCTCCATTCATCTTATCATTGCACATGGATTCTTCAAAGGGGTGAAGCAAGGTGCACTCGGTTGGCTTCTACTTATGGGTGCACTTTATATCATTGGTGCCTTATTGTATGCGTTCAGAGTTCCTGAAAGATTCTTTCCTGGAAAATGCAACATTTGGGTAAGTCATATAAATATTTTGGAATACGCGATTACACAAAGATGGCATCGGAGGCGTTTGGCTATTGACTATGACCAAGATAAAATAAGAAACTAAGATTACTAAGAAGAGGGTCCAGATGGGGGGGGGGGGGTCAACAAAACAGTTAACTTCAAAAAAATTGATTAGGTAACAGTTAACACTTAAAAATTTAGCCGAAAAACAGCTAACAGTCAAATAATCTGTGCAGCAGGTAGTGATGCCACGGCACAGAAAGCCCACAATGATGATGATGATGATGATGCTGATCATCATGATCATGGTTCTGATCATCATGATTCTGGTGATGGCAATGATTGCTTGATTGATTTATGATAATGATGATGATGACGAAAACAATGGAGTTGATGATGATTATGATGATTATGATGGTGGCAGTGTTGGTGATGATGATACTATTGGTGAAGATGATAGTGATGATGAAAATGATAATTATAGTTATAATTTTACCATTATTGATGATGATCATGACGATAATAAAAAAGAAAACGATGAAACATACTTTTTATCTCTTAAATCTCCATAAAATTTAATATAACAGCTAACTGTAAAATATTTGCTTCTATCACACTTAACAGTTCAGAAATTTGTCCAATAACACTTAACGTCCGATAACACTTAACTTTAAACCCCCATCTGGACCCTCTAAGAAACTAAGTCTAACTTGTGCATAGTTTATTCCCAAGCAAAGTGACGTTATAAGCCCGTTAGTAACCACGAAATTTCTATTTTGTAACAAGACTCCTATAGGTTTATGTTGCGTTTTGATCCCGGAATAGAAACTGATGTTCTTAACTTTGTCATTTTGCTTTGGATCAACCTATGCAAGACATCAAAATATCCTGGTAATGAATAGTAATAATTTCAGTTTCTTTTGAATCAACTGGTGGAATCTTTAGAACGAAAGGATCTTCCATGTCTGGACGACGAAATTATATAATTGTTTTGTTATTATATGCCCGTAAAACCCTGAAGATGCATGAATCGAAATGGGCTAAAGTGACAAGATTTAGTTTAAGACCATCTTGGCTGTCCTATTTTAGCTTGTTATGGGGCATTGCGTTTTGGCGTCAAATTTCCGTAGAATCACTGGAGATTGCGTTGTAGCTATACATCAATAACCATGGTCATATAAATGTTTTTGATGGCTGCATCGAAAAAAATCGCTGGACGAAAAGTAGAAGTAGTTTCTACTTTTCGTCAGACGATTTTACTCACCATATAGTTCAACCATTGATATCATAGAATTTTGCATATCTAATTTCCAGTTGCATTCAACTTGAAGATGCATTTTCACGATTCTATTGTCTTTTATGTTCGTGATACTAAAACTAGTGGAGTTTTTTCCCAGCGAAATTTCATGACAATCGTTCTAAAAATCGTCCAGTGGACATCGATGAATTCGAGGGAAATAATTTGCCTTGATATGCAGTATTTAATCTATAAAGTCCAAATAGACTATAAAAATGTTGATTTACACATCCAATTTGGCGCCTGGGTTTCAGACCCCAACGCATGCGAGGAACAGAGAGCTGACCCGGGCTGAGTCTGCCAGCTGCGGAAGAAGCCAACCCGGGTTCGTGTAAACACTCACAAATATTTTTATACATCAACGAGCTGCCCCGGGTTTAGAGCCAACCCGGGTTCGTGTAAACGGGCTCTAAGTAGAAACGAGTACTTACAAATTAAGAAACCCTAAGGAATTTGAGTACTCAACTTTGATTACCAGTTAAGGAATTTTCAGTGCTGAGCCTTAGCCGAACTTCCTTATAAAAGAAAATGCGTGTATGCTTGTCACTACTTTTATGGCCATGAAGAATCCTCATTTCCTTTTTTCGCAGTTTCAAAGCCACCAGATTTTCCATATTCTGGTTGTTATTGCTGCATTCATCCACTTGTATGGCATCTGTGAAATGGCCTATTATCGACTCAAAGTTGGCAAAAGCTGTCCACGAATTTGATTAGAGGTGATCCATTTTGACATTGAACTATTTTATAAAATATACTCATCGCACCCTTCATCGCACAATCTGATTACTAGATTTGATGTTTAATTTGATTTCATGCTTATGTCTACGATTGTTTTCATTCACTTCATTAGTTTTGTGTTTTAATGTATGCTTATGTTTATGCTTAAATGTATATTATCGTGTTTGTGTATGCGTATTCATTATGCAAAATAATGCATGACTCAGCATAATTCATTCTTAATTATGCATAGTTATTCATCAAAGTTTTGCATAATTATACATTTGCATAAATTTGCATAGTTTTGCGTTTGCATATCTTTTATCTGATATTGCGCTGCGAGTTTCCTTTTCTTGATGAAACACAAAGCTATTACTTGGTGATTTTATTGTTGTTAATATATTAATCAAGCATTATTATTCATAATTTTGCATAATGATGTGTTTGCATAAATTTGCATAATTGTGCATTTGCATATTGCTTTTGCATAAATTTGCGTCTGCATATTTTGTATCTCATATTGCGCTGCAGATTTCCGTCTCTTGAAACAAGACAAAGCTATTGCTGAGTGACTTTACTGTATTTTTGTTAATGTAAAAATTCAGCAACTTAATACTTATTCATAATTTCCCATAATTATGCGTTTGCATAAATTTGCGTAATTGGCGTTTGCATAAATTTGCGTAATTGGCGTTTGCATAAATTTGCATAGTTATGCATTTGCATATTTTTCATCTCTTATTTCGCGGGGGATTTCCGTCTCTTGACATAAGACAAAGCTATTTCTAGGTGATTTTATTTTTGTTATTAAAGAAATCATTGTCGAATTGTAAAATCAATTTAAGTATATGGAGATCTAAAAATAATTGGTCAAAATCATATATACTTCATATATACTCCTCTATTATCTATTTATGTATCAAATGTACCATATTCTCCAACTTTCACCTTATCTAACTATGGGCAGTTGTAAATATTATCTGTTGCGAAATCAGATGATTGTTTTGTGATTAATGATTTAATCGTGATTTTAATTGATGATGATGACGTGTGTGAAACCATAAATTAACTAGCATTGACAATGTTTATGATAAATTTCATCTGCCTTTAAATATCCTAAAGTGATGTACTAGTCGTATGTTGTCAATATGTACCCTAGGCCTAATAATTCGCTTTGCTGAAGAGTTTGATTAAATTGTCAAAAAGTATTTGTGTCTTTCTGTCCGTGTTAGGGCCTTATTATATAGGGCGAGCGGACCCGGGTTAGGCCAATTTGCCGAGTTATCTCTGACCCCACCATTTAGTAGGCAAGCCTATTAAAACAGTTTGCGATGACGTGAGGCTGGCTCAGCAAGTCTAGTCGAGTCGGGTTGGCAAAGCGGATTGGCTCGGCAACTCAAGTTGACTCGGGTTAGCAAAACCGAGTTGAGCCGGGCAGCTTTTCCCATATGATTGTAAACGAGACTGGTTGACAACGGGTTGTTTTACAGAAATGTGATTTTGACGCCAATCAAACCCGGGTTATAGAAAGGCTGACCCGATTTGATTTTCCCATCTGGACATATGAATGATTTTTCCTGGTTGGTATAAATTAGCTTCACCTACAAATAATCCAACTGAAAATAATGCATGTAAAAAAACACGAGTCGAATGAAATGAATTAACTCGGCATATTCGACCCAACCCGGATGATCCGGGCCGGATCAGCTCATCTCGTGTAACCAGACCCTTTATCTATTGGTAAAAAGAATTTTTTCTCTTTCGTAGGGCATTTTCAACAGCAACACAATGTAACTCCTGTAACCCACACATAGGAGCGCAAGTTTTAAGCACAGCGTGTTTAGGTTCTTTTTTCGTGTGGTTTATACCATAATCAGGGTGGTTGTTCTCAAAGAGGGTCTAAAGCAATCGCAAGGAGGAATAAAGCATGATCCAAAGTTTTGCAGCTTAGCAGTCCCCTGCTTCTCTGAAAACGGCGAGTTCGCGCACTGTGATACAAAGATACTTGAAGATGCTGTGGTGTCGTGGTGTAATCCAGCTGACTCGTGGTTTCAGAAGCTCAGTGTGGTCAGGGTTCGAGCCCAGCCACGCGTAGCGTCACGGCCAGGCTCGAGGTCTCGATTGGTTAACCTACTACTGAGATCCTAGCGACTGGCGCTAAAACACCATTTCACCTTCACTTCCAAAACATGTCTTAATATCTTAGCGGCAGGATGCGTATTGCTGCAAGAGTATGAAGAACATCGGCCCTAAGTATAAACCTTGTGGGGCAACACACTTGATGCTGTTACTTCAGACAGCTTCCCACTGCCAAAGACAAACTAGGCCTGAATTTTCTTATGGCGTCTGGCTGTATATGAAGCCATTTAGTAGATCCATATCGTATTTTGACCCGCAGCAACAATTCTAGCTCATGGTGTTTAATGTTATCTTATCTTTAATGGCATTTGTAGTTGAGTCTGATAAACCTTTGAATGCAAATTCGCTTCCTTATGAAATATTTAGCAGCATATAGCTGTTTTGGTAAAGAATTTATTAAAACAGCGAACTTAATTTTGTCTGCAGAACGCAAGCAGCTTCACGAAAATTAAATTAATCGCTGGAAGAAATCAGAACCACATTGAGGATAGGTTTCTCTACAGCAGGTGTTTTTGTAGGAATTAAGAATGAACTGAGCAAACAGCTTGGAATACCACCGCTTACGTATTTTGATATCTAGGCAGTATTAATATCAGATTGCTTTAAACTGCTTATTCCTGGTTATCTTAGTAGTTGTATATTTAAAGGAGAAATTCTGTTAACCCTGAAGAGATCATCCCTTATCGCTCTTAAGCCACATCTGCTTGTGTCTGTGTGGTCAGCTGTTTTATCGACTTATACATGAAAGGAGAGCGTTCTTGAAATTTAACCACGGTGAAGGCTAAATGTTCTACTTACATAGCTTGGAAAGATCTTAGTGAAGCAAGGAAAAACAAACAGTTATTTCTATACGCTGGAAACAGATCGACTATCAAGAAGAAAATTACGTTTAAGCTGACGCTTCTAGATTCAAATGTTGTTGTTTCTGGAAAAGGGCCTAAAAAGGTAAACAGAACCGAACAATTCGTGGTTAAGAGTGGAAGTGAACTGTTATAAGTTGTTCAATTATCAAGAAACTGGTTCCTTTTTACTGCATTTGTTTTGTAGCTAATGAAAGAGTCTCCTACATGCCGACTTCTTTCGAAAATGTATAATGTAGATTTTGAAGAACGAGCAAGTTCGCCTGTGCAGTAAACGAATCTACAACAACCTGCTGTTGAATCCAAAATCAACACAAAAATGATGATAACTAGAATAAGAAAAAGGATACAAGACCGACGACAATTATCGTTTGAGCCAAATCGATGTTCTTCGCCGACAAGTTCGCCGACAACGACGCCGACAAACGAAATGCCGTCGAGATTTTCTTGGCCGCCGTTTTACGAGCCTGGCGAACGACCCCAAAAAGATGACAATGAACGCGAAGAAATGTACGTTACCCCATCCGAAAAAGCAGTCCCTATTCAGTTCAAATGTGCAGGAGATTTTGAAGTATTGAAAAACGGGCCTAAAAGTCCGAAACAAAGAAGAGAGAAGTACCAGAAACAAGTTCACACGAACAGAAAAAATAAACTCCAGAGGCAGAGATCTTCGTCTAGAAAGACACAGAACATGGAACAGAAAAAGGAGCAGAGAAGCATGAGCATTGAGGCTATGGAACAGTGAGGTAGAAGTACCAGAAACCATGAAATAATCTTTAAATGCGGACTACAATAAAGACAAATATAGCAGAAACCAATTATTGTGTATATACTGTATAAGAAAAGTAGAACTGTTTTTGTTTTTTTAAACCATATTTTTACATCGTAGTCGAGAAAATCTATTATCCTACAAAGTAGAATCGTCTTGGAGCTGTATAAAATTTCCAAATTGCAACAAACAGCGGAAAAATTTTTGGACATACATAAAAACATTTGCCGTCTGGCAATCCCCAGAGTACAAACGACAGAAACAGACCGAAACAGTTGAAAAAGACGGAATTTATAGCCAGATGCCAAAGCACCAATCAGAAAGTAGCGCTGAGTTGGCGCTTTGTTTTGATAAACCAATAAAGATAGTTTATCATTTCTGTATGACACGAGTCGCAACATAACGAACATTGCCATTTTTGGTAGAACTGAGAGTTCAGAGCGGTCGCTAGTGAGTTTGAGACCACTTGCTGCCATGGTGATCATGTGTATCATGGGATATTTTGATCGCTGTGGTTCGTTTACGATCGCTGAGAATGTTTCCATCAAAGTTTCAGGATCGCAAAATTTCAGGATCGCAATCTTTGCGGATCACTGGAATAGGACTCATTTCTATCCCAACGATCGCCTGCGATCGGATCGTTAACGATCGCTGCAAAGGTGGAAATTTGTTCCTATATATGATCGTTTGCGATCGCTACTAAAACCAAGCGATCCTCAGCGATCATATGGAAACCAGGGTTAATAAGCCGTTACCGTTCCCTTCATAGGGTAAGCATTATATTTTCAACTGTATTTATGTATGCTTTTATTATCTACTTCGGTGGTAAAATTCCGATATATAATATAGCTAAAGCTATACTACATTTTATTTTGTTAAAAACTGGTTCCTTCTTTAGTTATCATTTAAACGGCAAGCTTTATCTTGGAAATGGCTAACCATACGGCCCTGGCCAAACGGTCAAACATTTTTTTCGAACATCTGAAATTGGCTTCTCAAACAAGATGCTGTCCCTTTTGGTGACGTCGCTAAACATTGCTCGTCAAACATTTTTCAAATGGAAGCTGGACTGCATGATCAGAGTTCAGAGAGCAAACGACTTTTCCGAGTTATAGAGCTCAATGAAATCGCCGAGTAACTCTCCAAGTCATAGTCATACAGCCAGAGGCTCTCATCCTTCCTCCCGCTTGACTTTATTCGTGTTGTGTTTTGGTGTTGTTGAGCCTTCTGGAATTGCAGCAGGATATGAAATAAGAAAACAGCAAATAGGAAAGAAAGAAATCTTAGCTTCTAATTGCTAAAGAAGGTAAGCGGTTCCCCAGGAGGGGCACACGACTGTCTTATTGGTGTACAGCTACCGGGATGCACTCTGGTCGTTACAAACTCTAAGGGCGTATTTTTTGGTAACCTCCTCTTTTGGCAGACCTTTAAAATTCGGAAAACGGAAGACTTAGCAGGAAAAAGTTTCCTGAACCAAAAAAGCAAGGTGATCATTACAAACTCGAACTTCGAACTAAACCATTCACTTGAAAGTGAGAACGAGATTCCTTTCGACGTCTGCGAAACCTTCCAGCTTTGGGGCAGAAGGTTTTGGAGACCTGGAGACCTACGAAACCTGCCGTTTCTAGAAGATGATACCAAAACGTTTCGACGTCTACCGAAAATTGAAGGCGTCTGCTGAAAACAAAATGGGACCAAAAATACATACATAAGTGCCACTAAGACAGATAACGTCTCCTTGCCGCGGTTGCATAGAACTCGTAAATCACGAAAAGTTTCATATTAGCTTCACAACCAACCCCCATGCCTTCTATATTTAGCGTTTGTTCCTTGATCGGGTACAGTTCATGTTCAAGTTAGATATCACTGGGTATGCTAAGAGCTTTCATGGCACAGCTAACTGCTAAGTTGATTGCAGATACTGCAGAGCTTGACTTTTGCATGCTCTTTCTGCAACATGAAAATTGAAGCGTGTGTTTTTTGAGATCTTTTGGCGTCTTCTTTAAACTTCAAACCTGGAGACATCGAAAGCCCGTTCTCTTAGACCACTTTGGGGAAATCGGAGATTTTGGAGGCTCAAAACTCTCCCGACTCCTGAGCTGGAAGATATTTTAGATTAAACTAATAAATTATTTTTCACCAACTTCTCGAAAGTTTTTCTTTTTGGCGTCTGGAATCGGTAGCTTCCGAAGTCTACTCTACTTTTTCAGAATTCAGAAGAGATAGAATACTAAAAGAACTCCCCAAGAACTCATCATCAAGCGTCAGTGGCTTTTTTGCAGCACGAGAAATGGACAAATGGTGGGAAATGTCCTAAAAAAGATGCAGGGGAGGGACAGGACAAAAATCCGACGGGCTCGGGACACTGGCTCGGGATGGAACGTAAACGATTTATGATTGCTGAATATGATTGGCCATTTAACAATATCTATTGTTTTGGTTTTATTTCCATTCATCATGTGAGATGCGTCAGTTTTGAAGAGGAGTTGACGTGCAGTTTTGTGTTTACAAGAAGAAGCAATTACTTTGATTGTCGCTGTATTTTATACATCATGAGTGCGATAAAATGTATCAAGTATTTACTTTTTTCCTTCAATGTAGTTTTCTGGGTAAGTGTCTTCTATTTATTTAGTTTTTCCTATGTTTCGTATTTGTTTAACCTAAGTTACCTGCAGCGTAGGCTTGCTGCGAAGGTTAGGCCTGCCTGTCTTCTTTTCGTGTGTGTGGCATTCAACGTTTAGTTGCCATCTAATTCACAAAGATATCATCTATTATAATGCTGATAACTGTTTGCATAACAGAAAAATTTCAATAAAATAACACGGATAAATAGATAACTGGCCTCATCCTTACAAGGTCCTTGTGCTTGTCAACAGTTTTGTTTCTTGTCTGAAAAAGCCCAGCCCTGTTTCGTTCTCTGCCCTGGTTGCCTGTGGTTTATTTAGCTAGAGTTATATGCATTCAGACTATTTGAAATATTTTCTTTGGTGAAGCGAAAAATAATTAAAAATTTAGTTTTCATTCAATGCAGACAATCTTCCCGAGATATACCTCGATTTATCACATCTAGGAATAAAGGTGTTGTTTATTTTATTAAGTCTCACGAAGCTTAATTTTCACTTTCTTTTCTTGTGGTAAAAATTCCTGAAATCACTGTTTTCCACAACGCTTTCAACTGAGAGGAACTGATTTTAACAGTTTTGCAAGAAACTGAAGGAACTTGGAGCTAATCTTTCACTTTCTTCAAAATTTCTTGAAAAAGATTACAGTAATAGATTTGTTTGATCTTTTATGCCTGACAAACATATTTCTTATAAAAAAGTTTCTTATAAAAAAATATGTGTACTTGTTTTTTATAAAAAATTAGAAACCAAAATCTAAACTTGCAAAATTTAAGAATTTATGGAATGGAACAACATCAAAATATTTTTGAAACCTGTAGTATTCTAACTCTGTTTCTAAGAGGGCCAACAATGATAGAACAACTCTATACCTACCCATTTCGAACATATATTTTGGAATATTTTCTCTTTTGCCCCTTCCTGTTTTTATTTTGCAAGTAATGTATTGTGTTTTTATTATTTCACTTTTTACTTGAAATAAAAAGATTAAGAAACCCAACTAAAATAGGGTGGAAAGTTAAGAAACTTTTATAACAAGGTCTTGAAAAAATTTGTAGTTTGTTGGATATGATTTTTACAAATTTTTACTAAGGTCTTACATACCACTAAAGCCTTGTTTATCAAACAGAGGTGGTAGCTACAAAAAGGAGTGGGTATTGTACATGTGCCTTTGAGAAGTCCGAGGGTGCCAGGGGCAAGACCTTGAAAAAAAAAACCAGTGAAAAATATAACCAATGAAAAAATTTCCCAAGGATGTTTATTTCAATGACTGTTGCACTGAGAGATAACATTTACCCATAACATTGACATATTTTCATTAAACCAAGCCAGAAAGTCTTGTACTCTAACAGAACCTATAAGACAGGCACAGTATTACAAATTTTCCCCATAACCCCAGGCAGGCACATGTATACCTACCCTTTTATGGGAGTTACCCCCTTTGGACCTCGGGTTCCCCATCACAAATATATTCTTGGTGTGGGATGCCAGAGGAGTTCTCTCTAGGCTTGTCCAAAACTTTTTCTTGTTTTTACCACACATTTTGGTTGGTGGCTTTAGAAATTAGCTGTGGCCCACACAATACCATGACTCATATCAATCAATTTAAATAATTAATTAATCATTTGAAGCACACTGTTTCTGTCTTGCAGGTGTTTTTAATTTGTTTTAAACCAATAGCTTTTTCCTTTATCACACAATGAATGTCTAAATGATGTAATCAATATGATAATTTGGTTTCACAGAGGGGGAACTCCTAGTAGGTGTATGAGAAGTCTCAAGAAGGAGACAGAAAATTAATACTTTTATTGTCCATCATTGAGGAAGTTATTCGCACCTAGAATCTCAATTTCTCAAGATTCAAATAAGTCTATTTCAGATCTGACCCAATTTATTTCCATAAGAGAATTTTCCAATCACCAATGAGGTTGAGGCTCCAAATTTTAAACAATACATAGTCAGCATTCTCTACAATTTTAAACAAGTTGGTTTTATAGCATTCTGTCTAGAAAAGCACCCATCTTATCATATAACTTGTGTAGCACCACACACAATTGCCTTACCTTTGGCAGAAACACTATACCCGAAATGTCAGATCACATAACCTTGCCACAGCTGTGCAAGGCTGTGGAAAGCAATCAAAGAGCACTTTTTAATTTGTCAGATACTTTGTTTGCCAGGAGAAGACTTGGGACCTCACAGACCTATGAAGGCTTCACAGACTTTCTCACAGCAAATTGTGAAAGTGGAAAATGTTGACTTCGTTTTCACAGTTTTTATCCCTTGGCTTTCTTTTGTCATCAGTCTTTTTCTTGAATGACTGCAAAATAATGAACCAGTTGTTAAAATCCACATTCTTTCTTACATTCCAGTAACTTGAATTCTGAAATCCGTGATCCAAGTGAAGATGTTTCGCTATGAACAAACAATATAATAAAATGATGAAATGATGAAGAGTACAGTCAATAAGTTTTTTTACATAAAGGTCAAAGTGAAAACTGCTACTGTCAACCCATGTGATAATTTGAATGTGCTGGTCCAAGGTAACTGCCCAGCTGCAGCTCTCACACCCAGGGGGTGCACTATGTATAATTTGGGTACTCCGGAAGTGCTGCCTGGAACTCCCGGTATCAATTTTTCACAATTTTGGTATAAGGAATGGTCTTAATTTTCACGATTTTGGTATAAGGAACTGTCTCTATTTTCGTAATTTTAATGTTTGAAGAATGGAAAATTGCATAAGGTCGGGTATGTTTTTGATGCTTGGGCAGCATGTCCCAAAATTTGATCAAGTACCCCCCCCCCTGGGCTCTCACAGCTGTGTATGCAGCATTTCTGCATTGTAGAATTGTTGCAGTATTTTGTTGCATTGTTGAAGTATTTCGCATATTATAGATCAGACCTAGGCATGTTATTTTAGATTGAATTGACAGTATACTAACTAATTTTCTTGTATTTTAGCTTGCTGGTATGGGTGCACTTGGTGTTGGCATCTGGATGTACATTGATCCTGGAAGCCTAAATCAGTTTATGGGTCAATATTCATTTAAAATTCCAGCAGCAATTCTAATGGCTGCAGGTTCAATTGTTATGCTTACTGGCTTCTGTGGCTGCCTTGGAGCAATCAAGGAAATAAGATGCCTACTAGGAAGTGTAAGTCATTAACAATATGCAGTGTACAATAGTTTTTGAGTGGTACAAAGTGTAAGTCATTAACATATACTGTGTACAATAGTTTTTGAGTGGTACAAAATTTGAAAATAGCCAGATACAGCAAAACCTTTTTAGAATAGGTACTTAAAAGCTTTTTTCATCTGACACTCAAATTATATGGGTCAGAAACAGACAAAAACAACTGAATAAGGCAGAATTTATACCCAGATACAGATCAAAGTCGTAAATGCTGAAATGGAGAATGTCACACAACAATTTTTCCGAGGAATTTCAAAGATTAAAGACATGCGTGAAAATTCAAAACAAAGCAATTTGAACCTAGGTGAATTTTTATTTGGTGCAGATTCCTCAAAAAGAACACGGATATAAGTCTCAAAAACGAAACCCGACGATCAATTAAGCATCAAGACATCCACAAAGCTTTAATCGATGACATAAATCCATGTCACTAAGTACCATCAACAGCAATGTGAAAATACAGGGTGGCCCATTCTTAAGTTGGACATGTTGGAATTTCATGAAATTAATACCACATGATATTGAACTCAAGTGAGATATATCGTGTAAATATCATGATGATATGGGTTAGTATCTCTGAATAAATTGACTTTAAAACTTTTCAATCCAAAAACGTACTGTAACAAAATATGCAACTTTATACCCTTACGTAATCCTTACGCAAAATACAGAAAAATCAATTAACTCATTCTGTCAGTCAAATGATATTCACAATGTCCTCAATCCTGCTCATAATACACTTCTCCAATATGACTGACCACGCATTGATGGTTGTGACAATTTTACTCTGGGATAATGATTCTCCTTCACGGACAATTGCAGTACACTACGCAATGATGGAATATAAACAGCTGGTTTTTGGACATCATGAATTTAATGTCTGATTGCGCCGAGATGGAAGCTCTTATCACCAACATATTTCTACACGATAGCGCACTTGGCTTGAATATTACCTGGTATAAATTTGATGAAATTCCTCCTTGAGAAAATTTATTCAGAAATTATTTACCTAAGGGGGTCCCTTTTTTTTGGGCCACCCTGTATAATAGAAAGTGCGGTATATATCAATATGGAAAAAGACACAAATTGAATGTGAGGGTGCGGCGGGGCTATGTAAAAGAGCCTTGGGGACATTAGTGAAAAGAAAGGCAGTGCTAGTTCAATAGAAGAAACATTGTGTTTACATTACACGTAAAAGTGCCCAATCTCTTACTATTTGGCTATTTGGCCGAAAATTTTCGTATTAAAATATAAAAGTGAATTTAAAAAATGAAGCTCTAACTTAAAAAAGTGTATTGATGTTTGTGCTGTTGTTTATGATTTTTATTATCCACTGTTGTTTGTAATAGACCATATATTTCTTTTCCAGTTCTTCTTTATGTTGTTGCTGATTTTCTGTGCGGAAATTGCATGTGGAGTTCTTGGATTTCTGTTTAGAAACAAGGTAGGTTTTATATTTTGCAGTGAAATTGTTCGTATGCACATCTCCTTCTTGCCGAACCTATATCCAGCCACATGGGATGGGGTGTTTATACAATGAAGACAGATGACAGCCCTAAATTGAATACTTGTCTTAAATGACAATCGTACAGCCCCTTACACAGTATAGATACTTAAAAACGGCGTTTGTTTACTATTTATGAAGATAGAATTTCACATTTTCGGGGCCTCCTTGGCTTTGCAGATTCAGTGGGCAAATTGGAACAACGAAGACATATTCCTGACACGCCTGACCATCGTACTAATATTAATATTAATTTCTGTGTACATTTCGGAAGAAACAAAATTATAGTTTACCATTTGTGTGGAATTTCACAACATTTTGGAAAAGATTTTTATTTGAAGATTGCATTGATAAACTGGCATTTATTTCAAAATTCAGAAAAAAGGAAAATAAATTTGTTGATTCCAATCTATTAGTTTCAAAACAAGCAATATGAAATTACAATCTAAAAGTGTAAAATATAAACAAAGAAAACCTAATATCTTCTCTTTTAACGCTGTGGCTTTTTAATAATTTTGTGGCCTAATTGTAGTGTTTATTTCGGGGCATATTTCTTAGAGAGTGGCCTTTGATAGAAGAAACATGGTACTGCTTGCGTTCTAGTGCGAGTTAGCCATTTTACCTTGAACGAGTTATTTTTAGCCAGGCTTAAGTCGACCTACGATACGACAGAACTAACGCCAAAAAACTTATGTCGACATGTTAACAGTTAGTCAGAACTTGTAGGATGCATTAGATTGCCGTTGCAAGGGTATTCATGTCGATTGCGACTGAGAAGAATCAGTTGTCAACTAATCGCCTGACTTACTGGAATGTGCACCATCTAGTTGTTGTCGGAAAGGGACTACAATGGCTGCCAAATGTAGTTGGAATTGGAATGCCCAGTTTTTTCTTGCAAATCACTGACATTTTCGGTATATCTAGTATGTTCCAGTCGCGGTCTGGCCCGGGGGGTAAGGTGGCGATCGCCCCCGGGCCCTCTAATAGATGAACGTTACAGAAAAATTACGGGCCCTTGCCGTGAAAGTTCGAGAAGATAATTTACATACATCAAATAATTACAGTCATTCTTAGAGCCCCACAGTGACCGATATCTACAGGTATGCCGGCAGGCATGTCAGTTGCAATAAATTAATTCCGAAAAATAGCCGATTATAGAGCGGTCATTATTTATGACCGGAATGGGGGCTGAAGAGAAACTATTTTGCAACATCAAAAAATATTTACCCTACCAATTTTTACTCTAAATATTCTTTACCCATCAAAAGCAGAAAAAATCCTACCCTCACTTATCACCTATTTTGGTAATAAAAGTACTCAAATGAATCTGGTTATGCGATAGAATATTCCTTACGTTCAAGGAATTTTTGCTTACCCCATCCAATGCAACCAACATTTTTCAGTTACCACACCATGTTCTCTTCAGCTCCCACCCAGTCATAAATAATGACCGGTCCATATTTCTGACTATGCGGAATGTGGAAATAAGCCTTGCTTTAGATGACCTAAATAACCAGATAATATTATGTTTTAGTTTCGCTGTATTTTCCATTTGCAGATTGAAACAGAGATCAAGTCAGAGACGAAAATAATCATTCAAACAAAGTATGGTGTTAGTGCTCACATGGACATAACACATATTGTGGACAAGACTCAACAAAAGGTATTCCTGAAGAGTCTTTGAGTTGAACAAAACTTCAAAATTGCGATGAACAGCGGAATCATTTTCGGGCATACTTAAAAGCTACCAATTTCGGGCATACCAATTCAGCTTTTCGTTCTTTCTGACTGGTGCATTTCGAGCCACATCTGGGTATAAATTCCGCCTTAGTCTATTGTTTCGGTCTGTTTCTGACGTTCATACTCCGAGGATTGTCGGACGAAAAAAGCTTTTAAGTATGCCCGAAAATGATTCCGCTGTTCATCGAAATTTTTCCTGAAGAATAATTTTTATCAATTTTTGCCAAAATGTTTATTGTTCATTGATTACAAGCAGTTTTTTATAAGCACTTCGCTCCGGCCTAGTTGAAGAAGTTGCTCATTTTGGACCTCTTATGGCCACCTTTTAGTAGCAAAAGTTGCCCAGTAGTTGCTTACTTTTAACTGTATATTTTTTGCACTAAGAATAGTATAGAGGCTAGAAAAACAGCAAAATTTGGAGTTGTGCTATAGCTTTTTATGCAACATAACGCTAGAACACCTTGTATACACCAAAGAAATACTAAAAATAACATCAGTCAAGATGCACCATGTAATTTTTACCATAAAGGATATGAAGTCTTCGTATTGAGAGTTAAACGGAAACACCTCAATGAAATGCTTCGTGTAATGAGTAGCACTCCGTTGATATGCGAGTTTTGACGGCAAATAAATGGAAATAGCTTCTTTGTTGAACAATCCTTAATTGCTTGCCGTGATATAAATTATTTAAAATCTAAAATGTTGCTTAGGTTTTTTTCCTGTGGTGTTTCCTTAGGTTTCTACATTGCTTAAAGTTTTAGTTAAAGTTTTGGTTAAAGTTTAAGTTTTGATCGGTTGCTTATAAAAATAACTGCGTGTAACTTGTTTATTATTCAATTTTCAGTTCAAATGCTGTGGTGCTGACTCTCCAAATGATTACGACAATTCCAAATGGAAAACTAATAACAAGATTTTGTTGCAAAGTGTGCCAAGCTCCTGCTGCCAAGCTGGCAAATGCAGTAGTTTCTCTGTTCTTTTAAATGACCAAAATGTTTTTAAAAGGGTGAGTTGAACATGAATTATCATACTCTACTTAATGTTGGTTTATAGTCCTTTGTATACACAGTTTTTTCATAAAATTCCCCTCTATAAGAAACCTACCATACACAAAGAAGGCTGAAAGATTAAAGAAACTTTACGTTTGAAGGGTGCTAAATAGCTGACTATTTAATTTACTAACTAACTCACGTACAAGTTATGCTTACTAACTGAACAATTATTTAACTAACTATGTAACTAACTAACTAACTTTCTAACTAACTCACGTACAAGCTATGCTTACTAACTGAACAATTATTTAACTAACTATCTAACTAACTAACTAACTTTCTAACTAACTCACGTACAAGCTATGCTTACTAACTGAGCAATTATTTAACTAACTATCTAACTAACTAACTAACTTTCTAACTAACTCACGTACAAGCTATGCTTACTAACTGAGCAATTATTTAACTAACTATGTAACTAACTAATTTACTTACTAACTAACTCACGTACAAGCTATGTTTACTAACTGAGCAATTATTTAACTAACTATCTAACTAACTGACTAACTAATTAACTTACTAACTAACTAACTAACTAACTAACTGACTGACTAACTGACTAAGTAACTAACTAACTAACTAACTAACTAACTAACTAACTAACTAACTAACTAACTAACTTACTAACTTACTAACTTACTAGGTAACTAAGTAACAAACTACTTAGTTAGCTAATTAACTTCTTAGCTATCTAACTAACTAATTTAGAAGCTATGCTTACTAACTAAATAAATAAATAACTAACTAACTAACTAACTAACTAACTAACTAACTAATTAACTAACTAACTAATTAACTAACTAACTAATTAACTAACTAACTAACTAACTAACTAACTAACTAACTAACTAACTAACTGACTGACTAACTGACTATGTAACTAACTAGCTAACTAACTAACTAACTAACTAACTAACTAACTAACTAACTAACTAACTAACTAACTAACTAACTAACTTACTAACTTACTAGGTAACTAAGTAACAAACTACCTAGTTAGCTAATTAACTTCTTAGCTATCTAACTAACTAATTTAGAAGCTATGCTTACTAACTAAATAAATAAATAGCTAACTAACTAACCAACTAACTAACTAACTAACTAATTTACTAACTAATCAACTAACAAAAGGAAATTTTGATGCTTGGGTAAAAAATAAGACAAGCCTTTTTGAAGAACAAGATCATTTATAAAACTATGTAAAAGAATAACAACATATTTCCCATGGTACTTCCCAAAAGACTCCATTTATATATTTAAAGATAGAAAACGAAGCCAGTTTAAATCAGTTTGCTGTAAAAGATTTATTTCAAATGAAGCATTCACAAAACAAATTGTTCAGATTAGTATTCAAACATTATTCCCGACAATGGAACATCAAAAGGAACTTTCAGCCTCATTTTGTTGAGAGCAACTCCAGCCTCATCTCGGACCAAAGGTTGCTTATAAAAAACGTGTAGTGTAGGCTTAGTGTTTATGTATCCATAGAAAGGTAAAGATATATCAACTTACACAGTATTATGTTCTATTATGTTCTATCAATACACATTACGATCCCATTACGACGAGAGCTTTTTCTCGTTAGTTTTCCGATTTTAACTTTTTCCCTTTGGAACAGTGGATACACGTTTACAAGTCGTGTGACTTGAATTTCAAGGTGGACTCATAGGCAGAATCACATGCTTCGCTGTGGCGTTAACTCCGGGGGGTACTTCAATGTGTCCATGATTAGACGTGAATCTGGACTTTGACAAAAGGACCCATTTGTATGATAGGATTTTCAAGGATTTCTGACCCATTTGCATGAAAATCGGGAAATTTCAAGCCCTTGTGTATGAATTTGGTTGATTTTAAAACCCTTTTACAGTGCTAGAATTCACGAAAGGTCTCGCAAAATCGAATCTGACGGCGATTCTTTGCAATCAATGTGACCGAGCTCTGTTGTTGCTGCTAATTCATCGTTTGGAAAGCAAAAAACAAAGTAGAAAGGTTGTCAGCCACTTTACAGTAAATCATAATGGGACCTTTTGGTAAGAAAATCCTATAATACCAACCCATCCACCAGAATCGAGCAGAATATCAGACCCATGTAGAGAATTTCAGTCGTAAAAACCCATCCATATGAGCGGCACGTCTGGTATGTCTACATATTGAAGTACCCCCCCCCCCGGGCGTTAACTACTGGTTAAGGTGCTGGGTTTCGTATAAGTTCGAAATCGAATCCAGCTAAGGTCGGAGTCATGAACCCCAAGCCGTCAGCCAAATCAGCTGTCCATCCGTCCGATATGTATTCAAAAATATTTCACGACAAAGAAGAGTATAAGGGACTTTCAGCGTCATTTTGTTGAAAAATTAAGGAACTTCAGCGACAATTCAGACCAAACGTTCCTTATAAAAAACGTATATGTATCCTATGTAATTACAAAAGCATCCCAGCCTGGGCTTTCTACGTGCAATTTATCAATTGGAATTCTAGCTCAGATTTCAACAAGGTTTTTCTCTGCAGGGATGCGTGGATCAAATAAAAGATTATGCCTTGAAGCACATGCTGATTATTGGAGGAATTGCGATTGGGGTTGGCTGTATCCAAGTAAGCAGCTATCATTATCAATCAAGGATAACAAAATTCAACAAAGTCACATATTTGTCATGAATGGCGAACACAAGGATAGGTTTTCCATACAATATTTTATCATTTTCCACAACAAGTTGGACTCGAACCTGGGCTGCATGACCAGAGAGCCAACGACGTTTTCACTGAGCTATAGAGCTCAATCGAGAAACTCTCTAAGTCATACAGCCCAGGGCTCTCCTCCCGTTTTAATTTTTTCGTGTTTCAACTTCCTCCCACTTATTGTGGTATGCCACGTGTATTCGCCATACACGACAAATGAGTACGGTACTGAAGAAGGCTCAACATAGCCGAAACACGAGAAAATCAAGCGGGAAGAGAGCCTTGGGCTGTATGACTTGGAGAGTTACTCGGTGATTTCATTGAGCTGTATTGCAAGTACATATAGTATTACGCTGGTCTTGCAACCCACGTTCGAGTCCCAATTATTTATTGTGGTATGCTAGTGGTGGAAAAAAAATTCAACAAAGTCACGATTGTCTAAAGTTTCTTTTATAACGGGATTGCGCACTTAACATAATTTTGAAATTGGCATGTGCCGCCAGTCTGGTTGGGTTTTAGGCTGTGAAATTCTCTAAACACGAGTTTAGTTTTAGTCGAACCCCAATACAACACGAGGGGTATTGAATTCGAATAGTGTTAGCACCGCAAAGAAGATGCTCCTTGTAGAATTTCAAGCAATGTTGTGGCCTAGAAAGCCTTGTGAAATTCATAAGGAACATCTTAATAGGAAATATGTTAAAAACCTTACCAGGCAAAGTTTTTATTTGTTTTTTTCCTCTTGCAGCTAATTGGAATGGTTCTGGCTTTGTGCTTGTTCTTCAGCATCGACAACTATTAAGTACCACATTATCAATATTCTTGCAACGGACATTTTATTATTTTCTATTTGTTTATAAAATGCTTTGTTTACTCATCTACACTGAAACTACTAAACATTTAAGAGCTTTCTTGCAATTGCGAGACCTTAAGAAAAGACTGTTTGCGGACAATATGAGATTTTACTAAATCTTTGTATTCTGGAGCACCTTGGTATTTTAAAAGGTTTAAGAGGCCTAAACTTATGGACAAAACTCGTTGAGACTTTCTACTGCTAAATAGATTGCTTTAATCCTAAGGCGAGGAAAATATTAGGTTGCAAAAACGTCCTCTGAGTACAATCTTTCTGGAGTCTCTTTCTACCCCCCAAAAAAAGACAAAAATTTTCAGAGGAGAAAAGGCAGCACTGTTCCAGTCCCTATCAAACTCTTAGAATTACCGGATATGGTTTTGTCTAGAATTGTGGCTTAATTGTTAATTTATTTCACCCAGCAATTTTCATACTAAATTTGATGTGTTTTAGTGCTGTATAGTGATGTGTATCACACTGGCACGTTTGAAAAAATCTTATACTTGATATTTACACGTAATTTTTTTATAAGAAACCGGTTTATAAGAAACCTAGAACTAGACACCCAAAAAGTTAAGAAACTTTTAGAACTAGGAGGAAGGAGTTAAGAAACTTAAGAAATTTTTGTGCCAGCTTTCCAACATACTAATTTCACATTTGTGGACGTAGTAATCAATTCTCAAGCATTTCCGTGCGATTTCTCGCACCAGCATGGCTAATTCTTTGTATTAAAACAATATTAATAATTTGCCTGCTACATTCACGTTTTTTATCGTTTTTACTGCAATTTATTTCCATTGAGTTAAGAAACTGTTAAGAAACTTTTAGAACTAAAATTGGGCCAAAAATGAAGAAACTTTTAGAACTAGGCCCCGAGCTAGGTTTCTTATAAAAAAAAAACGTGTAACTCTTCAAAAAGGCATTCGACACCTTTATTCAGTGGACACATCTATTAAGTGGACACCATTATTTCCCCTGGAAGGACAAAAAAAAACAACCACCCGTCGGGAAGTTGGGCGTTTGTGAATGACCACACGATATGGCCTCGTAGGACTTCTGGAGCAACTGCCCTTCTGACTCTTGGTCTTCTTGCTTATAAGCGGTTGAATGGCTCAGAAGGTTTGGATATGCCCCTTCTCCCCTGGCACTAAAACTTCGGAATCCCATCAGATTAAGTTGACTGCCTGGTTGCAACAAAACTTAACAATCGGTTACTGATGCATGCACCTTGTAGTTTTGAATTTTGCCTTTTTGAACTTTTTATGACCAAATTCAAAAATTCACGTCCTAACTTCTTTGCATTTAAAAGTATATAACACACCTTTTCATGACTTGATTTATGATTTTTTTAAATTTTCTGTATGCTTTTTAGAATATTTTTACTTTTATTTCTTGATTTTCATTTATTTTAGTATGGCTTAACAGCAAATTTTTGCCTTCTTTACTGTATATTGTATAACCCGTCTCCCAAGGTGGTCCTGCTCTGTCATCCATCAGTACCCGTGCTGAAATTCGGAATTTGGCACCCTTATCTTGATTCATACTTCAAAGTTTCATTCGTGCTACGTCTTTTTGGTCATCAGGGCCTCCTTCGTCATAAGGTTGTTGAAAAAGACTATTAGGCCAGTGCTCTTTACCCAAGGTGGTCGGTCCATTGAACTGGGTCGGTGTGAGAAACACCGAATTATACAGTAATACATACGTATTGGCACAGGCTAGACCGAAACCCCCTAGTCGTTGCCTTGAATTAGCTGAGCGTGCTTTTTATATGCAGCCGATTGATACAACCGTAATTTATTTTTGTACCGCAGTTACCAGGGTCTTTTCTGCTTTTGACTGGTTCACATTTGATAAAAATACCCAAGCTATGTTCTTTAATGTCTTTGAAGTTGAAGGGATCGCTTGAGTCATTAAGAATGATGGTGACCTTCGCGTTTGATCTTTTTGCTCTTTCGGGTCTCTCTCAACGACTCTAAGGACCAGAAGACCAATAGGGACCATACGAAAATATTTAGTTCCTGTTGCTATGCCAAGTAGAATTCAAAAGGCTATGGTCTACAAAATACGATACTTAATAGAACGTATCAATGGAATAGAACAAATTCTTCGTGAAATCTTGCTTCTCATATGTTATAGGCACCTTGCCAGTACTGTCGAATGATTTTCAATCTTAATACAACTTAGAGTTTTCTGTCAGTTATAAGGTTAAGCTTATGTAATGATTATGCATGCTCATGAATTTGTCGTCGATTTGTAAATTAAGCTTTTAAGGGTCGTTCTGCAACTTAGCCTAACATGCCCATAGCAAGTACATATAGTATTACTGTATGTATTTTCAGTACAAACTCTCTTGTAAAACGGTTGTGCAGAACAACTTGTCTTTTCATCACAATAATGTAATTATTTCAATTTTCAAGTTCTTATATTTACAGCAAATGTCAAATTTCTTTAGGGTATTTGCATTTTAGTTTGTATCTAATGGTAATGGCTGTTTTAATATCAATATGTTCACTGAATATTTTTCTCTTTGACTGACTGACTGGAGGTCTTTGAAGGGTTAATGGGTTTCCGAGTGGTTCTGCTTTATAACTGTATAACGGTCCTATGGGGGTACCTAGGGACTAATTTTGTTTGGTTTCGGGGATAGGGTAGACTTACCCTAAGTCTAAATCTTTCTTTATCAGACCACAAAGTCATGCCAGAAATATGATGGCGCTGCGGAGGAGGCTGTTAGAAAAGTGAACGGAGATTTAGACTTATACTCTTGTGCAGGTCATGAATAATTAATGAGCTTTTTCCTTTGTTTTTCCTGAACAGGCGGACAGATTTCTGTCCGCCGGCATTCTCTTTGATGTTGAACATAGACAATTCAGCAGCATTGAAATAAAACAAAGCAAATTAGAGGAGTAATTGTAGCATGAAAATTGCAAGGGGGTTTTCTTGTTTACGTAGATAACATCATCACTATCAACTTCATCATCAGCATCCTCGCCAGCATCAACATCATTGTCAATATCATCGTTGTCACCGACACCAGCATCATCACGGCATCATTGTTATCATCATCATCTCCATCATAATCATCGTCATAACCATAGCCGTCATCATCAACCATCATTATCATCATCACCATCGTCGTCCTCCGCATCACGGCAACATCACTGCCATTTTCAACACAATCATAATCATAATCACCATCATCATCATCATCACTGCATCGTCAGCACCATC
This sequence comes from Chrysaora quinquecirrha, assembly GCA_014526335.1. NCBI lineage: Eukaryota > Metazoa > Cnidaria > Scyphozoa > Semaeostomeae > Pelagiidae > Chrysaora > Chrysaora quinquecirrha. The sequence continues at coordinate 419,719 of JACTAT010000267.1, forward strand.
ATCATCAACATTATAATCGTCATCGTCATGGCAACATCATGTCATCATTATTATCATCATAATCATCATCATCAATCATCGTCATCATCAATATCGTCATCGTCAACTCCATCATGATCATTATCCTGCTCAAGGTCATCAACATCATCATGATCATCATCATCATTACTATCATCACCACCATCATTATCGCTATTATCATTATTATCATCATAATCATCAGTATCATCCACGTTGTAATCGCTGTCGCTTTATTCTCTTTTCCTCTCAGTTTCACACGCCCTGGGACGGACTTTGTTCGTTTTTCAAAATCCGCAAGCTCTGCAATAAAAAGCGAGATTTTCGAATAGAGGAAAACCGCACGTGGTTTGACCTTGCAAGAATGCAATTGTAAGATTTCATTACTCATCGGTTTTTAACTGTTTGATCATCATTCTTCTGTTGTTTGAACTTGTTTTAACTAACTTTTGTGGCTAATACCTATGAATTCTGCGAATCACGATAAATCGAGGGCGGGCGAGTCTGTAGACGGGGGATAGTCATGGTTGGGATTTTTTATCAGTTGCTGTCCAACGGAGGGAAACCCACGCAGAAACGTTTATGCTCTGCATGAGCACTGGGTGCTAGAGTTTTGAAAGGAAATCGGAGCACCTGCTAGCTGCTCTCATTGTTGGAAAAAGCACAGCACAGGAAAAACAAATGAAAACAAAGTTAGGAAACATTAAATTATTAATAACGCACTCGTTGCATTAGTTAAAGGGAACGTTAGATATTTGCGACAGTAATTAAGTGCCAAACCCTTGTGAACATTGGTAGTTTGTGGGAACATTAACAACCACTGACTGAGCAGCTGGCTCTGAGCACTTTTTGTGCTTTTCGATCTTTCGACAACGTTTCTCGTCAAATTTTCAGATTCACGCTAGCGAATCTATAATCACTACTGTGGTGGATAATCACCACTGTGGTGGGTTATTATGCTTGATGTGGTAGTAGTTTCTGCGTAATGTGGCGGAAATCACTACTTGTGGTGGGTTATTATGCTTTATGTGGTGAATACGAAAGCATAGCAAAACTATATAGATCAAGCAAGAAAAACCACAAAATCCATCACAGGACGCAAAAATACCACCACATCAAGCAGAATAACCCATCACATCAAGCATAATCACCCACCACAAGTAGTGATTATCCACCACAGTGCGCAAAAACTACCACCACAACAAGCATAGTAACCCACCACATCAAGGATAATAACCAACCACAGCAGCGATTATCCACCACAGTGCGCAAAAACTACCACTACAGTACGCAGAAAGTACCACCACGGTAGTGATTATAGATTCGCTAGCGTGAGATTCTTAGCCTTTATAGCATCGAACAACACAGTGTCACACCTAACACCATACGAAAGAAACAAGACAGGAAAAACAAGATTGATGAAAGCATCAGGTCGAGGCTGACTCTTGAAAAAAGTCCTGGGAATGAACATTCCTCGAATCTTATTGCCCAATCAGCATCTTCTAAAATTATTCGAAGAGTTATTTGCATTTCTTCTGGCCATGTTCTGACTTTAATTTTTACCATGGAAACTTTTGTTACCTTTTTTTCTAGTGAAAGCTCTTTTGAGTTCGGTTACCCCCCAGTTCTACTCGGACCATTGAACTGTGTCGGACAGTTTCATGTTCCCAGTAAAACGCTGACGAAAGCAATTTCGTTTTTTTTTGGAGTATGACGTATTTCAGTTGAAAAATGTTGATAAAAATGTTGATAAAAATGTCAAAAATTCTTACTGAACATTCAATCACACTAAAGATAACTGTTCCCCCCGTCTTGAATGATTGATAACAAAAGTGAACCATGCTAGGAAAAGTTGCATATTCTTTTCAAGCGTCAGTGTCGATTTCGGCATTAATAACAAAAATAACCAATACCCTCTGATTGCTAAAGCAATCGTCAAAAATCATCTTATTGTCAAGAGGGGATTTTTATTCTAATGAAAATATAGATTCCGACGGTTACCCCCGTCTGATATGGCAGATAATAAAAATGGCCACGCACGCATTGAATTTCAACAAGGTTTCGAGTGAATCACCTGCTGGTCAACGCCTTCTTCAGTATCATTCTGCACCTTCCAGAACTTCAAGGTACTTCTCAGTTCAAGTAAGAAATACCACGCCTTGTTCCCTGATACAAAGTTTTGTAAGGGATAATTTGCGATAAGCTTAGCTTTCAGTTTGAAAAAGATTTTTAGGCTTCTGTTCTTGTTTGTCACAAGCATTCGAAGTTCAAAATGGCTGGCATGAGTTGTGGAATGGTTTGCTTGAAGTACATTTTGTTCGCATTTAACTTCATATTTTGGGTACGTATGAACCTGTTTTTTAAATATTAGTTTAATAAGTCTAATTTTACTGTTTTACTCTCTCTAGCTGTTTATATATTGTGGTTTTGACGTTATTTTAACCCTAAAAATCGAACAATTCCGTTGCCATGTTGCTTTCCCGCTAAACATGAATTTTCAATCTTGTGATTAGCCTGCTCACTTCGGCTCAAAATGCTCACAGAAATCAGCAGATTTGAGCAAACCAAGTTTCTGTAAAAGAATAAGGCGTTGTTTTTTTTCAAATTGCTTTCACTGTATTCTTTTCTCCGTCGGATTAATATAATTAAAGCCTTGAAAAGCAGAAGAAAAGAATAATCGAGCTGCTCAACTTGAGCATGGATGCCACTTTCACCTGCTTGCACTTTGCGCGGCCAACAAAATTTCGTTTACTGTTTCGTAGACATTCGCCTTGGTGTTATCGGCTCAACAAATGCCACATTTTAAATCTTTATGTTATCTATCTTTTTTTTGAATTGTGGGCTGCCTAGGGTTGTTAAATAATATTTTACTGAATTTTAAATGTTTCCCCTTTTGATCCAGTGGGTTGCCTCAGTCAAAAACTTCCTTTTCCTTGGCAGAGAGTCAAGAGACAATGGGCTTCTCCACAGCTGGTTGCTATCACAAAGAATGTGTTAGACTTTGCTTAATTTAACAGCTTAAGCTGAAGAAAAAGAGCAATTTCAGCAAAATTTCATAGTTGCCTGTTGGCTGTTGTGGTCAGCTCTCTGCTCTGTTTGCCCACCATAACTAACTTCTGGTCAAAAATATTCTCATGCAAGGAAGCAAAATAGTCTTCTACTGGAATTCTAATGTTATTCCAGAATGTTTAGAAATAAACAAAGTATCAAGTGTGTTTTGAATAGACTAAGATTTTATTCACAATAAACCAAAAGTTTATTAACAGAGATGAAAGTTTCAAGAGGTCTCCAAGCACTTCACTACAAGAACTGAGTTCATGCTGCCCCAAAAAAGTTCAAAATCTTTGAATTCAAAAATGCATAGAAGCACAGTTATTGTGTCACCTTGACATGAAAGTATTCTGAAAAAGAAGACACACCAGTAGACAAGCTTTAAAAGAATTCGAAAGAACCCCTGTGCCAAGGCCATAAGAGGAGCACCCCTTAGCACCTGGTATAATCAAGTTATAAAAGAACTTAAATTGAAAGTCATTGACACAAAAAATTTGGAACTATTAGGTAATGATAGATAGAGGTGGAGAGACATTGTAGCAAAGTTTCATGAGCTGTAGTGTCAACTGATGTAAAGACAGCAAGATAGATAGACTCGTTCTTCGGAGAAGGTGGTGTTGTTACTGCTGCTAATATTATGATTGCTGCTGGTTGCTTTGTCATGGTTGTTGGCTTTGTTGGCTGCTGTGGTGCCTTGAAGGAAAGCAAATGGCTTCTTGTTGTGGTATGTATTCAAACATATGATATATATTTTTTATTGGCATACAAAATATGACTTGGGGGTTACTCAGCCATTTCATTGAGCCCTGTAGCTCTGTAGAAATGTTGTTGCCTTTCTGATCACACAGTCCAGGTTTGAATCACATATACTATGGTATGCTACTCATGGCAAAACCAAACATACAATATAATGTTTTGGTTGAAATAGCTTTCTTTATACAATACATCATTTGCAAACTTGTCAATTACATTGAACAGCATGAAAGGAGCCAAAAATGAGTTTCAAGGGGTACCCAGTCATTCTGTGAGGTCTGAAAGACCAGATACGTTAAGCAACTACGAGGGCTGGACCGGATGTCAAGTTGCTTATTATAAAAAAATGTATTCTTCATTGGCATATAAAAATGACTTGGGGAGTTACTCCGCCATTATATGATATTGGTAGAGTTTTAATGAGTGATTGGTTTGAAAATCAAGTAGTATCTATTAATTTCCTTCATGGTTATTTGCTTTTTAAAAGAGTGGTTTTCAGATTGACTATGGTGCCACCTGCTTATTTACACTTGCTTTTTCTGTCTCTTGAATATATCATGTAGTTCATTGAAATGTTTGTCAAGTTTGCTTATGTTTGCATAAATCATACTATAATCTCAGAAAAATTTCAGAGAAAGCAACAGCTATGTTATGTAAATTTACCAAAGCTCTATGTAATTGTGATGAGGGGACAGAATCAATATTACTTTGCTTGAGTGTCACCTCAGGGACCACATCCATGTATTTAGTGTCTAAAAAGTCATGTTTTATATGATTCTCTAAAGCTAGTTTGACAGTCAGAAAGTCTTAGAGGCATGCTAGAAATCAAGTAAGATCTAAATCAGGGTGGGCAACTCGTTTAAGATAGTGGAATTGGCCACATTTTTCCAACCTTTGATTCAGGCGTGCTAGCTAATATTTAAATTTCCAAAGGAACAATGATGTTTTGCACTTTATTTTCAATGAAGATAACCCTCAGGATTTGCTGGAAAATGCAATAAAGTATTTAAAGTATGTTTTACACTCAAAATGACATGGCCACAAAAGCTTTCCTTGGAATCCCCCTCACATATCAAGATAATTTGGTTGGGCCATTCATCATTAAACTATTAGCTATCTGTTTTGAGTACCTGGACTCCTAAAGTAATTAGCTTTTTCTTAGCATAACTGAATTTCAGGACATTGCATGCAAAAATTAGATATAATTTTAAAGATATAAAAGTTAAGAGAAAATTAGACATAATTTTAAAGATATGAAAACTAAGAGAGAGAAAATTAGATATAATTTTAAAGATATAATTTTATCAGCTCTTGGGCCACCAGAAAGTCCTTTCCCAGATTGTGGCCTGCCTAAGATGTACTTTAGACAATCGTGAATGAGATTAAATTTGACCTAGTTCAGACATCATGTTACTATTGACCAATTAGACGGATATAGTTATCACGATCCATTTGATTTCAATTAAAAACTTACGATAAACTCCTATCCAAAACTAAGGTCGAAACCCGATTTATAGTTATCTCAATCAATTTGATTTCAATTAAAAACTTACGATAAAACCTGATCCAAAAACTTAGGGCAAAACCCGACTTAGAGACACGTAATATTTGAGAAAAACGCAATTTATTTATTTAGTTATCTCGACTTGTTTTATTTGGTAGTCTTATTATTATTTCATAACTACAAGGTAAACACATTGTGTGATTAACATCAGCGAAGGTGTTGAGTTATGTTGGCTGAAAGGTCCCCAAAGGTTGGCGGAATCATCTTGGGAACATTAGCAGAATTGTCACACACCTTGGCCAAAATGTCTTTGTTAGCCGAAAAGGAGGTTGGCCAAACTGATTGTTGACTGAAACGACCAGCAGCCAATTAGACAAAGGAAAATGATTAATTTCCATGTTGTCATCAATGTCTGAAACTAGACCCTCGACAGATACAGTTCCTCAAAGCACTTTGCATCTGTTTGTAATATTAAATTTCCTTTTTCAGTACTTTGTGTTGCTGCTCTTCATCTTCATTTTGGAAATCGCTGCTGGAATTTTTGCCTATGTGAAGAAGGATACAGTAAGAATCTTGATTGTTAAATACTAAAATATTCTCTGAATAAATTTCTTAAACAAATATCACCCTTGCAGCCATTAATGAAACTGCAACAGCTGTAGGATTTGTTATTAAGAATTTTCTGTTTTGTGTTTAGGTCATCAAGGAAGTGAAGAAGAATGTTTCCAAGGCTGTGAAGACAAGCTACGGAGGAACAACAACTGCTGACAAGACATTCACCAAGGCTGTTGATAAAGTTCAACAAAAGGTGCGTCTAAGAGAAATTTTTTGCTACAGCTCAATATATTCAATATGCAATTTGGGATTGTCTTTTATCTCTCTGAAGTCTTCCATTTTCAGAATTTGAAGTTTTGGAATTCTGAATCAAACAAATAATGTTGAGTTTAGGATGATGGAATCTCCTGCTTGATATTCCCTACAATGACACTATAAAAACCATTAGCTCTTAACCTTGCCTGCTCTGTGAATATTGCAATCTGAACTATGTAGTCTTGTGAGCAAGCAATCTTTATTTGTTTACACAGGTCAGGTGTTATGGCAGCTATACATCATGATTGTGCCCCCAGTCTGATATTCTAGAACAAATACCCTTGGTACTCATTTACTGAACTTGACCTCGGAAGAATGGACAGCTGAGTTGACTGTAGGCTTGTGGATAGCAGTCCCAACAAGATTTGAACCCATAACCTTACAATTGTGAGCTGAATGCCTGGACCACTTGGCCACACCAGTCTTGACACTCTTAAGCTGCGTTTATATGATTGGATTTTTCATCAGATTTTCCATCAAACTCTTTTCCTTCAGATATCTGATGATTTTGTATGATGAAAAAATCTGATAGCCGTCAGTGTTTACATGACATGTCATTTCACTTAGAATTTTTGATATTAATGTTGTGATTGTTAGAATATTCTGTCATTTTGAACAAAAATTCCTTGATTTCATAATAGGAAACGTTTACTGCTATAGCAATTAGCTACTGTTAACAAATTTCATGCAAGGCACTTCTGATATTCCACAGCCTTTTGTCATTAGCCTGTCGTTGAATAATTCTGTGTATCAGTTCTTTTTTGCGCCGCTGCATGTCATGTTTAACATAACAATTATTATGGTTCTGTTGGTAAGTTAAAGCAAGTCTTGACAAAATGAACGTTGACTGAACACTACTTTGAACAGTAGGATCATATTCAAACGCACAGACAAAGGAGATGAAGAACTCGTCAGATTTGTCAAAAAGCTTGAAAATGTCTGACCTTTGTAAAATCGAAATTTGTTGTCCAAATTTGTCATCTGACATCAGACAAAGGTGTTTACAAGGACAGTTTTGATGAAAATCTGATCGTGTAAACGCGGTTTTATTCTAGACAATTTATTTATCTCTCATGGTTGTTTGAATTCGTAGCTATTGCCATGAAACGTCTCTTTTTTCTTTTATGTAGTTGAAATGTTGTGGCTCTAATGGTACAGCTGACTGGCTTACCTCTTCATGGTACAGCAAACAAGGCGACAAAACAAAAGTTGTTCCAACCTCCTGCTGCAAGGACACCAATGCCGCCAACTGCAGCTCTGCAGCTACTTACAAGACAACAGCGTACACTAAGGTATGGACAGCCTTTGACTTTTGTTTGATTTGATTTCAATTGACATTTACTGCTTAAAGACTTAGTCAAAATTTGCCGAACACTTGGCTGAACTTTTAGTGCAAAGGCCAAAGTTTTCCAACAAAAGGGTGTGTCTTTATGGGCGTGTCCAACATACCACGCTTATATAAAACATGAATCGATCAACTGTTGTGATTAGATGCTTTTGCAAATACAGACAATTAAGTATTTATCTCGACATGTGACAGTTGTTTATGAAAAATGTACGTTAATTCATAAAGATTAAATATGACAGAACAGAATCCAAAATAATATAAAGAAAGCAGTAATAGATGCTCACTGTAAAACTTTTCTTGTTTTTGCTTCAAAGAAAGGTTTTATACGAGTAAAACCGAAACAGACTCCATCAAGAGAACCCCCATGCCCCCTGTACCTACGCCACCGTTTCCATGTATTTTCTAAGTCGAAAAATTAGTAGCTTGCTTTTAAGAGCTGAAATACTGTTTTTCCGAGATTTTAAATCAAGCTTACCTCACTCTGGCACAACACAACTCTGGCCTCAGTTGTATGCCGGAGAACTGATAATATTAATTTCTGACGATTTATAGGGTTGTGTCCAAGCCTTGGAGGATTACCTCAAGAGTCATATTGCTATCATTGGTGGCATTGGTGTTGGTATCGCTTTTGTTCAGGTATGCATTACTTTTCAATTCACATTTTTCCTATATGTACGAAGAATGCTGTCATGCTTGTGCGCTATAAATGCCGCAGAAGATGCCCCTGTGGGACTGGATAAAGCAGCCTCGAATGAAGATGATTGGCATGACGAGATGATGATGATAATGATGATAATTATAATGATGATGATGGATGATGATTATGATGATGAAATGATGATGATGATGATGATGATGATGATGATGATGATGATGATGATGATGATGATGATGATGATGATGATGATGATGATGATGATGATGATGATGATGATGATGATGATGATGATGATGATAATGATAGACTAAAGTTACCTTTAAAATTCGCGAGGAATACCAATCAATATGCGTTTGGGGTTTAAAATGACAGATCAATTGTTACTGGTCGATGTTCAACGATTGGTAGTATTTATCAGGGGTTCACTAAATAGTCACGTAGTTTTTCGGTTCGAAAGTACTTGAGAATTTATGGAAAAAGACTTTTTCAACAAATAATCCTGTACCATAGAGGTTTTTTTTGATACAGGGAGAAAATACAACGCTGGTGCTGATAAAACAATGTCATCAGGCATTAAGATAATTAGGTGTTACTGCTTCAATGTTTTGAGCAAACAAATTTCTGTACGCTGCACATTCCAGTCCGTGCACCCAGCTGAGAAAAGTTGAGCAAAGTTTAACTGTACATGTCCCCTTTGTATAGCAATTAAACTTTTCCTTTGCAGCTTCTTGGAATGGTATTCGCCATGTGCCTGTGCCGTTCAGTTGGATATGAACAAGTGTAACAACATACACACTGATGGAACATTATAGGGTTTGGTTTTTGATTATTTTACTTAGACCTCGTAATCATATCTCGCTTCTTGTTTATTGATTGTAGCTATGGACGTATGATGTCCTAAATTTGTGATTTCTTGTAGTTTGAATTAACTTTATAATTATATGACGTTCTTGGCTTAGACTAATTTAGTTGCACCCACTCTTCCAAAGAGCAGCAGACTTGCTGAAGTCCCACTACTTCACTCGATAAACTAAAGATCCGTGTGGTGAGTCTAAGTGACTATGGTCTGTTTCAACGGTTTCAACCAACAAACTGGTGTACAGTAGACTTATTACATGAAAGACTTATTACATTTCGTCCTGCTGTTACAAACACCCAACAGCAATCCAATGGCTGTTTGCCCGGAATAGGCGTTTGTGCGAGTGTGGATTGTTCGGGTGTTGTCACAACGACGATTATAATTAAACTATATTTTCGATTTGACAACAGCTAAGGAATTTCGACTGCTGCCTAATTCAGTTTTAATGTGAAGCTTCTGCAGCTCTTTAAACTGCGTTTTTTGGCAATTGGCAAAAATATTACTTGGATATTTAAGAAATATCATCGTGCAAGAGAAAATCCTATGTTTTGGTCATATGGTGCTTTCTTTGGAAGAGTGGGAAACAGCCCTTTAGTAGCTTGAAGTACATTTAAAACCAGCCTCTTTGGAGATTTTTCTTTATTAAACACTAATTTCTTTTTATTTAGTCTTTGGTAAAGCTTTTAACTACTCGGGGGTATGTGGTTTTTGGCCTAAAAATGGTTTTATGAACGCACTGCGTCTTCTGCGAAGGCGCTTCACCTTGTTAAAACCGTGTGTATTATTGGGTTGCTTCTTTTAGCTTTTTTGTTGAACTTTCTTTAATTGCGTCTGTTTCGTTATGACCGTTTGCCTTGAGTATCTGGCCTGTTTCTCTTGCCTGGCTTGGGAAATGTATTCACTTGCCATCCTCAGAACTCAGTTTGATTGTACTGGCTCACATTTTGCATGGTGAACATGAGCAGTACTCTTTCTGGCTTTCTGACAAACGTTTAGCGAAATTCTTGTTAGAATGTATTTTCTTAGAAAAAATATTCCTTCCTAACTGTGGTTGAATCTTTATGGCAAGGAAACAAGGTCTGGCAAGGAAATTCCTGGCAAGAGAACAAGGTCTTCTCGAAAGCAAGGGTTATAGATAGCAAGCTCTTATCGTTTAATTTGTTAACCTCAACTAGCATATATAATTGTCTCTACTCATTTGCTTCATCTTAGCGTTTATTTTATTCATTGTAGTCACTGATTACCCTATCTAAAGTATGTGTACAAATTGCTAATTGTTTGCTATTGCACTATCAATGGTTATAAGCTGAATTTTGTTGCCTTCTTTGTTCTGAACTGAGTTGCTGGTCCAAGCCTTCACCCAACCCCTTTTTAAAATCGATTTTTTTCATTTCTTTGCCCCATAAAGCTGTAATTTAAAAAGAGAGTTCGTTAAAAGCAAGGCTATGCATTTGCAATTGAATGAAAAATGCCAGAGTGACAAGTTTTTGCAAAATTAAAATCATATCTATGCGAGTTGTGTCCGAGCTTTTGCGAACTTTCTGATCTGGTCCTGGTAGTGGCCCCCCCAAGGGCTTGGCGTGACGCGTTATAAGGCATGTCTTGCTCGTGAATTGGTTATTCAACGCGTTATGGCCTGATTCGTGCTTTTTTTACCGCGTGATTACGTGAAAGCGGCTTTGTTCTTGGTGGTGGCGTGATTAAATCTAGAAACGTTAGAAATAATATGGCGCTAAAATGCATTCAGCACAATTTGAGAGAAGTTCTGGAGGAAACTTTAAGACATGCAAAGCATACCTCGAAAAACAAAAGAAGAAAACTGCAGCCGAATATGAGGAAAATGGATCCTGTAAAACAGTTGTTAACTGTATAGCGAATAATGATGCGAAGTTTGACTGAGTTGTTTCCATTGGCGGGTTTCGATTGTTATATGCTGCTTGTTCGTGCATGCGCGAAAAGATCTCCCACAATTCCTGGATTTGTGAAAAGCAATTCTCCCACTACTTTGAAGGTTCTTTTCACTGACGATTTGCGTGTCATGAGTTGGAAGTGAAAGCATTAGGGGTATCTAAGCGTAAGCATATGGTCTGGGGACCGGATATTCCCTCCCCCTGTAGGCTGGCGGAAGACTCATGGGAGAATAGTGATTTCCTGTTATGGGAACCACCGTAAGATGCGACGCCTCAGCCACATTGTCTCGGCATTGTGGATGCAAGTGGGGAGCATCCATCTCAGCACCGGATCATATGTTTCTGCTTTTGCTTTGCAGTTACAAAAAGACCACGCTGGCTGGGCTGACTGACTGGACAAATCGGTTGATGATGGGATGTAACAAATCCATCCTATTTGTAGGTCAGGTCACAATAGAATGTCATTTGAAATCTACTTTAGCTAAAACCTTCGACTGGATTTCCGATTTTGGTGCGTGAACGTGATATTGAAAATATCTCGACGTGATTGCGTGAAACGGCGAAAATATTGACGTGATCGCGTGATTGATAGACCTGCTTGGGGGGACCACACTGAAGTTACAAACGTTCTTGAGGAAGCATGACCCGCTTCATTTCCTTGAAAAATAATCTAATGCTAGGTATTCAAAACTGTAAATGCTATGCTTGGCAAGTTATTCCATATAAGGTCTTATCACTACTGAGCTTTGGTACAGCTGCCATTTTAATACCTAGATCATTTAACTGATTATGTAATTGTTTTAACTGCCGTTTTAGACGGGAGCTATGTCCATAGTCAATAGAAGTGAGGACTGGTCTGGAAACCTATTGTCATAATTTCTTTTGTTCTATTGAATTCGGCCGCACAACTTGAACGCACAAATTATTTTGGTCATGTGATCAAACTGAGGGGACAACATTCGAGAATTGACTGCAGAAAACACTAGGAAAGATCAGGAACGACGAGAAATGTTCAGTTTATCATTCAAATTCTTGGATGAAGATAAGTGCAACATCACGTATGATAAGCAGTTCAACTCGGCTGCGGATATAAGCTAATTTCTCCTGAATGGGATCGTTCTTCTGTACTAAAGACGTCTCTCCCGATACCAAGAAATAAGAATCAGGGCAAAATTTCCGCCAGGAGAGTTCCGCTATTTCTTTTCAAGCAGGAAAATAGTCAGTCTTACAAGCTCTATTTTAGCTACAATCAATAACTTGAATAAAAAAAAGCAGCAAAGCCATCCAAAAACTAAAATAAGACTTTATAGAGGAAAAACCATTCGGTTCTGAATGTTCACATATCGTTTACTCGTTCCTATTTTTCGCCCGCTTTTCTCTTTTCGAAAGCCCTCTACCCGAATCGATCACCTCACCCTTCAAAAACTCAGCAAAAAAATCTTCAGAGCTTCCTCCTTGCGAAAATAATAGAATTCGAAGACTCTTGATCGGAAGAAAACACAGCTAGGGAGAAGAAGGGGGAGAAAGAATTGCTCTCGATTGACAGAGAAAAGGAGAAACTAATAGCTGAAATTCCGCATGTTAGTTTATCCCACATCGAGAAAAACTTTACCTGCTTGCAGTCTCAAGCGAGGGAAATTTTACTCTTCAAAAAGTTGTACGCGATTTAAGGGAGTGAACGGCCCCTGGCTGGAGCTCAAAGTTTGAGGCTCAACTCAAACGCCTCAGATTCTTCTCACAGAATCTTCCCACTTCTGTACTCTTTCGGCTGCACGCAGGAAAGAAAAGTTTTCCGGCTGAAAATATTCAATCGATAGAAACCCTAGAAATCCTTTAACGAGAGAGTGACGTCCGCCGATGCGAGAACCTTCTGGAAATATAAGCGAAATTCTCCCGATCAGGAATAAATTACCTAGGTCTATTTTTTTCCAAACCAAGACTCATTTCCGCATTTCTCTGTACGAAAATAACAGTGAATTTAGAAAGACAATTTTGAAATGTTAACATTTTCAGTATATTCGAGAGAAATGAAATTGCTCAATACTAGTCACCGGGCGCTTTCCCGAAAGCCAACAATCCAAACCATCATGTATTAAGTTTATGTACATTGAATTAGCTGAAGTAAAGTTGAATGGGCATAATATTTAAATCAAAAACGCCAAGTTTCGCAGAGAAATCAAGGATAGTACAGTACATAACGCAAACAGACAAACAATTCCCGTCCCCTCAGTTTGGTCACGTGGCTCGTTAAAATCGAGACAAAGAGTTAAGACAATAGGCTTCCAGACCAGTCCTCACTTCTATTGACTATGCTATGTCCAAATAATTTCAATCTTTCCATTTCAATTAATGGCGTGCTGTTATTTAATAGTGAAAGTGAACAGTCAGGTACTGTAGTTAAAGTAATGACATTCAACTCAATATATATTTCAGGTCACTTGTGGTCACTTGTCAAAATTAATCCAACTCAACTGAAGTTGTGTTTGTAAAAGTCAAAGTCCAAGATGGCGTCTGCTGCTCAACCGCTTACGTTATCAAGAGGTGAGAAATACTGCTCTGTTGCATTTGTATCAAAACTATTAATGTAGCTAAATGAATGCTAGTTATAATTATGTGCCAGAATGATGCTTTAGATAGCTTTAATGCGCTGAATATCTAGGAGCTGGCCAGCTGGGCTGGAGGGAGATAGTCATGTTGTTTTGTATTTTTATCTGAGCCCAAGGCCAAGGTATTTTTAATTGAATTTTGAGACGAACACACATCCGAATGATCAGATCGAGTCAAGAGTGCATTCCATACAATGTACATGTCATGTTTACCTGACACAAAAGGTTATGCCATTAGTTTTTGGATCTACACCACAAGAAAACAATAGAAATTTTTTTGACACTTCGCATCAATTTCTAATTCAATGGATCCTTTCCCTTTTGGAAACGGTATTGGATCTTTTTGGGTATTCAGATTTATTTGGATCTGTTCCCATAACAACAAAAAATGATTTAATTTGAACGACTGCTCATGCCTAATCGGATGTGTTCCTCTTTAAACTAAACAACTTTTGGAGTATGTTCCTATGCAAAAGCTGTGCAATTGCATCCATATCATACCCAGAAGGCACATATCTTTTGGATCCGTATCTTTTCTCTTGGGTAAACGAGGACTTGTAATGGCATTAGATATCATACAATGAAAAATTAATAGTATCACTGTTTTTTTAATCTTATTTGTATTTCTATCGATTGCAGATGTCAAAAGAGCAATTGAGCTTCTTGAAGAGCTCAGTGAAAGTAAGTGTCTTTATAAAATGAATTCAACAAGAAGATGTTAGTCTATGAGCCTTTTAGCCCTTGCAGCCTTGTAGTTGTATCATTGATGGGCAATGCTAGGTACTGCAGAATGGGAGGAACAAAAAATGTATATTTACAGTGTAGGGGTGCTGTTAATAGACTGTTTTAGCAATAAAATGACACAAGTAAAAGATGTTTCAAGCAGTCAAAGGAGTTGGGCACTAGTTATTTTGGGCATCTTAATAATGGAAGTTTTGACAATAACATCATCTTGGCTGTTCACATTCTCATGAAGATGCCAAAGACTTCTATCATTCTGGAAGCTGCGACAGCAAATTCACAGCCAAACCAGCTAAGAATTGTTTTGAATTTTGCCATTGTTATGAAGACCTGTCATGGAAATCTCAAAAAGACAACCTCAGAGTCAAATGGTGGGCTAAAGGACAAATTTCTGTAGCTAGCCCTTTACTTAGACCCCAGTTGCTAAATTACAAATTTTTATCAAGATGCTATGGCACCTTATTGACAAAGATAGTGTTCTCATTTGCAGTCATGTTTTGTCGCTGTGACACTGTTTTTGCTATCTCTGTTATAGGGAAGGCTAAAAGGGATGAGAAGCTCAGCTAGCTCTTCATCCTTCTTTTGGATTTAAGGAGACCTCTTTTATTTATCAACATCAATAGGGTGTCCGTTCTTAACTACTTACTCATTTCATTTTCTTCTTATTACAGGAAGTGATCTTCCAGCCCAGAAACTTCTGAGCCTGAAAGCTGTTCTTGAAAGCAATTTCTGCCAGTCAGTAAAAGAGGTATTGTAACTATGAATTATTTTAGGCTTCCACTTGAATATTTTTGTAGATTTTCTGTTTTGGTGCAGTAAAGACATTCTTATTTCAAAAGCAATTTAACCTCTTATTCTTCTGAAATTAATCCGCAATTTCTACTTTATTTTTCTTAATTACTAACTTACTAACTATAACTAGCTCGCTCACTGCCTAACTAACTAATTGACTAACAAACTTCCTGGTTAACTGACTAACTTACTAACTGAAAACTAACGAACTATCTAACTACCCAACTAACTAACTAACTAACTAACTAACTAACTAACTAACTAACTAACTAACTAACTAACTAACTAACTAACTAACTAACTAACTAATTAAATAACGAACTAACAAACTAACTAATTAGCTAATTTACTAACGAAAGAGCTAACTAACTAACTAATTAATTAACTATCTAAGCAACTAACTAACTAACTAACTAATTAATTAACTATCTAAGCAACTAACTAACTAACTAACTAACAAACTTCCTGGTTAACTGACGAACTTATTAACTGAAAAACTAACGAATTATCTAACTACCCAACTAACTAACTGACTAACTATCTAGCTAACTAACTAACTAACTAACTAACTAACTAACTAACTAACTAACTAATTAACTACCGAGGGAGCTAACTAATTATCTAATTAACTAACTAACTAACTAACTAACTAACTAACTTACAAACAAACAAACAAACTACCTACCTACCTACCTAACTAACTAACTAACTAACTAACTTACTAACTAACTAACTAACTAACTTACTAACTAACTAACTTACTAATTTACTAACGAACGAGCTAACTAACTAACTAACTAACTAATTAACTAACTAACTAACTAACCAACTAACAAACTAACTACCTAACTAACTAACTAACTAACTAGCTAACCATCTTTCAAGCTTGATAAGTGACGAATCAACTAACCTGCCAACGGACAAGCTGACTAACTGAAAATTCTTCGTCCCACACTCCCTGCAATCTACATTGCGGAAATGCACTGAACTAGTAGACTGAAAAGGGAAGTGCTCCATATTCACAAATAATGTTTTTCTTATTATGCAAACACATCTCTCTGCTTCTCTTTAGGTCTATGAACATGTGTATGAAACTGTGGATATTGAAGGAAATCCTGAAATCAGAGCTAATGCAACTGCAAAGGTGAGAATAAGTGTTTTCTTGAGTGCAAGAAATTCAGACAAAAGTTTTCGGACTTTCTTCTAGAGCAGGATCAAAAACGTTACATTGTTTTATATACCTTTTTACATAATAAAAATACTAATATTTTCTTTTGAATTTAGGCAACTGTAGCTGCATTCGCTGCAAGTGAAGGACATGCACATCCAAGAATTGTCGAGCTGCCAAAAGTAAGCATCATCAAGTTAATGAATTAAGAAGTGCTTGCATTAATCTAATGATTTAATCATGCGGTGTAATAAAAAAAAAGGTCTTGTTAAATTGCGGACAACAGCACCAGTTGGGTCAGACAATGTTTTTGATCCACGCAGATAATTTCAGTAGCTGTATGCAAAAAAGTCATGGAGGCAGAGGAGATAGCTGACCCAAAGCCTGCATGAAATAGCAGAAATCTTGAATTTTTATTATTTTACTATTGTGATTAATAGCAAGAGAAAGCTGCCACTCTTCGGAGCATAAATTTCAAAGCTGATTTGAGTGTTTTTGATCCATGCAGAAAGTTTTAATGGTCGCATACAGGAATGCAAGAGCAATGTAGGCAGAGAAAACAGTTGACTCAAAACTTGCAGGAAAAGCATAAATCTTGAATTTTTCTATTGTTTTAATATTGCGGTGAATAGCGAGGGGAATATGATACTCTTCAGAGTATAAACTTCGTAGCTGAATCGAGTGTTTTTGATCCGTGTAAAAGTTGTAGTGGTTGTATGCATGGATGCGAGAGACATGGCTGCAGTTTTAGCTTCAGTTTAAGCTCTGACAGTGTGCTTTTATAAGCAGCTTTTTACTTTTATAGACTGACGAAGGGCTTGGCTTTAATGTGATGGGTGGAAAAGAACAGAACTCTCCTATTTACATTTCCAGAATCATCCCTGGTGGAGTGGCAGATAGGTGAGACAGCTTGTTCGGAAAGGAATCCAATTCTTCAAATATTTTATTTAGTTTAGCTGGCTTACAGTAATTTGAAAGGACCCTTCCTTCGAAAAAGTTGAGAATAGTTCTTATTGAGACCAGTCATAATTAATGCCCCCTACTTTTTTCAATATTTTGGTACCCCCCACAGATGAAGGTGAAGGTGAAAGTATTTTAGCGCCATTCGCTATGATTTCACTAGTAGGTGAACTAATCGAGACCTCGACCCTGGCTGTGACGCTACCATGGCTGGGTTCGAACGCTAACCATACTGAGCTCCTGGCATCACAAGTCAGCTGGATTACACCATGACACCGCAGCACCTTCCTTCATAATGAACCTGCGGGGTTGTTCACATATTTATTCTTGATGAAAAATTTCACAAAGCCTGCAGCGTTTCTCCAGGTGCCATTTGGCAGATCCAGCGTTCAGCTGGGTGATTTCGAAATATTTAACTGCAAAATTTTTCTCAGATTGCAATTTCGGCCTTGGAGCACTAGGCGCCATTCAACATGACCAAAACCCAGCTTGCTTGTTAGTCACTCTTTCCTCGCTTGCGTCTTGGTCCCTCCCTTGTCCTATGTCCAGCTTTGCATGCTTCCAAGGTCCTCTTTTCAAGCCGCTTTGATGTGACCAAAAGTTAATGATTCCATATGCCGTTACATAATTTCATTAACAAACACTAGCAGCTTTTAGGCGGAAAATGGCAGTTAAGCCGGGCGCAAACCGTGCTAACATGTTGACCGACATCGCCGCCAACAATTATTGGCCAACATGTTGGCACGGTTTACTACAGATGTTGGCCTAATAAACAACATGTTGTTGAAGAAAATTGTTGGCCAACATTTTTAAACATGTTTAAAAATGTTGGCCAATATTTTCATCGATTTGAGTTCAAATTGATGTGTTGGTATAGTTTGCTATGTCTCGCAACATGTTGGCACAACATTTTCAATTCCGGTTGTTATTTCGGAGTCCTTGAAATGAGAAATAGATTTAAGCTGGCGATTTTAGTTGGACCATGAGTTTTTCTTCTTTGTCGTCAACCACAAGAGCGAGCAATTAACAAATAGCTGCTTCCTTTTCGGCCATGTTTGCAAAAGATCATTTGTGGATGACTTCAGCAACCCAAACATCTCAGATGTTGTGATGGTATGGCAAACCGTACCAACATGTTGGCCTGTTTTCAGGCAACATGTTGGCCAACAATGTTGGCACGGTTTGCGCTCGCCTTTATCCTTAACAACTCGAAGTCAAAAATGGAATAGCTTATACAAAAAGGCGTAACAAGACAATCAAACTTAATCAAGTCTTTTCTATTACAACAGACATGGCAGTTTGAAAAGAGGTGATCAGCTTCTAGCTGTCAATGGTGTTGTGAGTATACGATGCATCCTTATCTGCCTTATTTCCTTTAATTTTCGCGACCTTTAAATTTTCGTTCAAATAAGCCTCGAAAATTAGGGACGCGCGAAATTTTTTCAAACTGAGTTGTTAAGTTAAAGCTATCACTCGTTTAGTCGAGAAGGATGCGTCTGTCAGAAACGATCCAAAGTTGGGGGCACCTGCTTTACCTGTTTACCAGTGGCCAAAAATTAGAAGGGCGTGGAAATGTCTTACTCGACGATTTCAGTGAGCTTTATAGCTCAGTGGAAACGTCGTTGGCTCTCTGGTCATGCAGCCCAGTTTTGAATACTGCTTATTGTGGTATGCCACTTGTGGAAAAATCTATCCTAGTGTTCGCCATTCATGACAAATATATACAAAATATGTATGGTGCTGAAGAATGCTCGACATAGCCGAAACACAAAAAGCGAAACGGGAGGAGATTCTTGACTTGGAGAGTTACTCGACGATTTTAGTGAGCTCTATAGCTCAGTGGAAGCGTCGTTGGCTCTCTGGTCTTGCAGCCCAGTTTCGAATACCGCTTACTGTGGTATGCCACTTCTGGAAAAATATATCCTAGTGTTCGCCATTCATGACAAATACGTATAAAGATCAGTTATTCTAGTATTACCGCAGATATGTCTTATTGTAGCTGTTGATTGCTTTTTCAGAATGTCGAAGGAGAAAACCACGAGAAAGCTGTTGATTTGCTGAAAGCCGCACAAGGTATGTTTGTTGTTAAACATTTGCTTGTCTCCAACTACAAATTTGTTTGCGCAGTACAAAGTTTCCGAAGTGGCTAAACTGAGAGAAACCGAGGGGACATCAATGTCGCACGCGACATGTCTCCTAGTTTTGCCTGGCCTTAACGCCTTGAAAATTTGCTTTTTGTTCTTGGGTTCTGTGTAATGCTAGAGATTTGCTTTTCGAAGGCTGATCTACTTCATTGTCCTATTGATTTAACATCTCTTCTTTTTTTCTAGGAACCGTGAAATTGGTAGTCAAGTATACGCCAAAAGGTATGTGCTTTGTAGTCATTTTAAAAGTTGTTTTTTCTATTGAACGCTTAAAATGTTGAGAAGCCGAAGAACATGATGCAGATGCAACGGTGATCATTGCAAGATATACACAATGCAGAAAAGGCAGTGCTTCAGGTATAACAGGTAGGTAATACTGTGTTTGTAGTCATGCTGTCTAGTTCTTGAATCTCTGTGCAAATGCGCTTTAAATTCTTCTCTGCTTCTTTTGCCTTTAAATGCAGACATTATGATCAAAACATTAGGTATTTAACAGGGATATGACAGGTAAAACATAGATGTGTTTTGAGTCTCTATTTCATTGGCAAATTCTACAAGAGATACTGTAGACCTTTAGCAAAAAAGCACCCCCAGTCATCTAAAATACGGCCGTAACTTAAAGACATAACATTGTATATTACTCTACTGACACAAAAAATGGAGGTGATTGGAGGGTTTTGTTTCTACGTTGTATAGAAAGTCGACGTCAGCAGATAAGAAAATACACTCGAACACGCTGAACTTTGTCGTACAAGACTCCATTTATATCAACGAGACTTAATGTTGTATAATTGCTGCATGATATTAATTAACTTTATTCGGCAAACATCAACTAAGGCGAGCTAAGCAACGAGATACATCGTGCAGTTCATATTCCACCGATAGGCGTACTACTGATTATCATAGACTGTATAATATTACAATGTAATATACATGATTAGCTACAAGGTTTCTAAAACATTTTCGGATTCTTTTAAGAGCTGTACGAAAATTCCGTTTTGTAGTTGATCAAGATTAGTTTTTTTACGGAAAATAGTAAAATTTCAGACTTTATTGATCAGTTATCAATATCATCATGTGATAACGGAGTAATGGAGCATCGCATAGTTCGATCAAAAATAATTTCGAGGAAGAAACATTGCCAAATTGAGTCTCGGACAATTTTAGTGTCATTTTCTATCGTTCGCACCGTTTACTCTTGAGACAAATAGGTTGATCATCCGCAATCTATCGATGTTAATAAACTAGCTATATACGGTATAATCTATATTAAAGCCTTTGGTTAAAGTCATATAGAGTAGAGTCATATAGAAAGACGTATGAATACTGCAGAGGATTGCATATATTTTCAACTCAGAGCCACGTCGCTAATGTTCTGTCTTTATACTTAGCACAGTTCGAATCATTGCCTTCACTGCTTTTTGAGCTCGTGCATTCCGGCGTTTGAAATCGGACTTTTTTATTCATGCTGTTCCTCCTCCGCAACACCCGCGGTATCGGCTCCGTCGAATCATACGAAGTTTGTGATGAACTGTCACATGCAGATGCAGTTTCAGCTGTGGTTAAGTCACGTGGGCTAAGCGTGGTCTCGTTTCCAATCTTCTTTTGCTCTTCTTTGAACTCTGCCATCAGAACTTCAATTAGATTTGACTCACAATCTTGTGACGTTACGATTTTTGCATCACAAGTGACGGGCCTAGGTTCGATGTCGTATTATCTTTTCTTTCTTCCATCAGCTGTTCGTATGAAGGAAGTTCAGCTTCTTTTACTGCATTGACTGAATTAGAATTTTCCGATACTTTTGACTCGTCCTTTCGGTTGCTAGTTATGTAAATATTGCACGGTTCAGTGTAGCCTTCTGACTGTTGGCCTAAATTTTCTTTGATGTTCATTTTCAGCGTCTTTGACTCTCTTAACTCCGACGTTTTCCCTTCAGACTCGTTTTTCTTGAGCTCGGCTTTTTTCGCCTCCTGTCGCTCAAACTCATATATCTGCGCTCGCATTTCCTGCTTAATGTCCATAATATTATCTTTATGATACATCTCGTCGTCTTCTTCTCGTAACGAATTATTTTCTCGAATCGTCGGTGATATTCGCGCAAGCTTGATATTCGTCATGTTAGACTTGTCTCTCCCACGTAAATCCTGGCTCATGTCCATTTTATATCCGTGCGGCTGCTCACAAACGATTTCAGCTGCATTTCGTTCCGACATCAAAATATCAGACGGAACGAAACCGCCCTTGCCGTCTTCAGACTCGACGAGCCACCAATTTCTATTGCTTTTATTCAGAACGTAAACCTTCTGGCCTCTAACTACATTCAAGTCCTTCTCATCTTGGGTCATAAAGTCTTTAATGACGAACATGTCATTGCAATTCTGCCGCGCCTCCGCTTTTCCGTCTGGCGGATCGAGAGAAGCGTTAACAGCCTCCCACTGGAATGAGCTCTCACTAAACGCTTCGTCGCTTTCATCTTCCTCGATTAAATCAACCGGTTTTAGCCGCAGATTAAGGCTCCGTGGCCGTTCGCCGTGAGTAAACGACGAGCTTCTCACAAGTGATACCTTTTTATGTCCATTTTGTCCAAGTTCTAAAGTTGAAGAAGCGGTTTTCAGTTTTCTCACGGTAGCGAATCCTGTTGTCAGTTCACTCGAGCTTCTGTCTGAGTCTAGCGAGGAAGGATTTCTTACAGCGGGATATAATCTTGACGCTGGATTCGTTTGGTGCGTTGTACGGTGATGCGGTGTGTTGTAGCCGTTAAAGCGGTCAGCGCGGTCCATTTCCTGTTCATTGAAATTCTGTGCCCAATACATATTCGAATATGAATGTACTCTGCGACGCGTTTCATACCCTTCATCATCAGAACTCTCGCTGGATGATGAATACTCAGGATTGTTATTATCAAATCCATCTAGCCAATTGGGCATTACTTTACCACCATTCGTAGACGCTTTATTGGCGCCTTCCTTTCGCGTTTTGTTCCCTGTTGACGTTTTGAACGCATTTCGCAATTTTCTAGCCGCCAGACTGAAAAGTCCTCTCTCCGCCTTTTATTGCTCATTCTATTTTCATATTTCCTTGCATTGTATGTCCCTTTCGAAGGCACTTTCTCCGTACTTTTAGCTCTTCTCAAATCCGTCAAATCTTCTCCGTTATATCGCCGTCCTGGCTCCGGCGTAAAAGCGTTGCGATGTCGATAATATTTCGTCGTTACTCTATCAGTGTATTCATCCTTTGTGTACGCGATCTTTCGTAGCAATTCGCTTGATAATTCAGTCAGAGAACTTGATCTACGTCGAATTAACGAGCAATAACGTACAGGTATATAGCCTTGCTTTTGCGATTCGTTTTCGACAAACGCCCATTCGCCGCTTCTATGAAGTACCGTAACACGTTCTCCCTTCTGCACTCGCAAGTCTGTTACGTGGTTGGGTTCGTAATTCCAAAGCGCAACTCCCTTGATGTTGGCTGGTTTCTGAGTCGAAGCACTGTCGAGTAATTTCGTAAGTTCGGTTTTTGTTGCGCTTGTTTCGTTTGACAATAAAAGATGTTCTGTCGAATCGATCGAAGAATTTTGATATTCAGATTTATGTCTGCTTTCTTCAGAATCAGATAAATGATGCTGATATCGGCTGGTTACTTCATGACTGATGACTTTGCCATCTTCAGTATAGATCGTATCGTCTAAAACTGCAGGAAAAAGAATAGATTTGAATGAATTTTCCGATCGAAAGACACTGAGACTATCTCTGCTTTAATTATACGAGGGTTTTTTTAAATTGTTACTACAGATAACCGTCAGAATTACACATACCTAATTGGTTCAATGCAGTGATTAGTAATTAGAATAAAGTAAAGATGTGCATTGATGCGACGTAAACTAAAACTTGGGAAAAATGCAGTTGCTTGCTTTGGTTGGTGAATTAACCTCCTTTATACAAAGTTGGCGCATTTAAGACGTGGTATGACCACCAGAGCAATTCTAGCACAACGAAATTTTGAAAATTTCTCAGGGAAAATTTTCTCAGGACCCCCTAACTGGGTGCACCTTTGGCATATGCATAACTTTATCGACATCTATAAAGTCTACTCATTACAACCTCCAGCATGAAAAGGTCTAGGTGTAACTTTGCAACACCACCAAGTCAACATTCTCGAAACTGTGCAGCGGTAAAAATTTCTTAAAATTAGTTA
Source organism: Chrysaora quinquecirrha (assembly GCA_014526335.1). NCBI lineage: Eukaryota > Metazoa > Cnidaria > Scyphozoa > Semaeostomeae > Pelagiidae > Chrysaora > Chrysaora quinquecirrha. The sequence continues at coordinate 443,295 of JACTAT010000267.1, forward strand.
ATTACAGAAAAGGGGGCACCTTCATATGTCTAAATTTTCTGACGTCCAACTTTTTGTAGTTCGAAGAAGTTAAGTTTACCCTCTCATAAAGCGGAGGGGGGCAATCAGTCGAGGGAGGCGCTAATATCAATCATAGGAACCCCGTTAATGCTCCCCGTTAATTACGGAGTGAAGAATCAGTAACTAAAAAAATGTTCATTCTAGAACTGGCGCACTTAGTCGACGAAATACGGTGTTATCTTAGGAGAAACTTTTTGAAGGTTACCTTGCCGAAATCCCAAAACCACCCGCACAGCACCAGTTTTACAATGGATACCACATTCATTACCTCTGCTTAGAGAACATTCATCACGCCAGCATTCCTACCGCTTTCTCTGGAGGTTCAATTGTCACGTACGGTCTTCAAGGCTCGCAAGCCAGCGCCAGATAAGCAACAAAGCAAGCTAATAGAGGAATAAACAGGAGTCAGCAGCTTCTTGTCCTAACCCAGCTTCTCCTCGTGCGTCCTATCGCTTCCTTTGATCATTAGCTCCCTCGAACATAGCTTATGTTAGCTCTTACTTATTCATTAGACATACAATCATCTAATATTCATAAGTCTGAAAAGATAACATCGATATTCATGTAGATTTTGATTGCTTCAGACATGGTATTTCAGCTGGATACAAATTAATAATAAATGTATTTATTCAGCCAGTAAGGCTTTCGTTTCCACGTGGAGCTCGTCATTGGTTGCTTTTTAGATGGTTTTTATTTCATTATTTCTCTTTCAACTTTCAATAGAAACTATTTCTGCTAGTGTCCTTCTTAAAACAGAGACACTAACTAAAGCTATTTGATAAATTAATTAAGACCAATGTTTTGCAATGAATAACTGTAATCTGCATGTACAAAGGAAATTATTTTAAGAAAGTACCGTAATAAACAGCTGGGTTTAATTTCTAAAAATCTTGCCGTGTCCAGCAAAAAGTGTAACGTGTTTTATGAGATCGATCTTTATAAGAAACTTCAGGCTAAGATTTAGGCCATTTTTGTGGTATATCAGAAACTACTCGAGCTAAACCCAAACGAATTCAACCAGCATGAAGTTCTTGCCTGGAAAGGCATTTTGAATGCGTTTTAATAAGGGTGGGTGATGAGGTGGTGAAAAATTAGTCTCAATATAAGAAACGGGTAGACTTAAAACCAAGGCCCGTGTTCTTATGAAATACGTGTACTTTTGTATAAAGAAATTTGAAACAATCCCGGAAAAACCCTGCACTTGGGAAGGAGTCAAACGTCTTTTGCCGACTAATGACACAACAGAAAAGTGGATAGATATTTGAGCTATCCGGGTCGTGTGAACCTCTCAGGAGCTAAAGAAGGAGGGGGTTATTTCATTTCTTACTTTGGTGAAAGAAGAGTTTAGACCCTGGCCAAACGACCAAACACTGTTGGGTGGGGGCAAACCATATTGAGCTTGATTCATAAGCAATGTTCGAGTGTTTTTCAGCAAACCACACAAAAACATCAGGGGGTAGACTCACTACCAAAATCGTAGCTTCGCTCCCAGGCCCCCGGCAACACAGCCCGCTCATACTACTGAGCTGCCATAATTAACAACAGCAAAAACTATTTTTGATTGTAGCTTCCAATACTACACAATTTAATATTAGACCTTATGAGTTCAATGCCAGACGTCCATTGGGTGCGGCCAGTTACAATTTGTAATAATAACGTCATAGGATGACTGCCGTTGAATTTTTCATTGGGGAAAACAATTGTTTGGTCAACTGATTGCTTTTTATTGTTGCATGTTAAAAATAGGCTAGACATCAGCGTAGTACATATTACTGTAAACATAGTACTGGCACAGAGTAGTGAACTCTATTCCTATTCTTTGGTACTGGCCTATTGCCCTACACTTTTTTTTAATAAGCAACTTGACTTTTGTCCAGCCCTCAAACTTGCTTAAAATTTTAGACATTTCAGCCCTCAAAGTTGCTTAAAAGTTGCTTAACCTTTTTTACGTAACAACCACCCCTGACTTCGCTGGTCAAAATCGTCAACTGTTAGGCCTATAACACGACTTTTGGGAGACAGTAAGTGAAAAAACGTTAGCTAGAGAACTTCAACAAGCAAAACAAACAATTCTCTTACAATAAGAAAACGTATAAGCTTGGTTGTTTGACTTCTTAGTTGCTTACAGAATTCAATTGAGACCTCAAGTTGCTTAATGTTAAGGTCAGTTCAGCCCTAGTTGCTTATTGAGCGGTTGCTTATAAAAAAATAGGTGTATTCGATTTCGAACTCATACAAAACCCATCACCTTAACAATTAGGGGTGCGGGACAGTGAGAAAAAGTTATTACTAGCCTCGATAGTTCATTAAAGTTCCTTAATTTTTTGAGGATTTTCAGCCACCTGTTCCTATGGTGTTCCTAATGGAAAAGTTGAATTCAAATAAGATTCAAATTCTCATTATAAATGTCTACCTTGGTCAAATGCTGTATAGTATACCAAAGAGCCATACTGTCTCATATACATGTCTTCGTCACATTCGAAATCTCGTTTTCCTCCCATGATCAGGCTGTCTTGTGCGAAAATAAGAAAATAATTGCCTGGCCGTCTACTATAGCTGTATTGGCTATATCTGCTTTCATAGAAACCTTCGTACAGTAATTTGTTATGTTCTTTTCGTTGAAAACGGTACGTGAACAGTGTAATTATCATTGGGAACTATATGTCGTAAATGAAACTGTTAACGACCTCCGCCCTTCTTCTACGAAACTAATTAACGCTTTCTTTCTTCTGATAATTACCAAAAGACGCAATTCTTTATGATAATGCGACATAACGGCAGCTGAATCGGCAGGCGAAAATATTGACCTACCGTAGATAGCAATCATCATAATCATGATGAACAACAACCAAGACTTGGAGGTTTCGGCAATTTTGAAAATGGTTAATGTTATTTGTTCTTTCCAACTGCGTCTGTCGCAAGGGGGGGGTTACTCCTATAGAGGGGTACACGTGTGCCTCTGAGAAGCCCGATGGTGGATCCATAACCTAGAAAACATACCCCATAATCAGTGAAAGATGTTTCCCTTGAATATATATTTCATTCATTAAGAGTTGACATTTACCCTTAACATTTGCATATTTTTATTAAATAGACCCATAGCACGCACGTTTTTCTGACATTTATAAGGAACTCGAGAATGAAAATTCCCAAACATGTTAAAAAAGTTTTTTACAAACTTTCCGTGTAGGGCCATTTTTTACGTTCTTTTATGAAAATTACTTTTATGCCCTCTGTACTGGGAGAGAAATTTTGAAATTTTAATTCAACTCAACTCTTCTGGAAGTAAACACCAGTTGAGTCTGCAACCCAGGCTATCTGTACTTTGCTTTTGGTTTTTAGCTTTCTTTAATAATAAAGCTATATTAAAATTGGGTTGTACAAGCTCCAGACCATAGTTGTATACGAAGAACTATGGTCACCATAGCCGTTATACACCCTTTTTTTTATAAGAATTATGATAATTTTGCCGAGGCTCGACATTCGTATTTTTTGAATAATTTGAGGCTTGAGTGCTCTTAAGGGTGTTCTTATTTCAACACTGACTTATCTTCAGCTACACACAACTACGAAAAGTTGCTTCTACGAACACTAAATAACAGTTTGGCGTATCTTCTAAATACTTTGATTAAGTAATCGCATAGCTCTGTTTTGCACACACACATTTTCTTGTTTCTTACTTTTCCTCTGAGGCTGGACATGTTCTTTACGTTGTTCTTATTTTTTTGGCAAATCGAACCTCGATGTTCCAATAAAGTGTGTTCTTATGAAAATGGGTGTATATATGGAATGTGGTTTAAAACTGCTATTCTAACAAATTCTACTAACCTCAAGTTAAAGAACAATAATCTTCACCAATCGTCAGGAAGCATTTAAAGAAAATTTCCCCGTTCAAAGCATCCTCGAAACTCGAATATTCGCCAATTTATAGCTGACAAGATAAATTTGTCGCTTCTTGTAACATCCAAAGTCGTTCTTGAATGATTAATAGCGTTTTTAGGTGAATATTTTTGTTGACGAGAATCATAGCAAGGATCGTTAAACAGGCATTAAAAATCGAAAAAACAAATGCTCATCTATTATTTACGGTTTTCGATATTCCAATTCATTTTGACGTTAATTTCTAAAATGGACACAACCACAATCATTGATTTCGATTAACTTAGCTTTCCATCAGCAAAATGCATCGATTTTTATAGTGGTTTTATGGTAAAGGGAGAAATATGCTGATGGCATTGACCAATGGCATTGAAGCTCTCTGCTAAAATAGCACTTGTATGCCAATCTGTACAATAACAATTGAAGTAGACCTGTTTTAGAATGAACTCTTAGTGCTATACTCTTCGTAAATGTGTAGCTACTAACTTTCCAATGGATTCATGCGAAAAATAGACTTTCCAGCCGGTTTACGAGATTAAAAAGGAGTGAATCGCCCCTTGAGGTTGCCAGTGCCAGCCTGAGTCATAGAAACGCCAGCTAGCAAGCAATCAAGCAAGCAATACTTATTTGTTAAAGCAGGTTGGGGTTTAGCAGCTATGCAGCTAATGTGGACCTGCAGCTTGTGCCCCCAGACTGATATTCTAGAACGAATACCCTGGGTACTCATTTACCGACCTTGGAAGGATGGACAGCTAAGTTGACTGTAGGCTTGTAGAAAATAGTCCCGACGAGATTCGAGCTCACGATTTCACGATGGCGAGTCGAACGCTTTGACCACTCGGCCACACCACTTCAATTTTGGCACTTTCTGTCGTAAAATGTAAGTGATAATTGACCAGATTGTTTTGCCCTTTATGCCCCTATAATTCCCCAAACAAGGAAAGGGAACGTTGATGTAGGCTAAGCGATTTGTAAGCCGAGCAAAAAACTGTGGTGCAGCTGCACAAAAGCACTTCAAAGTGGCGATTTTCTGCTCTTAGAAGCTTTGCTTTCTTGGCAGTTTATTTTGTGTATCTAGAAACATTGTGCTGTGTGTATGTAAAGGAAAATTTTGCTTTTGCCAAAGTTTTGGTTCAAATTGTCTATCTTACATCATCTGGTCATATCTTTTAATGGAAAACAAATTACTGTGTGATAACTCCAAGTTGTTCTACCCTTTTTATATCGGACAAGACCCATGGACAACCCATTTCCCGTTGTAAGGCCTAACGTATTTGTTTGAGACCCTTGACTAGTCGTTCAAATCGTGTAGTCGGCAAACTTTTCAAATCGTTGCATAAAAAGTCTTCCTTGTGAATATCACTGGGAAGAACCTCCCTTCCCCCTCCCTTCGGCTCTTGAGTAAAGGTTCTAAAGAAGAATACATATATAAAGAGGCATTCTTAAACCAGCCCAGCAACGCTGTGTTAGCTACCTTATTATAGATGCAAAAATTTTTTGAGCTCGTTGGGTTTGGATAACCACCTGAAGCTGGGTTGAAGAGGGACCTTACTTTTAAATTTGATCTCAGCTTCATGGCAATTTGAGCAAATTATGTATTTTTCTTAATATTGTTTTTGGAATTTTGTGATAATTATTAGAAAGTAACCATGCCCACAAAGAAATATTTAGTTAAATTGAAATTGCATATTGCAATTATTTGGTTTCGAATTATTTATCAAATCCCACAAAGGAAATTGTAAAAATACTATCTTGCCAATTATCAGAGTAATTTGATTTGATTTACTTGGTAATGACTTTGCCAAGGCCAAGGGCCTGATTATATGAGAGTTTTTCAGCCCGGCAAAACTTTCAGCCCGGTTTGCCGAGGTGAAAATATTTCCGATTATATGGATCATCTTTCAGACGGGATGAAATCGGATCACTTGGCGGGAAATTCGTATAAAGAAAAATGGCGCCACACAAACATGTCCTCTTCGTTCTCACACAATTTAACTTGTTGATATTTCTGTTGCTGCAGCTGAATGGCTTATTTTTGACCCATAAGCTATTGGAGGCAAGAAGAAACATGGCTTTAGCGACCTATTTTTTGACAAAAAAGACAAAGGTAGCCCGAAAAGAACGATTCTTGGCAGAACGTCGACTTCGTCGAAAACCAAGGACTGTATGGGTTTCTAATGGGAGAACAGACCAATGGTGGCAAAATATGCTGGGTACAGAAACACCTGAAGCTTTTTGGAAAAAAAATTTCCGTATGAGCAGACAATCGTTCCTCAGCTTGGCCGACAAGCTAGAGCCATATATAGCACCTAAACATTAAAGTCTTTTCCTTCGTAAAGGCATTGAGCTTTGTAGTTTAAGATGGCTTTAAGAAGGTTATCAACCTTCTCTTCTGCACTCCATCTGAACCGTATGGCCGCCATGTTTACTACAAACTTCGTCAAAGTACGCATGCTCAGGTTTTTCATCCCGCTTGTTTCACAACGTGTTGCAATTACATGAGAATTACAGCCCGTTTTGCCGAGGTGAAAATCCCAGCTCGTTTGTTAAAACCGGGCTGAGATTTTCAACTCGGCTAACCGGGATGAAACTTGTTCATGTAATCGAAATTTGTTTTCAACAAAGCTTTCACCAGATAAACGAGCTGAGTTTCCACCTCGGCAAACCGAGCTGAAAATTTTGCCGGGCTGAAAAACTCTCATATAATCAGGCCCCAAATTTATAGGGATCAGGTAAAATCTACCAATCTGAAAAGTATGCTTACAAAGCAAGGGGATTTTTCTAAAAGGAACAGAGGAGCATATAACCCCCTAAATGACCCCCAAAAGACTTAAACCACGTCGAAGTATAGTACTTACGCTATAACTTGAACTTGTAGGATTACCAAAATTGTAGTTCGTATTCTCCACGACAGATACACGTTCGGTTGCATATGAAATTCCAGTCAAACTGTCAGCAGTAAAATAAAATTCTGGTCGTATTCATTTTGGTTGTTTTGGAGAACAAACATGGCGGTATTTCCTTCCTTCAGATCAAATAAAGTCTGATCAAAGAATTTGAAACATGCCTGACAAATAAAATATTGGCCTTTCATGTATTTTCCTGTCTCATTTTCAATAATTCTCTAATTATTTTCAATATCTTTTAATCCAGTTTGGCGTTTATGTTTCGCTTTATCGTCGATTCCACGGTGTAACTTTGTGACATACGAGTATTAATTCTTCTTATATCTATAATTTGAGTATCGAAAGGTCGTGTCTTTTGTCGTTTAACTATAAACTTCTTTCAGAATGAAGGCTAGCTTTTGTATAGTCGTAGTCTTGCGTATTTAGCCCCTCTTTTGAAGAAAAGATTAGAAAGAGGCCCCCTCTGTATTGAGCTCCTTGTTAATTAATTCCCTTCTATTAAAGGGACTGCGAGCCACTGAGAGCTGAAGCTCGTGTTTTTAAACAACCCTATTTAGCCCCCACCCTATTGTGCCCCTTTTAAGCCCCTCTATAAGTAAAGAAGCAAAGATTAGAGATCTTTTCTATATTAGCCCATCTCTATTAAGCCCACTCTAATTAACCCCCCATCTATGAAGACCCTGTTTTCGAGCAGTCTTTATTTCTCCCCCACCCTTATCAGGCCCCTGTTTATAGCAATATTCTCTCTATAAAGTTCTCTCCTCTGACGATTCCCCCTCTTTGATAGCTAAGTTTTTCTTAGATAGCTAAGATCCTAGGGTTTACTTCAGCTGTTACGGCACCCGATTCGAGTGAGGATTGTGCCCGTTCAGTGGGAATAAACCAGTGATATAAAATGAGCTTAAGATTTTGAGCCTATCCTCAGTAGCGTCACAGCCATCAGGGTCCAGGTCTCTATTAGTTAACATACTACTGAGATCCCAGCGACTGGCGCTAACACACAATTTCACCTTCATCTTCACCCGTTTCCCTCCTTCGTGGCATTAATTATCTCTCTCCCGTTCCGCAGCTATACTTGCATTCTTCTCTTTGAAACAATTTTAACTAGGTCAGCTTAAACTGCCTTGACATTTGCCACTTGAAACTATTAATGTAGAAGGTTTTCATGAAACGCCTTCTCAAACAAATCGTCAGTTTTTATACAATGATCTCCTCAAATGTCGACCGATGCACAATTGTTGAATTGAACTTTATGGATTTATTGTTTTAATGTCTTTCGCAACCCAGAAATATATGGAATATCCGAATATCCGTTTGCAGGTTTGGGACCTCTGGTCAATTCAGCCCATAACAGTTGTGCTTATCCACGTCAGTTCGCAAAAATAAATACTGCCACATCAAGCAGGGATCAAGCATAGAAACCGAAACCCACCACATCAAGCATAGAAACCCACCACATCAAGCATAATAACTGATCACAGTAGTGCTTGCTTATCCACAACAGTGCGCAAAAAGTACCACCACATCAAGCATAATAACCCACCACATTAGTGTATTTCCACTGCAGTGGTGCGTATTCGCGAGCATGAGCACGTTCGCGCTGCGTTTTAGCAGCTTGCTGACCAAGTTTGTCAAACGAATTTCGACCCCTCCCCGCTTATTCTTACCCTCATTAGAATGAAAATGATGTTCCGATCCCCTGCGCCTATTCTAACCCTCCCAGCAATCGGGCAACAAAGAGTATGGGCTTGTACTGTTAAATTGCAGGAATGGTATTAGACATTGTAAATAACATCGCAGCATTAGACAGGATATTTGTTTTATTTAGAGCGATCATTAGGTTTCCTGGAAGGGAGTTTTGTTAAGGCATTTAGATTCAGGGTGTAAAAACATTGAAGTGCGAAAGAATTTTTTAGTAGAGCTTGAAGAATCGGACTGTTTGTAGTGTAAAATGCACAAGTAGCTAGAACAAGAACATTGCCGTCATTGCCATTTGCAGACTTTTGATAAATGTGATTTATGTTATGTTTAACCAGGTTGGGATAACATTGGGATTGATTTTAGATGTTTCGCACAGGCCTCGATCGTTCTTCTTCCTTGGAAGGAGCTGTGGCGTCATGGCGTAATCTATTTGGCCAGTGGTGTCAAAAGTCAGTGAGGTCGGGGTTCGAGCCCAGCTACGGAAGCCTCACAACCAGGGTCGAGGCCTTGATTAGTTAACCTGCTACCGAGATTCTAGAGACTGGCGCTAATACATCACTTTACCTCACCTTCCAGAATAATATGTATTTTCATAAAGTTTTCAATTAATTGCTTGTAAACTTTGGAGGTTCCACCGCAAACTACTGTTTGTCACAGCAGTGGTCTAGTGACGGTTTTCGTAACCAAAGAAGACTATAACAAGAAAACGACCAAGAATTTTCTGAACGTTTCGACCAAGAAAGTTGATGAATCGAAGATAGGGAGAGTGGACATGATATGATCATTGGGGTAGGGTTTATTGTTTGCTTTCTAGCCTCTGAGATTTGACCTGTAACTCTTACCCTAAACCCTTAACAACAAACTTAAGCCATCACTTGAGGGACATGAGATGCCTTGCGAATCGAAAGACAATTGCCTCTCTTGATTTCCTGTATTTGCACAAGGGAGACGAATCAAAGACATTGCCCAGAAATGCCACATGCATGGTTGAAGAATAGAATTTTTTGCTATGGGCAAATAGAACATTGAAATTGTCTACGAGTGTGAAACGCCATTGTCTACAGCTCAGTGGTCGTCTATAGACTATAGCTGGAGAATGCAGAGGTTGTCTGGTGTACTTTTCCGGTAGCAAGCCATGTGTTTGCTATTGGGGTAAACAGTGGAATGGAACCTATATGAAAAGACACCTCTATATGGCGGACAACTCTGAATAACAGACAGCGGACACATCTGAATAACGGACACATATTCTCTTTCGGAAGGTGTATTTGTAAGAAAAAGCAATTCCATTCAACGGACACCTCTCTAACCACGAACAATAGTCACTTGGTACCAAGGTGTCTATCATATCGTCATTTGGAGCTCTATGTATCAGTATTTCTTATTGAGTCCGAGGGGGCAAACCACTTCATGCAGATGTCCTGAAATCACCTCATGTTTGCTCAGAGAAACCTTTAGAATCTTTGGTCTAGATTTTTACCGATACCGACCTTCCTTTCAAAGGTCGTCATTTAGTATGAATACCCTACTGAGATAGAATGCGAAGCAGTAAATAAATGTACCGATAGGTATCTGCAGTTAAAGCCGGTAAAACCCGAAAAAATACGCATTCATATTCATTCTCAGGGCTTTAGGGACTTTACTCATAAATACGACAGAGTAGCCTAAATGAGGCAGCCAAGTAGGCATGCATTCAGATATTGGAAACTTTATACACTGTCAACTAGTCATCAGGTTAAGAAGAAAATGTTATCGTAGTTTGTTTTTTATGTGGAAAAAGTCGTGCCCTGAAATCTAGAGTTAAAAGGCCTACTTCCTTAAGATCCATTACCGAACTCCTTTAACTTTCTCAGGTAGTTGTTAGGAAGAAACGTTAAGTGAAACTCGACATAATGAAGCTTATCAACCAATCAGCTTGATTTAGAGCTACAGGTAACGATTTCAAATGGATTATTAATATAAGTAAGTCCAAGAGCATACAAGTTCCTTGGCTTGTTTGATTGAAAGCTGCATTTACATAACATATCGAGGAAGGAAACCCTTTAAGAGCATTTTAATGTTTGGCGGACTTAGAAGTTATTGCGAGATGAGTAAAAGGCTTACCTTCCGATCCGAAATTGATGCTTTTTTTGTGTTTGAAATTTCAGCTCGATCAGTCCATGTTGTTTGGAATTGTACTTTTGCAAGTGTGGGCGCCTGTTACTTCTGGGCGTTGTAAACAGCTTTTGTCGAGGATTTTCGTGTGGGGAGTGAATTTATGTTATTGACAGTCTTAGGCCTTCTGAGAGTACAGCTTAACGTAGCTTCAATTCATAAGCCAATCGTTATAAGAATGGTTTTGAAGCAGACTATGTAATGGTAATCACGTCATCTTAGCATGGATAAGAGATTTTTAATCTGTATTTAGCACGTGTTCAATAAACTAATTCCAATGTCAAATGAAGGAATCTATGTGTTACACCCTTGTTTGCGTCGAGAAATCCCGGGGGTTCTATTTTTACAGCTGGTTAGTGGTGTTACGCTATAGTACTCACAAACTAGCGAAGATTACAAGTTCATTGAAGTTATTCCTCTTGAGACCATCATTTACTCCGAGCAGAAACCCCCATTTGGTTAGACCTCACCGCCCTGTCGGGGCTGATTCATTTTACCATGTGTTAGAGAAGAGCGCCCACCCCCTGGGGAAAGTGCTTCACGCAAAGCTTACAGCTCTAGCCTATAATCTCTACAATTGTAAGTAATAAATAAGGCTAAGATTATCAGGTTAAAAATAAATCATTTTGTACTACTATTTACAGAAATCAAAATAATTCGTGCTGAATGACGAGCTGTCCTTTTTACGCACAATTTTTCCTGGTTTTTTTCTGTGTTTTCCTTGTCTTTCTTATTCTACTTCTGAAGCGCTTGGACGAGACATTTAGTCAAACTCAGCATTATCGAGGGGCGATTTGCTCTTCGAGAAAGGGTACGAGATTTTTTTTAAACAATATAATTTCCGAGGAATTTCTTTGAATAACTATATAACGCTAAGGCTATAGTTAGGTTTTCTGGCTATAATCCTTCACAAACTATTGTTGAAACCAGTGACGAAATCAAAACACCTTCATTACCATCAGTCAAGATTTTGTATTTCACCCCCTCTCCCCTGCAAGCAATGTTGTGTCCGAACTCGTCCGAATTGGGATCCTTGTACGATGTTGGTGCGCGCATTTTGCGACAAATGTGCAACAAATCAAATTAAACAACATTGCTTGGAGGGGCGGGGGGACGGAAAGGGGAGGGCGGATGTCGTTTGGGGGTTTTGAAAGTGACTATTTGACTTTTACTCAAAACTATGAAGGCGTTCGCTAACCATTTTGATATATTGTCTTAACTTTGTCTTTAAATTGTCTGTTAGTCATACGTTGGGATTATTATGGAGTGGGAAGAGCAAGCAGTCCCAAAATATTTGTGATTGATTGTAGGTTGTACGAAATTTTCAAGGACTGAATCGTCCTTCGAACCCTTGAGCATTATAAAGCTGGACAAGTTCATTTCGAGGTCCCTTGGTTTGTCTGATTGAAGGGTGCATATATATTGAGGAAATCCCATCTAGAGCATGATAGCGTTGTCGAAAATGAAATTAATACGAGTTATCCAACACGGTCATTAGCAAAAAGCTTTCTCCGCCGCATACACAATGACAAATTTCTTACGCAAAGACCGCCGCACATTTCCCATGTGCACCTGACATGGAGGCTAGCATAACGCGGAAAGGGAAATTTGGCATTAGTGAGCATCAACAGACTGGTGACATTTTTCCTTATAAGAAACAGGAACGAAAAAATGAAGAATTAGGAAGCTGGTTCTATTAGTTTAAGTCAAAACTCACTTTCCAGCTTTGCTCACATCAAACTGCCTCTTTATAATAGTCATGACACTAAATTATCAGTTAAAGTTTAGGAACTTTTGGTACTACGCCTTAATCAAAAGAGGTCCGAAAATAAGGAACTTTTGGAACTACAATCCCGGACAAACTCAATGAGACTTACATAAAGTTTCAACAATTTAGAAATACTCTGTACAAAATAGGAAGAAAATGAATTCCCCCCTCCCCCAATCCAATGTTGGGTATCTTTGATGTTTTATAGATTGTCTTTTACTTTCAAAAACAGCATTGATTCGGGGAGGGGGGACGATATGTTTGGCAAGAAGAGCATTTTTCCTCTTAGTCTCATGAGTTTTGTCCGGGATTGTAGTCCTTGAGCTAGGTTCTTTATGAAATAAAAAGTGTGCAGCTAAACATCCTCTGATAAAGTAACTGAATAAATAATAAATGAATAAATAACTAAAAATCGTGAAAACATACTTATATTTGCATTTTCATCCATTTTAATTTCGGCTTTATCTTTACTCGATCCTCCATATCAACAACGCGGAGTCAGCTAATTTTCAGTCGGGCTTCAAGATAACTCTATCCTAAATGCGGTCGACTGTTTTTTGTTTGATTATTTTATGTGAAATTTCAAAGCTATTAAAGAACCGTTGTAGAAGCCTGGTTTCATATATTGCTCCGCTGTTCGGATTTGCCAAAAGCTGCTGAAATAACACTTACCAGTGCTGCAGAGACAATATTTAATGACGGCTGTATGTGCCAGTGCTGAGACAGTGCTCTGACGTTTTTTTAGTTTTAATGGAAATATTTTCTTACGGTGGCTCTACCGTGGTTGGATAGTTGCTCTACCGCGGAAGTGCCAACATAAAAAGTTGAATTTGGTTCAACATTCCCAGCCCTGATGACGCTTCTGCCACTAGAAGATTTTAATGGAAACATGTGGCTGGTGAGCGACGTGCCTGTGACACTTGCCTTTGTTCTCATTGAGCACATGACTCCCAACAAGCCAATCAAATGCGAGGAAATATGAAACAATTTTATAGCAACCACTGTCTCATCACTGGCGTTTTAAATCAGATTCGAAAGGTAGGTATAGCAAGAGCATAAATTTCCTAATAACTGATGGTGCCCTTCATCAAATGAAGCTTCGTCCATGATCCTAAATAGGGCTGCCATGTGTTGCTAAGGAGCATTTTCCCAGCATGCATCGCGTGAAATTAGAACCCACCACCTTATTATGTAATTGTATATTAATAAACTTTCAGTACTGGTTCTGGCTAAAAAACTAATACGTTACGAAATATAGTCGTTTTTTCCTGTAATAATTGTAAAATCCTTTTTAGCCCACAAACCAAGCAATGCCGTAAAAGCTCAATCAAGCCCCCTCTCTTTTTAGCCCCCCTCTCTATTAAACCCCTCTTTTTCAAGTGAAAATTTGAACTAAGCCCCTCCTCTCTATTAAGCCACCCCTCTTATTTTGGCCACTTGAAAGTTAATTGGAAGTTAAATGTACAAAATTCAATTTAATTAAGTTGTAATGTGTTTGATATCCAGAACTTGTGTCTTACAACAACTAATAACGATTTAGTTACTACGAATTTCATGTGATATAAGGTTAGACTTTCTTTAATAGTTCATATTTTATTGTCTGTAGCATTCGTCTTGACAAATAAAGAACAAAATATGCTTAAGCCCCCACTCTCTTATGAGCCATAAGCTCCCCTCTCTTACAAGTTCCCCTTCAAAATCTTCCAAAAGGAAATAAGCCCCCGGGGGCAAATAGAGCTTTTGGTTTCTTTCAAAGTTGGACTTTTTCGCTTCGTCGAAACCAAAAACCGTTAGTAGTTAGCTTAGCAATTAACAAAGCAAAGGTCCTTTCAGAACGCCTTATCCTTTATATTAATCTGATTTCTCGATTTCATAAAATGCAAATTTCTTAAAAAAGACACCAAAGTTTGTGATTTCACTAATGTTTTTTCCAGCTGCGATCTATTAATCTTGTTATGCATTCAAAAAAAACCAGTAAGCGGGTAGATTTGTTTTGCACTTATTTGCCATGAATGGGTTCACTGCCGCGCTTTTTCAATCTCGATTCAGATATGCGTTCGAGGCTCGCTCTTGGCCTGCTGGCATTGATGTATGGTTATTGGTGGTTTCTTTATTTAGCACTTGTTTAGTTTTTTTGTTTTTATTTGCAGCCTGGATGTTTGAAGGACAACCGCGGTGAATTTACCAACTTTAGGTTTAGGCCTATATTTGTTGACTAACTAATTAACTAACTAACCAACGTAGCTACAAGCTATGCTTGCTACCTAACCAACTAACTAACTAACTTACTAACTAACTTGCTAACTCGATAACTATCTAGCTCACGAACTAAATAACTAACTAGGCCTAACTAACTAGCTAAGAAACCAACTGGAATGCTTGCCGCAAGTCATCGGAAAACATTGTGATTGATGTTTTTGAGGAAACATCACTCTGGTTCCCTTTTCCACTGAGTCAACCCCTTTTCCCCAAACAATGGTGGTTTGTTAGTAGCTGTGTGTGGCCTGCGAGCTTACTTAACTGTGAGTAGCCTGTAGGGCGGTGAAGTCAACGCTTCCGCGTATATTTGTGGAGCTACATCGACTTTTTCAACCTTTTGCTTTCGATTACTGTGTATTTGCTGGCAAATGTGTTTTTTGTAGTCGATTGAAATATTGAAGAGGATTTCATGACTTTTCGAATTTACGTTGGTTTCCTCAAAATTCGACGTAAAGCGTATGACCCTTTCCAACTGGTTCCTGAGCCTGTCCCTTCAAGAAAATCACTACTTGCGCGAACGTTCATTACAGTATCCTTCATTTGCTCAGATGGGAGACCCCAGAAATTTTTTTGTCTGTTAGCTATGCCACATTTTTTGTGTTACTATGCAAGTGGTAGCCTGATTTACAGCCAACTAAACATAAAATAAAAAAATGTACTATTTCTCTTAAATAGGGTACTCTAAGCTGCCAAATAAACGGGCCCCCCCGTTTATTAATTTTGAGCTTTTTCCCCACCCCGGACTTGATTAGAACGCCCCCGTTTATTAATTTTGGAAGAAAAAAATTGGGAAGAAAGAATTTCACTTGTGAAAGAAGTAAACTACGCTTCATGAACCTTATTTTTGATGAAATAACTCAGAAAAAACACAGTAGTGTACAAAACGTTTAAACTCAGTATTGTAATCACAGATAGTGTAGTGTAAAATAGAAATAGTATACAGTAGTGTCTTAGGTAGTGTAGTGTATAAAAATTCCCCACCCACCCGTTTATTAAACCCCCCCGTTTATTAATATTTTCAAATAGTTCCCGCTCCCCCCCACCCCCATTTATTAAGATCCCCCGTTTATTTGGCATCTCAGATTACCATTTTCCTTAAATAGGGTATTATTTCCCTTCAGGTTTAGTTGGCTATGAATCAAACTATGGAAGAGGCTGGCCAACCCAGATTTGCCAAAGTTATCGTCTTATTTTTGTTGTAATTCTTGCTTTTCTGTCTTAAAGAGAAAATATTGATCCTTGCAGATGTTTGCACAATCTGTTGCTATGTACTGTCACTACAGGCTGATAACTTCATTTTTGTTGTGATCTATTTACTGCCTTGACCGTGACATCACTGCCTACGCCCAAAGCAAGCAAGCGCTGTTTCTCTGTTACGCTGTTACTCTCATGCCTCAACTGAGCAGTTATTATCTGGTCATGCTTCTTTTCAAATATTGCCAAGCGCACGCCTTGTTCTAACGCCTGCACGCCTTGTTCTAGCGACTGCACGCCTTGTTCTAGCTAACTAATTCTGTTGCTTAATGCCCTCTAAGGGTTGGATTCTGTATTGACTCGAAAAATTTTTATCAATTTTGTTTGGGGGGGGGGCTAATTAAATAAATATTATCTTCTTAATCGCTTGGCAAATCGCTCTTCTAGAAAATAGAGTTCAATGAGAAAGAACGACTTTAGGCGAATTGCCTGCATTTATTATAAGGGATTAATTAGCCCTGTTCATACTTGAAAAACTAGCCTTGTGAACTATGCCTTGACTCGGCCCAGTTTTGTGAAACTATGGCCTAGCCTATGCTGTGTGAACGCGTTAAACTTGGGCCTCGATCCGGGTTATCTTGACCGCTGCTCCGAGGTGGGCTCGGCCCAGGTTGAGAAAACAAAGGCCGAGTCCAAGCTTTACACGTTTGCACTAGATTTGGCCAGGCAAAGGTTATCGAAAAATAGGCCGATTCTAAGACACTCTTTGAAGCGTAACAGGGCTATATCTATCATTTCTCTTCGATCAGTCCTTGTGAAATAAGGCCGATCCATCATTTTTCTCCCGAAGTGACACCCACTTTCAAAATTGAGGAGGGCATTCAATCGAGGGGGCGCTTAAAGAGCGCTTGTTACCCTTACGAAGCTATATCTTTGTTGATTGAGTTTCATTCAATTGGCGCTTTTTTTTGAGAGTCCGCCGTCCCTCCCTTGAAAGGTGGGGAACGAAGTGAACTACTACCTGAAAACATTGTTTTCTCGACGTGAAACCCCCTTTCCAAGTCGAGGAGAGCGCTCAATGGAGGGGCGTTCGCAGGGCGCTCCTTTAACTATATCTTACTTGATTGAGTTTCATTCAATTGGCGTTCTTTGGAGTCCACCGTTCCTCCCTTGCAGGGTGGGAAACGAAGTGAACTACTATCAGAAAACATTGTTTTCTCGAAATAACACCCCGTTTCGAAATTGAGAAGAGCGCTGACTAGAGGGGCGTTCGCATGGCGCTCATTCACTTGCGCAACTATATCCTACTTGATTGAGTATCATTCAATTGACGCTCTTTTGAGAGTCCACTGTCCCTCCCTTGAAGGGCGGAGTACGAAGTGAACTATACTACTAGAAACCGATGCATCGGAGGCTAAATGAGTACTCATTCTAGTACTTCTTTCGAATTTCTATGCTATAAATCTTACCATGGAAAAGTCTTTCTTTTAGTGTGTTATTTTTATATGATTTGCGTCAGCTGGTTGCTTCACATTACTGCCAGTGTGCTTCACATTACTCACATTACTACCACGCCCAGTGCTAACTAGCTCTGTACACCTTCTGTCTTCTTGTAAATACAGTACACCTTGCACCAAATTCTAAGCTACAGCTTGTTCAATTGAAACATCTATCTTTGTAGTCTTACTCAGTTATGGGTGAGCCCGGTGCTTGTAGTTTGATACAAATAGGGATACAAAACATAACAGCATCAATTATAAAGCAAAACAGCTACTTTTTCTATAATCTTTTGATACTCGTGAGAAGATAAGCACGATAATCTACCTAATTTATCATTTGTAAGGGATCACGCAGTTTCTCCTTCAGAATAACGCTGTGCTGTGTTTTTGTAGAATTACATTGAAGGGTCAGTGTTAGGCTACTTAGATTCTATACTGTAACTGTGCTAGTTTTTCTAAAGAGTTTATTTCTATGAATATGAACATTTGAGGTCATTTTTTCACAACGTTGTAGCGTTTCTTTCATCACGCTACAACAAAAACATAGAGTACCTTTCTGATTGAAAACCGCAGAACCGTGCATTGCACGATACTTGTTTCACGAATATTGAAGATAATTTATACGAGATATTTATACGTATGTATAGGCTTACCTGTGTAGTGATATTTGCTTGAGTTTCTTCCCAATGTTAGTTCAAGCATTCCCTGCCATATCATACTCTAACTTAGCTCTGTATATCTCTACAGGGAAATTTTTTACTTTTCTTTTGACCAGTTGCATATATCTCTCAAAATTCAAAGATCTAGAATCGTCACACTTCCTTCTTTGTCGATTCACACGTTGCATTTTCTGTTATGTTATGATCACAATCAATGCGTGACTAAACTGTCTTCGCTCGATCAGGACGTGCATACTTGGCTAATACACTCTCGATCATTCCTTGCTGATATCCTGCGGTAAACGTTTTTAAGAGGCACCCTCTATGAGCTGCTGATCTTCGCAAGCCGATGATTATGATATTAAAAGACGTAAATTACGTGCTTCGTTCCCTCGCAGTTGATCATTTATAACCTACAACAAAATCAAGCATCAGTCACATTGCTTCATTTTCAGTAATGTGCAAGACTTTCAAAGATGTGCCATAGTTTCAGCAATTTACGAGGATTTCAAATTGATGCAATGGTTTCAGCAACATGAAGAGGTTTCAAACATATGCCATGGTGTCAGTAATGTGCAAGGGTTTCAAACACAAGCAACGATCTCGTTAATTAGCAAAGGCTTCCAACATGAAATTGTTTCAGTAGTGTACGAGGGTATCAAACATATGCAATGATTTCAGTAGTGTGCAAATGCTTCGATCATAGTCAATTGAATTCATTAATGTGCAGGTGTTTCAAAAAACATGCAGTGATTTCGTTAATCTGCTAGGCTTAATGAAGGTTTCTAACATATGCTATGGTTTCAGTAATGTGCAATGGTTTCCAACATTAGCAATGATTTCAGCAACATGCAAGGGTTTCAAATCTTGCAATGGTTTCAGTAATGTACAAGGGTTTAAAACATATGCAATGGTTTCAGTAATTTTACTTTGCTTTTACACATATGCTATTGTTTCAGTAATGTGCAATGGTTTCAATCATAAGCAATGATTTCAGCAACATGCAAGGGTTTCAAATCTTGCAATGATTTCAGTAATGTACGAGGGTTTCAAACATACTCAATGGTTTTAATATCGTGCAACGGCTTAAAAAATTTGCATTGGTTTCGTTAATGTGAAAACGTTTCAGCAATGTGCAATGGCTTCATTAATGTACAAGGGTTTAAAACATATGCAATGGTTTCAGTAATTGACAATGCTTTTACACATATGTAATGGTTTCAGCAATGTAGGAGGGTTTTAAACATGCACGCAACGATTTCAAACATTCACATTGGTTGAAAAGGTTTCACAAATATGCAGTGGTTTCAGTAATGTACAAGGGTCTAAAACATATGTCATGGTTTCAGTAATGTACAAGAATTTTAAACATATGTAATCCCTGTAATTGTTTCAGCAATGTACGATGTTTTCAAACATGCACGCAACGATATCAGTAACGTGCAAAGTTTTCGATCATAGTTATAAAAAGCGAGCTGCCATAGTTAATATAAATCAATAAAAGACAGTATATACGTTTAAAGTAGTTGAAATGAGCAAAGCTGTATTTTCATCATCAGGCTCTAATGTACAAGTCGGTTGCAAAGGTTTCCGTAATGTACGAGGGTTTTAAACATATGCAATGGTTTCAGAAGTGTACGAGGGTTTTAAGTATATGCAATCGTTGCGGTGATGTGCAAGGGTTTCAAACATTCAATGGTTTCATTAATGTGCAAGGGTTTGAAACACCTGCACCATATTAGAATTGAACCACAAAAGAAAGAAAGGAAACTCTGGCATAGATCTAAAACACAATAAATGAAATCTTTTTTAACCTTTTAGCACGAGTTATTTTTCAAATACACTTTTTTTTTTAATAAGCAACTTTACTTTCGTCCAACCCTCAAAGTTGCTTAAAATTTTAGACATTTCAGCCCTCAAAGTTGCTTTAACGTTGCTTAACCTTTTTTTGTACCTACTAACCACCCCTGACTTCGCGGGTCAATATCGTCATCTGCTAGGCCTACAACATGACTTTTGGGAGACAGTAAGTGGGAAAACGTTAGCTAACGAATTTCAACATGCAAAACATAAGAACGATGAACAATTTCCTAAGACAAGAAAGAGAATAAGCTTGGTTGTTTGACTTCTTAGTTGCTCACAGTAATTCAATTGAGCCCTCAAGTTGCTTAATGTTAAGGTCAGTTCAGCCCTAGTTGCTTATTGAGCGGTTGCTTATTAAAAAAAAGAGTGTACTTATTTAAATTCAATTTATAAAGCTTACGTTTTCCTTTTAAGTATACTTCTCTTTAAAAGCTGTGGTTAATCCAACGTTTGCATTTTCGTTCTGATAGAAACATAAATCGTTAGCTTATACAACATTGATGTCCACTGTACATATATAACGCAATCCTCTGTGAAACATACTGATACCTAAGATGAATCTCATTCGAGTTGCATATGGTTTGGAGTTGTTTATACTTAGGGACATTGCGCAATTATTGAAGCGGTGAGCGGTGATTAAACACAATGAGATGTTATACAATATGTTACTTAGACTGTTTTTGTTTTTTTTCATCAATAATTTCAGTCCCTTATATTTTTATTAACTCGTCGACCTACACAAAAGTTGTGGGTTATATGACGGCGTCATGGTTACTAGTCTTTGTAAACCTTCAGGGCCATCAGTAGACTGTTGACCTTCTCCGTTACCACACTACCTTCTTAAATACCATTTGAAAGAGTACCCTTTTGACAGAGTCCAGAAAAGTGTTTAACCTTCCTCCAGACGAAAATGCCCCTAGCTGAAAACCTTCCACACTAAACAATTAAAAATAGGCGTGTGTTAGGCGTGGCATCAGATTTTCTTTTGTTCTAACTGACCTTCCTCCGGTCAATGACCGTGTGACCGTAACTTTTTCTTGGCTCTGCCTTTTGAGCGACGTCATGGTTTGCAAAACATCCCTTATGGCTGAAAATTTTCAAAGAAAGCCCCCTTTTCATGTAGCTTGTGCGCTAGTACTTGTGCGCAGACTCAATTGTCGAGCCTCCAGGACTTTTGTGGGGCCTTGGGACAGAAAGAGGACAGCCCCTCCGCGAATAACGAGCTAAACGAAACGAAAACAGGGGGTCCCGAAGCACTTCCTTTGAAGTATTTTCTGATGACGCTCTCCAGATAAGCTGAAAATGCATTTCAGAACAAATTCTGCTCTTTGGTTGGGTTGGCTCTACGGCCATGGGGACTTTTAAGTTTAGTACACAGCGTTGGCCTAAATATTGCCGTGTAAACCACAGTGTAAAATTTAACCAGAGAAATAATGAGTTTTACGTTAATAATTTTAGAAAGGTTCGCAATGTTGAGTTGAAGTAAACATTGCTGAAATTGTGGGATTGATGAGAGAATTTGAGAACTTTTCTATGGTCATTCCAAACTTTCTTACACGTTTTTATTTCAACAGAAAGTTTTTGGGGGCCAGTCTTGAACCTTTCTTAGACGATTCATGTTTTCAGTAGACAGGGAATTTTTGGCAACATTCTAGCAAACTGGGTAACGGGAATTTTTAAAGTAGTTTTGGACTCTTTGGTGGTGGGTGGTCATTTTAAGACTTGGGAACATTCTGGCAAATCAATGGTTGTGACGTCATCGATGACGTAGAAAAGTTACGGTCAGTGAAAATCTGACTTTTGAATTTTGTGTTTTTAATGATATGGTCGGAAAGAACATCTCAAATGGAGCAAAAAAATTATAAAACACCAATTCGATTTGGCTTAATACTTAGAAGTTATTACGATTCGAAATTTGTGTGACGTCATCAAAACGCAAAACTGATATTTTGAGTCTTAACCGTTTCGTGCATAAATCTTTCTTTTGATGTGTTCAGCGTTGCTTTTAGGATAAAAGCATCATGTTCTCGGTCATTTACACTAATTTTAGTCATGTCAAACCTTAAATTACGAAGAATGCTCGTAATTTCTATTGTGATGCAGCTAGGGTTTCGAACTACTATGAATGTTGAAAAAGAAGAAAAAGATAAAACATTTTCTGCTTACTTTCTCTGAGAATGGTAATATGATTGAGCTGGATAGAGCGAAGTACTTTTTTTATGACCACGGTCTTTAATTTCATTTATGTAGCCGGAAATGCTCGAGAAGACGGCAGACACCTATGTTGATAAGTTGTAGACAAAGGCTTAGGCGAAGGCGTAGATGTAGATGAAGGCATAGGTCTAGAATAAGGCACAGGTATAGGTGTAGGCATAGGCGAAGGCATAGGCGAAGGTGTAGATGTAGCAAAGGCATAGTCATGCATAGGCGCAAGCGTAGGTGTAGATGTAGGCATTGGTGTAGGCGAAGGCATAGGCACAGGTGTAGGTGTAGATGACGGCATAGGCATCGGACAAGCCTTAGTTACAGGCCTAGGTGTAGATGTAGGCATAGGTGTAGGCTAAGGCACAGATATAGATGTAGGCATAGGCGAAGGCATAGGCACAGGTGTAGGTGTAGATGACCGCATAGGCATCGGACAAGCCTTAGGTACAGGCGTAGATGCAGATGTAGGCATCGGTGTATGCTAAGGCACAGATATAGGTGTAGGCATAGGCATAGGCCAAGGCATAGGCACAGGCATATGTGTAGATGTAGGCATTGGTGTAGGCGAAGGCATAGGCGAAGGCATAGGCACAGGCGTATGTGTAGATGTAGGCATTGGTGTAGGCGAAGGCATAGGCACAGGTGTAGGTGTAGATGACGGCATAGGCATCGGACAAGCCTTAGTTACAGGCCTAGGTGTAGATGTAGGCATAGGTGTAGGCTAAGGCACAGATATAGATGTAGGCATAGGCGAAGGTATAGGCACAGGTATAGGTGAAGGCATAGGCATAAGCGATGACGGAGGCACAGGTGTAGGTGTAGATGAAGGCATAGGAGTAGGCGAAGGCATAGACACTGGTGTAGGTGTTGGCATAGGCGGTTGTCGTCAGCGGATATTGCTAGTTTGGAAACCAGGCTTGGTGGTGGAGTGGAGGGGAATTCAAGTACTACGGTTCACCCTAAACACAGGAGAATCCGTTCACTTTTGTGTTAAAGTACGAAGTGTGCCACTTTTTATCAGTCTTAAAAGGCATAATACAGAGATTTATACAGGATAACATTAACCGACAAGCTATTTGAATTGACATTTGCAAAGAATTTTGATTAAGGTTCTAAAGTTACAAGGTGAGAGACGCAGTTCGAAAGTTGTTACGTTGACAAATGTACAAATCTGTAAATGCGGCTTTGGGGGACAAGCCACTATGAATTCTCCAATAATAGCAGAGACGAGCGCTGAATGGTAACAATGAAAAAACGTAAGAAAAAGATATTATCAGATTCAGATATTATCTGGCTTGTGGCTCCTATTCTGGTGCAAATTTTGTTGCCCAAATATTGAACTGAAACTGAATCGGTCGATTGGCTTCGCTAAGATTCGCTCCAGTTCATTTCTGCAATCGCTAGTAGCTGGCAAGTGGCCGCGCCATTTCTTCCTGTCTTTCGCAAATCTTGTCGACTGAAATGGACATACCTATTGATGTTATGGAGTGTCGTCTATGCAACGAGACTCAACCGTCCATGGCTGTCCCCCTCTTTCTTCTAGCATTTCTTCCTAACTAAGTGACTGTTCCCTCTAACCACGTATCAAAATGCTGTTGTTCAGGTTTTGTAAGCAGTGTCCCTATTTTTTGGTATATGTTTACCTTGAGATCCACTTTTTAGTACTTCGCTCAAGCTAAATCATATTACCATTCTCAGAGAAAGTAAGCAGAAAATGTTTTATCTTTTTCTTCTTTTTCAACATTCATAGTAGTTCGGAACCCTAGCTGCATCGCAATAGAAATTACGAGCATTCTTCGTAATTTAAGGTTTGAAATGACTAAAATTAGTGTAAATGACCGAGAACATGATGCTTTTATCCTAAAAGCAACGCTGAACACATCAAAAGAAAGATTTATGCAGGAAACGGTTAAGACTCAAAATATCAGTTTTGCGTTTTGATGACGTCACACAAATTTCGAATCGTAATAACTTCTAAGTATTAAGCCAAATCGAATTGGTGTTTTATAATTTTTTGCTCCATTTGAGATGTTCTTTCCGACCATATCATTAAAAACACAAAATTCAAATGTCAGATTTTCACTGACCGTAACTTTTCTACGTCATCGATGACGTCACAACCATTGATTTGCCAGAATGTTCCCAAGTCTTAAAATGACCACCCACCACCAAAGAGTCCAAAACTACTTTAAAAATTCCCGTTACCCAGTTTGCTAGAATGTTGCCAAAAATTCCCTGTCTAAGAGGGAAAATAACATTTAGCTACAAAATTCCCTGTCTAATGTAGGGCGTGGTTTCAAGGAAAATAACCAAGTCGTACCCTGCGACACTTTTGCGTCAGACCAAACCTATATTCAGGCCCCAGTTGCATCTATGCCGACATGCCTCGTCGCGCCTTAACTTTTTTATCGGATTACACGCAGTTTTTTTTTATAAGCAACTTCGCTCGGCCCTACTTCAAAAAGTTGCTTATTTTTTTACCTCTTATGGCCACTATTCAGTAGCAAAAGTTGCTTAGTAGTTGCTTAATTTTAACTGCATTTTTTGCCCTAAGAATAGTAGGTATAGAGGCTAGAAAATTAGCAAAATCTAACATTGCACATAAAATGACTGAAATCAAATCTCCCTGCTGATATTGTTACCATTAGAGACTTCGTATTGAAAGTTTAACGGAAACCCCTCAATGAAATGCCTCACTTAACGATAAATACTCGGTTGATATGCGAGTTTTGACGACACATGAATGGAAATAGCTTCTATGTTGATCAATCCTCGATTGCTTGCAGTGATATAAATTATTCTGGATGGAAAGTTTAGTTCAAAGATGTTACCTCTTTTGCTTGCTTGCTTTCTTGGCAAATTCCAAATGTTTTATAAAAAAATGTTTGATCCTTTGGTTAGGGACTTAGTCTCGTCCCTACACTTTTTCCTGTGACTGTTATTCACTATAAACTTCGATAAAAGCAAATTATTTTTACCTTTAATGGCGTTGACATCCAAACTTGTCTTGCAAAAGCTCAAAGTTCCACGTTAGAATCAATGCAAGAACGTAGGTATAGATCGTACAGGTACTGATGCGATGCATATGCAACTTAATCCGCTTTGTGGTGCTCGCTTAAAGCACAGATTCTCTTTTCGGCTTATCTACATTTGTACGTATGGCTTACAGCTTGGTAACATGTCTTCTGTTCAACTCCTGAAAAATCTTGCTTTTATAACCACAATTGTTTGGTATAATAAAACAAGACGATACCACCAAAAGATTCACTTAAAATTCATTCTCAATGGCGTTCTCAGAAGAAACGCCCCTTCTTGGTCTTTCAAGACGTCTTGTGGCTATAAATGATGCGAAGTTCGTTATTTTGCTTGGCAACGTTGAAAAATATACCCAAAGAATGTAGTTACATGGGGGACAAGAACGCCCCTTCCATATGCTGTAATACTCTTCTTGCTATGATTCATTGCTTTCACAGATTTTTCTTGTATTTCTTTGCAAAGACACTCTATTTCAGAATAGATTTTTCCTGAAGTGGAATACCACCATTGATGGGATTTGAACCCAAGACTGCATGATGAGAGAACCAACGAAGACTTCACTGAGCTAAAGGACGTAAAGAGCGCAGTGAAATCGTTACACTCTTTTTTTTATAAGAACCAGGAAATTTTGATCGAGGCTGGCTGTTCTTAAATTTTTGCCGTTTTTGAGCCTGAAATGTTCTTAATCTGTTCTTAACTCCCTGGTTAGTTAGACATCTATACTTTTCAATGATTGCCTTGGGTGGTACCAGGTTTGTGTGAAAATGCAGCATCCTTGTCTATTTCTTTGTTTGCTTACTTTTTACATTCATTCTGATTGTCTTACTTCATATTCAGCTGATATTCTTAGGGCTTATGAAAAGGCCAGCCTCAGCTTGTTTTTATTTTGTTCTTAAAATCTGGGCAAAATCCAGGCTCATGTTCTTATAACATTGTTCTTTTTAAAAAAAGAGGGTAGTGATTCTCCAAGTCATAAGAATAACTCTGATAGCCAAAAGAGGGTAGACGAAAGACGTATTGTGACCTTTTTGGAATGGCTCAAGTTCCGTGCAAACGAGGTCTTAGTGTATTCTCACTTGTACCACTGATCCCTTCAATTTTGATTTATTTTTTTCAGTTCTTGAACAGCTTGAGATGCGTTTCGATAAGCAAAGAGCACATAGAAAGAAATAAAAGAAAAAAGAATTCCAGCTGGTACCTGAGACTTATAAACTCTAATATTATAGTTACATGACTTGCGCTAGATTTTATTCCTCTTTCACTTCATTGATATTGATTAACGGATAGCTCAATTGTCACTAACATAACCACATCTGAAGTTTCATAGAGTGGGACCTCCTTTAACGGGCACCTCTATACAACGACCTGTGGAGTGAGTGGGCAAGCGGTCTAAGGATAGATTGTTTTTTTTTAGATCGATCATGATATACATGTATTGTTAATATTTTTTATTAGTCATTTAATTTCTATTCATAGTCATAGCATCTTTTTTCGTGCTAGTTTTAGGTTAAATTTCCTTGAAGATAAATAAATTTCTTTGCATTTGTTCTGTGTTCTCTATTCATTTTCTCACTTTTTCCAGCATTTGTGGGAGATTCTTTCGCGCATGCGCGTTCTTGTTTGGTCAAGATTTAATCCGTTCTCTGGCAAAGGATACCAGCTTTCAGTAATTTTGAAATAGTAGGCAATCCAGGCTGAAAGTGGTAGCAATGTGATGTCTCAAAGCTGTCATTTCCTCAAAACAGTCTTTGACCAACGCAATGGCACTTTCAGAAGATTGAATATCGCCCCATCCCACCAATGCTCGCATCACAGATGTAAAAACCATGGTAAAACAAGACGGTGATCCCTACTGGTTCATGAAACTGGGCATTCGTTAATTTTATACCATCTCGACTGTCATTTGTATCGCTTACTTCAAATGTCACAACAGAATCCTTGTCCCAGAAGAAAATTTTGGTTGACCAAAAAAGTGGAGAGAAATCCATTCAATGGCATCCATATCTTTGTTTCTTCTTTCTGTTTCTTTGGTCTGTTGGCAAAGCAATATCACTCAGAGAACCGGTGTCGAGATTAATCAGACTTATTCTTGAACTGCAAAAGACTGCGATATCGCAATAAAAACAAGTACCAGTGAATGGACATCTGAGACCATGTGCTAGGATACTGATAAGGAGCATTTTCTGCTGTGATACCAATGCCATCTTGTGCTAGTTTCAGAACGTCGTTAGACCTTGTAGAACAAGCAGCATATAACGATCCATACTCACCGATGGAGACAATGCAAACTTCCCATCTTTATTTGCTATACAGTTAACGACTTTTTTTACAGGATCCATTTTTTTCCTCATATTCTGCTGCAGTTTTCTTCTTTTTTTCTTCGAGGCGTGCTTTGCATGTCTTAAAGTTTCCGCCAGAAATTCTCTCACATTATGCTGAATGCATTTTAGCGCCATATTCTTTCTAACATTTCAAGTTTTAATCACGCCATCATCTAGTTCAAAGTCGCTTTCACGTAATCACGTGGTAAAAAAATTCCTTTTTCGCGTGCACGCAAAAAGCGCGAATCACGCCACAACTCGTTAAAAAAAACGCATCACGCCCTATAACGCATCACGTCAAAGCTCTTGGGGGGGGGGCACTTCAGTGGCCTGCTGCACACCTCCTTCCCGCGGGAGTAGGAAGTACGGGAGTAGGAAGTCCGTCATTGAAGGAAACATGAGATGAGACATGTGTGTCAAAGGCATTCTTTCAAAGGGGCGTACGGGGCATGCTCCCCCGGGAAAATTTGGAATTTTGTGTCTCCAGAGTCGCTCTGGTTGGGTTTCCGCGACTGAGAAAATATGCTATATATAACTACAAAATTATTCTATTTCACCAACTTATTGAAACATGCCCAATCTTACCGAGGGGTTCAGGGGTTTTTCGACCTTTTAAAGTAGGTCTCAAGTAGGTCGTTGGTCTTGTGTCTTAAACTTGAATGCATGAGTAAATAGCATTGCTTCAATTGGCTTCTACATTGCCATTGATGCATATTTAGGTATTGACTGGAGTTTCTTTGGGTGTTTTGAGCTGAAACGATCGGCTTGGTGACTAATAACATGCATGTGGCTTTCATAGTATTATTTGATATGATTTTGAATTCAGAACAAATGGTGAACCCTACATTTACGAAACTATTATAACAATTTTGTTTTGGAAAGGGCCAACACTAGTGGGCAAAAAGCCAAAATTTGGCCAGGAAAAAGCCAATGGCCCAGTGGTTACAATGTTAAAGGATGCCCTGAAAGCGGGGACAAGGACTCCTGCTCATTGAACTATAAACTAAAGTCTTTTTATTTATAGTTCAATGCTCCTGCTACCGTATTGACTTGTTACTACAACCAACACCGGAACAAAACTTGAAAGAAGGATGAAATGGAAGAGAGGCAAGAGTCTCTAGAAATGATACAGTAAATGACCATCAGCAACTTTAGACAGAACGTGGGTACTTCAGT
The DNA here is from genome assembly GCA_014526335.1 of Chrysaora quinquecirrha. Lineage (NCBI taxonomy): Eukaryota > Metazoa > Cnidaria > Scyphozoa > Semaeostomeae > Pelagiidae > Chrysaora > Chrysaora quinquecirrha. The sequence goes on from JACTAT010000267.1 coordinate 471,975, forward strand.
ATGAATCAAACGAATCAAGTGACGAAGAAATCGATGAAACGCGAAACCAAAGATATCGATAGCAACCTGAGATCGGCAAAGAAACAACCTTTTTGTTACAATAGAATAATGTCATTTAAAATCTACTATAGCTAAAACCTTTGACTGGATTTCCGATTTTGGGCGCGGGAACAAGATATGGAAAATATTTCGACATGATGGGAAAAAATTGACGTGATCGCATGATTGATAAACCTGCTTGGGGGGGGGGCGCACTGGAGAAATCAATGCTCAATCCGCACAGTACAAGATGTAGACGAATTTCTGCAGCAATTTTACCGCGTGTGTCGTCTTTTTTTCTCCCAAATGAGCCACGCAAAATTCTGCCCACTATGTTCTGAGATCCCATTTTCATTTTCACGTTACTTTCAAAAAGAGAAAAGCATTCTCCCTGAAATACGGAGAGGAGCGGAGTTCAGTTCGCTAAAATTCCCCTAAGTTCCTGGCTACGGGTGGCTACCAAGTCCCTCGATCCCCGGTTTTGGAACAAACGTCATCATCTTAGACCCATTTGACTTTGTTGTTGCTGTTGTTTACGTGTGGAAGAATTCTGTTCTGGTCTGCAAAATACACCAAATTGACTCTGAATAATTCCTTTTCCCTCGCTCTCTTTTCCCTGCTTTCTTATTACACAAAGATTGGTTTTTTCCACAAGAAAAATGGAAATAGAAAAGTTACATTTCAAGCTAAAATCTTTATCTGATCAACACCAGGTGAGTCGTTTAATTTTTCAGGTTTAAACCTTTTAATCAGTGCTTGAAAACACAAGCAAAATGTTTCACGTCCTTGTTCTCCACTCAGGGAGGTCGGGAGGAAGGCGAAACAATGAGACACGAAACTTTTAGAGAGACGAACTTTCCTTCATTACTTAGTTTTTGTCTTTATGATAAAGTAAGAAATCGTTGCTTGCTTGATATTTCTAAAATGAACTTGTTTCCGTTGATTTTCTCTTTTTAAAATAACAGACTTCCAAACTTTTGTAAAATGAAGAGAGAGTTTTGTTTTCCTTCTAGGCTCATATTGAGCAAGCAAGTCCAGATTTCGGATGATCAGTTTTTAAATTCCTAAAATCTCAAGCGTTATTCTGTAAAACTTGCAAACAAATTCAAGATATAAATCACGAATAACAGTTTTAAGTCATGACAAAATTGCTTTTTTGCAAAATTTATTCATCCCCTGAAAAATTGATTAGAAACATCTGCACTTATTGCCTCAAAGTCTCAAACAGTCTATGGAGGTTTTGATAAAATCTTAGACATTTTTTATGTATAGATCCTAAATTGATTTCATTTTGCTGTTTTCTGTTATGAGTTACTGATAATTTCTACGCTTTTCAACTTATTTTTGAGATCTTTTTCCAATTTTGTGTCTTAAATCTTTAACTTGCTTTGAAATGTGACATTTTGTTTATTCATGGCGATGTTTTTTCAAATATTGGACACTAAAATATGAGCAGTAAATTAAAGCAAAAAATGTTTATTCTTTTGCATAAGCTGGGCGGATTTTGTTGTATATCAATTTAAAGATAAATACAAGGTTAAAAATTCTGGTCAGTAATGTTCCTTTCTAGTAGAATTTTTTTGAATTCAAAGGGAAAAGTTTTCTAAATTTGATTTTTGTACTCTTACTTTTGCAGTTGCTTCTAAGAAAATTGAGCAGCAGTGAGGTGAGATAAAATTTTCTTTTATGATTTTAACTCATACATTTTGAATTTCTTACTTGAATTTGTAAAAATTCAATCTTTTTAAAATTGAGAAGGCTCAAACTAGTTATTCAGATTGGGGATGATAAGCAGAAAGCAATGGAGCATTATGGGATAGGAGACAATTCCATCTTGTTTTCAAAATATTTTTGGCCCAGTTATCAAGAACATTCTTTTATTTTTGTTCAGTTTTGAAAAATTTTCAAAAGCAAATTTCTGAAAGATCTATTTTTTAAAAGTTGAGGAAATGAAGGGTTTGGCCACAAAGATTCATTTACAAGGCTCTATAGGTCATACAACCTTCTTGTTCCTTAGAAATTTAAATTCATATACAGTATAATTGTTTTAGAATTGATATAAATGATAAACATCCACCACCAATAACACATGAATTTTACTCAAGTATTCAGATTAAAATATGCTGAAAAAATCAATAAATTTTCTCTTTTTTTTAAAAAGTGTATATAATTCTTTACAATATGAACATATGATGTTTACTTGAAATATGAAGTTTACTTGAAAATTTTCTTTCTAAATATGAATAATGGCATTGGAGTGAGAATTTGGAATGCAATGGGTTGATTGTTTCCCAAAGTTTGATGGAAAACTAATTTCGTGCCCATTCCTCCAGAGGGAACAAAGTAAAAATTTTGGGCATGAAACCTCAATATTAATGTAATTTATAACTCTGAGCACAAGTTCCAGGGCTAATTGCCCCACTTGCTCTCATAAAAATTGAGAAATTCTTTGATTTTCCTATTGTTAGGTCCTGAATCTGTTGCTTCTGCCCCCACTGCATGGTGCCTTGCTTCCAACACCTCTGAAAAGTTCATTTGAAGAGCAGTTGTGTTATTTTTCTCTTTTTAGCCACACAAATGGGGTATGGGGGCTTGGGCCTTTTGGAAAAAATTTGCAAAATTCCTACCCATAATACCGTAATTTATCTAAGGTTGTTAGCCATGGGGGCTTTATCTAAGCACCTTTTTCAGATATCTTTTGAAAATTAAAGTGCTGCATTTTTTGAAAATTTTGGTTGTGTAGAAAACTGCGTATAAGTATCTAAATTTACATGACTTGATGTGAGGACCTTCTAATATATTGCTCTTTAAACTTGAAACAGCATTCCCTGCCATATCATACTCTAGCTTAGCTCTGTATATATCTCTGCAGGGAAATTTTTTACTTTTCTTTTGATGATGTGCATACAACTCTCAAAATTCAAAGATCTAGAATCGTCACACTTCCTTCTTTGTCGATGCGCACGTTGCATATTCTATCATGGCCACAATCAATGCGTGACTATACTGTCTTTGCTCGATCAGGACCTGCATACTTGGCTAATACACTCTCGATCATTCCTTGCTGATATCACGCGGTAAATTTTTTAAGAGGCGCCCTCTATAAGCTGCTGATCTTCGAAAGCCGATGATTATGATATTAAAAGACGTAAATTACGTGCATCGTTCCTTCGCAGTTGATCATTTATAACCTACAACAAAATCAAGCACATTGCTTCATTTTCAGTAATGTGCAAGACTTTCAAAGATGTGCCATAGTTTCAGTAATTTACGAGGATATGCTATGGTATCAGTAATGTGCAAGGGTTTCAAGCACAAGCAATGGTCTCATTAATTAGCAAAGGTTTCCAACATGAAAGTGTTTCAGTAGTGTACGAGGGTTTCAAACATATGCAATGATTTCAGTAGTGTGCAAAGGTTTCGATCATAGTCAATTGAATTCATTAATGTGCAGGTGTTTCAAAAACATGCAGTGATTTCGTTAATCTGCTAGGTTTAATGAAGGTTTCAAACATATGCTATGGTTTCAGTAATGTGCAATGGTTTCAAACATAAGCAATGATTTCAGCAACATGCAAGGGTTTCAAATCTTGCAATGGTTTCAGTAATGTACAAGGGTTTAAAACATATGCAATGGTTTCAGTAATTTTACTTTGCTTTTGCACATATGCTATTGTTTCAGTAATGTGCAATGGTTTCAAACATAAGCAATGATTTCAGCAACATGCAAGGGTTTCAAATCTTGCAATGGTTTCAGTAATGTACAAGGGTTTAAAACATATGCAATGGTTTCAGTAATTTTACTTTGCTTTTACACATATGCTATTGTTTCAGTAATGTGCAATGGTTTCAATCATAAGCAATGATTTCAGCAACATGCAAGGGTTTCAAATCTTGCAATGGTTTCAGTAATGTACAAGGGTTTAAAACATATGCAATGGTTTCAGTAATTTTACTTTGCTTTTACACATATGCTATTGTTTCAGTAATGTGCAATGGTTTCAATCATAAGCAATGATTTCAGCAACATGCAAGGGTTTCAAATCTTGCAATGATTTCAGTAATGTACGAGGGTTTAAAACATATGCAATGGTTTCAGTAATGTGCAATGGTTTCAAACATAAGCAATGATTTCAGCAACATGCAAGGGTTTCAAATCTTGCAATGGTTTCAGTAATGTACAAGGGTTTAAAACATATGCAATGGTTTCAGTAATTTTACTTTGCTTTTACACATATGCTATTGTTTCAGTAATGTGCAATGGTTTCAATCATAAGCAATGATTTCAGCAACATGCAAGGGTTTCAAATCTTGCAATGATTTCAGTAATGTACGAGGGTTTCAAACATACTCAATGGTTTTAATATCGTGCAACGGCTTAAAAAATATGCATTGGTTTCGTTAATGTGAAAACGTTTCAGCAATGTGCAATGGCTTCATTAATGTACAAGGGTTTAAAACATATGCAATGGTTTCAGTAATTGACAATGCTTTTACACATATGTAATGGTTTCAGCAATGTAGGAGGGTTTTAAACATGCACGCAACGATTTCAAACATTCACATTGGTTGAAAAGGTTTCACAAATATGCAGTGGTTTCAGTAATGTACAAGGGTCTAAAACATATGTCATGGTTTCAGTAATGTACAAAAATTTTAAACATATGTAATCCCTGTAATTGTTTCAGCAATGTACGATGTTTTCAAACATGCACGCAACGATATCAGTAACGTGCAAAGTTTTCGATCATAGTTATAAAAAGCGAGCTGCCATAGTTAATATAAATCAATAAAAGACAGTATATACGTTTAAAGTAGTTGAAATGAGCAAAGCTGTATTTACATCATCAGGCTCTAATGAACAAGTGGGTTGCAAAGGTTTCCGTAATGTACGTGGGTTTTAAACATATGCAATGGTTTCAGAAGTGTACGAGGGTTTTAAGTATATGCAATCGTTGCATTGATGTGCAAGGGTTTCAAACATTCAATGGTTTCATTAATGTGCAAGGGTTTGAAACACCTGCACCATATTAGAATTGAACCACAAAAGAAAGAAAGGAAACTCTGGCATAGATCTAAAACACAATAAATGAAATCTTTTTTAACCTTTTAGCACGAGTTATTTTTCAAATACACTTTTTTTTTAATAAGCAACTTTACTTTCGTCCAACCCTCAAAGTTGCTTAAAATTTTAGACATTTCAGCCCTCAAAGTTGCTTTAACGTTGCTTAACCTTTTTTTGTACCTACTAACCACCCCTGACTTCGCGGGTCAATATCGTCATCTGCTAGGCCTACAACATGACTTTTGGGAGACAGTAAGTGGGAAAACGTTAGCTAACGAATTTCAACATGCAAAACATAAGAACGATGAACAATTTCCTAAGACAAGAAAGAGAATAAGCTTGGTTGTTTGACTTCTTAGTTGCTCACAGTAATTCAATTGAGCCCTCAAGTTGCTTAATGTTAAGGTCAGTTCAGCCCTAGTTGCTTATTGAGCGGTTGCTTATTAAAAAAAGGAGTGTACTTATTTAAATTCAATTTATAAAGCTTACGTTTTCCTTTTAAGTGTACTTCTCTTTAAAAGCTGTGGTTAATCCAACGTTTGCATTTTCGTTTTGATAGAAACATAAATCGTAAGCTTATGCAACCTTGATGTCCACTGTACATATATAACGCAATCCTCTGTGAAACATACTGACACCTAAGATGAATCTCATACGAGTTTCATATGGTTTGGAGTTGTTTACACTTAGGGACATTGCGCAATTATTGAAGCGGTGAGCGGTGGTCAAACACAATGAGATGTTACACAATATGTTACTTAGACTGTTTTTGCGAATTATTTTAATCACTAATTTCAAGGCCTTATATTTTGATTTACTCGTCGACCTTCACAATAGTTGTGGGTTATATGACGGCGTCATAGTTTCTAGTCTTTGTAAACCTTCAGGGCCATCTGTAAGCTGCTCCCCTTCCCCTTTATCACACCACCTTCTTAAATACCATTTGAATGAGTACCATTTTGAGCGACTTCATAGTTTGCAAACATCCCTTATCGCGGAAAATTTTCAAAGAAACCCCCTTTTCATGAAGCTTGTGCGCAGACTCAATTGTCAAGCCTCCAGGGCTTTTGTAGGGCCTTGGGACAGAAAGAGGACAGCCCCTCCGCGACTAACGAGCTAAGTGAAAAAAAACAGGGGGTCTCGAGGCACTTCCTTTGAAATATTTTCTGATGAAACCCTCCAGATTGACTGCAAATTCACTTCAGAACAAATTCTGCTCTATCTTATTGAATCTTATTGAAAAGTTTTTAAAGAAATAATTCTTAAGGATTGGCAGTGTGTGCCAGTCCCGTAGTGGAAAATTTTATTTCTATGGTTGGCTTGGCTCTACGGTCATGGGCACTTTTAAGTTTACTACACAGCGTTGGCCTAAATATTGCCGTGTGAACCACAGTGTAAAATTTAACCAGAGAAATAATGAGTTTTACGTTAATAATTTTAGAAAGGTTCGCAATGTTGAGTTGAAGTAAACATTGCTGAAATTGTGGGATTGATGAGAGAATTTGAGAACTTTTGTATGGTCATTCCAAACTTTCTTACACGTTTTTATTTCAACAGAAAGTTTTTGGGGGCCAGTCTTGAACCTTTCTTAGACGATTCATGTTTTCAGTACAAAAATTTTCTTGTTTAGTTCTTAGCAAAAATTTTGGAATGCGGTATTTCTGCACATGCACAGTTAAAAGCACTGTAAAAATTTCACATATATCACGTTTTCAAAAAAAATCATCATAAGACTCGTTTAATAGCAAGATGAACAAATGAACAAGAGGGAAAATAACATTTAGCTACAGAACATTAAGAGCCAAAATACGACACACAAGTTTCTTAAGTTTCAAGAATCCAGTTTCGAATTTTTCTTAAATTTAAGTTGAGCATCACTTTCGTATAAATAACTTTCTTGTACTGAGATACCACGTGTATAAGCTAAGAAAAGTGTAAGTGCGACTTACCTTAGGCAATTTTTAGTCGCGTCATCAAGTTCAAACTCTAACTTTTAACACACTATTTTGACCTTCTCGTTGCTTGACGCTTTTCTTGCAGCTTCTCGGTATTTTTACATCGAATCATTACATAAATAGTTCCCCTATAATCCGCATTTTGAGGCCTCGCCTAGATGTTCAATTCACGACGTGGTACCTAATGAAATTTTAATGTGAAGTTCGATGTTTTTGAGTTTGTGCTAGGATTTGTTGCATCAGAGCTGTTCAAGTAACGGTGATCACTGCAGGGATATTCTGATGTACCATTTGATTGGTTTTTTATTCTCAGATTTCCATAATTGCTTGTGTTTCATACTGTATTGCCACCTGCTTCCCAATGCTGTTCAAGCGAAATCATTAACCTGAGAGCTTTAAAGCGTATAGCGTAGCCAGACATCCATCATTGGAGGGGCAAAACGATGTGGTCAAAGAAATGTAGGGCGTGGTTTCAAGGAAAATAACCAAGTCGTACCCTCCGACACTTTTGCGTCAGACCAAACCTAGCTATATTCAGGCCCCAGTTGCATCTATGCCGACATGCCTCGTCGCGCCTTAGCTTTTTTATCGGATTACACGCAGTTTTTTTTTATAAGCAACTTCGCTCGGCCCTACTTCAAAAAGTTGCTTATTTTTTTACCTCTTATGGCCACTATTCAGTAGCAAAAGTTGCTTAGTAGTTGCTTAATTTTAACTGCATTTTTTTGCCCTAAGAATAGTAGGTATAGAGGCTAGAAAATTAGCAAAATCCAACATTGCACATAAAATGACTGGAATCAAATCTCCCTGCTGATATTGTTACCATTAGAGACTTCGTATTGAAAGTTTAACCGAAATCCCTCAATGAAATGCCTCACTTAACGAGAAATAGTCGGTTGATATGCGAGTTTTGACGACACATGAATGGAAATAGCTTCTATGTTGATCAATCCTCGATTGCTTGCAGTGATATAAATCATTCTGGATGGAAAGTTTTGTTCAAAGATGTTACCTCTTTTGCTTGCTTGCTTTCTTGGCAAATTCCAGATGTTTTACAAAAAATGTTTGATCGTTCGGTTAGGGACTTAGTCTCGTCCCTACAATTTTTCCCGTGACTGTTATATATAAACTTCGATAAAAGCAAATTATTTTTACCTTTGATGGCGTTGACATCCAAACTTGTCTTGTAAAAGCTCAAAGTTCCACGCAAGAACGTAGGTATAGATCAATGCAAGAACGTAGGTATAGATCGTACAGATACTGATGCTATCCATATGCAACTTAATCCGCTTAGCGGTGCTCGCGTAAAGCACAGAATCTCTTTTCGGCTTATCTACATTTGTACGTATGGCTTACAGCTTGGTAGCATGTCTTCTGTTCAACTCCTGAAGAACGTTGCTTTTATAACCACAATTGTTTGGTATAATAAAACAAGACGATACCACCAAAAGCTTCACTTAAAATTCATTCTCAATGGCGTTCTCAGAAGAAACGCCCCTTCTTGGTCTTTCAAGACGTCTTGTGGCTATTCAAGATATGAAGTTCGTTATTTTGCTTGGCAACGTTGAAAAATATACCCAAAGAATGTAGTTACATGTGGGGACGAGAACGCCCCTTCCGTATGCTGTAATACTCTTCTTGCTATGATTCATTACTTTCACAGATTTTTCTTGTATTTCTTTGTAAAGACACTTTATTTAAGAATAGATTTTTCCTGAAGCGGAACACCACCATTTATTGGATTTGAACCCAAGACTGCATGATGAGAGAGCCAACGAAGACTTCACTAAGCTGAAGAGCTCAATGAAATCGTATAGTAACTATCCAAGTCATAAGAATAACTCTGATAGGCAAAAGAGTGTAAACGAAAGACGTATTGTGACCTTTTTGGACTGGTTCAAGTTCCGTGCAAACGAGGTCTTAGTGTATTCTCACTTGTACCACTGATCCCTTCAATTTTGATTTGTTTTTTTCAGTTCTTGAACAGCTTGAGATGCGTTTCGATAAGCAAAGAGCACATAGAAAGAAATAAAAGAAAAAAGAATTCCAGCTGGTACCTGAGACTTATAAACTCTAATATTATACGTTACATGACTTGCGCTAGATTTTATTCCTCTTTCACTTCATTGATATTGATTAACGGATAGCTTAATTGTCACTAATATAACCACATCTGCAGTTTCATAGAGTGGGACCTCCTTTAACGGGCACCTCTATACAACGACCTGTGGAGTGAGTGGGCAAGCGGTCTAAGGATAGATTGTTTTTTTTAGATCGATCATGATATACATGTATTGTTAATATTTTTTATTAGTCATTTAATTTCTATTCATAGTCATAGCATCTTTTTTCGTGCTAGTTTTAGGTTAAATTTCCTTGAAGATAAATAAATTTCTTTGCATTTGTTCTGTGTTCTCTATTCATTTTCTCACTTTTTCCAGCATTTGTGGGAGATTCTTTCGCGCATGCGCGTTTCTTGTTTGATCAAGATTTAATCCGTTCTCTGGCAAAGGATACCAGCTTTCAGTAATATTGAAATAGTAGGCAATCCAGGCTGAAAGTGGTAGCAATGTGATGTCTCAAAGCTGTCATTTCCTCAAAACAGTCTTTGACCAACGCAATGGCACTTTCAGAAGATTGAACATCGCCCCATCCCACCAATGCTCGCATCACAGATGTAGAAACCATGGTAAAACAAGACGGTGATCCCTACTGGTTCATGAAACTGGGCATTCGTTGATTCTATACCATCTTGACTGTCACTTGTATCGCTTACTTCAAATGTCACAACAGAATCCTTGTCCCAGAAGAAAATTTTGGTTGACCAAAAAAAGTGGAGAGAAATCCATTCAATGGCATCCACATCCATATCTTTGTTCTGTTTCTTTGGTCTGTTGGCAGAGCAATATCACTCAGAGAACCGGTGTCGAGATTAATCAGACTTATTCTTGAACTGCAAAATACTGCGATATCGCAATAAAAACAAGTACCAGTGAATGGACATCTGAGACCATGTGCTAGGATACTGATAAGGAGCATTTTCTGCTGTGATACCAATGCCATCTTGTGCTAGCTTCAGAAAGTCGTTAGATCTTGTAGACGAACAAGCAGCATATAACAATCGTAACCCACTAATGGAAACAATGCAGTCAAACTTCGCATCATCATTCGCTATAGAGTTAACGACTTTTACAGGATCCATTTTCCTCATATTCGGCTGCAGTTTTCTTCTTTTTTTCTTCGAGGCGTGCTTTGCATGTCTTAAAGTTTCCGCCAGAACGTCTCTCAAATTATGGTTAATGCATTTTAGTGCCATATTCTTTCTAACATTTCAAGTTTTAATCACGCAACCATCAAGTTCATAGCCGCTTTCACGTAATCACGTGGTAAAAAAATCGTTTTTCACGTGCACGCAAAAAGTGCGAATCACGCCACAACTCGTTGAAAAAACAATTTTCACGTCATCACGAGCAAAAAAATGCCTTGTAACGCATCACGTCAAAGCTCTTGGGGGGGGGGGCACTTCAGTGGCCTGCTGCACACCTCCTTCCCGCGGGAGTAGGAAGTACGGGAGTAGGAAGTCCGTCATTGAAGGAAACATGAGATGAGAATTTGGAATTTTGTGTCTCCAGAGTCGCTCTGGTTGGGTTTCCGTGACTGAAAAAATATGCTATATATAACTACAAAATCATTCTATTTCACCAACTATTGAAACATGCCCCATCGTATCGAGCGGTAAATAGCATTGCTTCAATTGGCTTCTACAGTGCCATTGATGCATATTTAGATATTGACTGGAGTTTCTTTGGGAGTTTTGAGCTGAAACGATCGGCTTGGTGTCTAATAACATGCATGTGGCTTTCATAGTATTATTTTATATGATTTTGAATTCAGAACAAATGGTGAACCCTACATTTAGGAAACTATTATAACAATTTTGTTTTGGAAAGGGCCCAAACTAGTGGGCAAAAAGCCAAAAATTTTGCTTTACTACTGGGCCAAGAAAAAGCCAATGGCCCAGTGGTTACAATGTTAAAGGATGCCCTGAAACCGGGGACAAGGACTCCTGCTACCGTATTGACTTGTTACTATAACCAACTCCGGAACCAAACCCGAAGGATGAAATGGAAGAGAGGCAAGAGTCTCTAGAAATGATACAGTAAATGACCATCAGCAACTTTAGACAGAACGTGGGTACTTCAGTATGAATCAAACGAATCAAGTGACGAAGAAATCGATGAAACGCGAAACCAAAGATATCGATAGCAGCCTGAGATCGACAAAGAAACAAACTTTTTGTTAGGGAGAAGCCCGGGGGGGTTACTTCAATATGTAGACATACTCGACGTGCCGCTCATATGGATGGGTTTTTTCGAGTGAAATTCTCTACACATGGGTCTGATATTCTGCTCGATTCTGGTTGATGGGTTGGTATTTTAGGATTTTCTTACCAATAGGTCCCATTATGATTTACCGCAAAGTGGCTGACAACCTTTCTACTTTGTCTTTTGCTTTCCAAACGATGAATTAGCAGCAACAACAGAGCTCGGTCACATTGCTTGCAAAGAATCGCCGTCAGATTCGATTTTGCGAGACTTTTCGTGAATTCTAGCACTGTAAAAGGGTTTTAAAATCAACCGAATTCATACACAAGGGCTTGAAATTTCCCGATTTTCATGCAAATGGGTCAGAAATCCTTGAAAATGCTATCATACAAATGGGTCCTTTTGTCAAAGTCCAGATTCACGTCTGATCATGGACACATTGAAGTACCCCCCCCCGGGGGGAGAAGAACGCGATTTGGAAGACCAGTTCGTTTCAATTATAAAATCTTTGTAACAAAATGGATCGGTAGATGATGGGATATAGTTTAAAATTAAAGTAGCAACAAACCATCCTGTATGTAGGTCAAGTCACAACAGAATATCATTTAAAATCTACTTTAGCTAAATCCTTTGACTGGATTTCCGATTTTGGGCGCGGGAACGTGATATGGAAAATATTTCGACGTGATGGGAAAAAATTGACGTAATCGCGTGATTGATAAACCTGCTTGGGGGGGGGGGCGCACTGGAGAAATCAATGCTCAATCCACACAGTAAAAGATGTAGACGAATTTCTGCAGCGATTCTACCGCGTTAAGTGACGGCTTTTTTTCTCCCAAATGAGCCACGCAAAATTCTGCCCACTATGTTCTGAGATGCCATTTTCACCAGAGATGCAAAAAACCTGCACACCTGCAAACCTGGCTTGGAGGAAGGTTTTGGCTAAAAAATGAGGAAGGTTTTGTAGTAAAACGACTTTTTATATTTTTGTTGCAGCTAATTTAAGTCTGGACAATAAATTACGAACAAAATACCTTTAATTATTAAAAATAATTCAAACTGCATGCCGTTGTTTCAGGCTGCATTTCAAAATCAATCAAAGTAGAAGTCAGGCTTGCTTGGTCAATATAATAAAAGAATGAAAAATCTATCTTGTCAACCCTTTGCATTTTCCTGCAGTGCTGTGATATCCTTCAGCTTGGAAAGTTGAAATCAATTTATCAATCACCTTCTTAAGACTGTAGCCTCACTGATATTAAAGCCTGACTACCATCTTTGAAACACTTAAGCTAAAACATAAAAGCGAACTGGGAAGCTCCCTATGTACATGTATTCGTCACTTGCGTGTAGGAGTCTGTCTGGCTGGTTTTCGGCAATTTCATATCAAGTTAAAATGAGGAAGGTTGGTAAAAAGATTTCATGTTTGGAGGAAGGTCAATTACTTATTTTCACGTTACTTTGAAAAAGAGAAAAGCATGCTCCCTGAAATACGGAGAGGAGCGGAGTTCAGTTCACTAAAATTCCCCTAATTTCCTGGCTACCAAGTTCCTCGATCCCCGGTTTTGGAACAAACGTCATCATCTTGGACCCATTTGAGTTTGTTGTTGCTGTTGTTTACGTGTGGAAGAATTCTGTTCTGGTCTGCAAAATACACCAAACTGACTCTGAATAATTCCCTTTCCCTCGCTCTCTTTTCCCTGCTTTCTTATTTCACAAAGATTGGTTTTTTCCACAAGAAAAATGGAAATAGAAAAGTTACATTTCAAGCTAAAATCTTTATCTGATCAACACCAGGTGAGTCGTTTAGTTTTTCAGTTTTAAACTTTTTAATCAGTGCTTGAAAACACAAGCAAAATGAAAATGTTTCACGTCCTTGTTCTCCACTCAGGGAGGTCGGGAGGAAGACGAAACACAATGACACACGAAACTTTTTAGAGAGACGAACTTTCCTTCATTACTTAGTTTTTGTCTTTATGATAAAGTAACAAATCGTTGCTTGCTTGATATTTCTAAAATGAACTTGTTTCCGTTGACTTTCTCTTTTTAAAATAACAGACTTCCAAACTTTTGTAAAATGAAGAGAGAGTTTTGTTTTCCTTCTAGGCTCATATTGAGCAAGCAAGTCCAGATTTCGGATGATCAGTTTTTAAATTCCTAAAATCTCGAGCGTTATTCTGTAAAACTTGCAAACAAATTCAAGATATAAATCACGAATAACAGTTTTAAGTCATGACAAAATTGCTTTTTTGCCAAATTTATTCATCCCCTGAAAAATTGATTAGAAACATCTGCACTTATTGCCTCAAAGTCTCAAACAGTCTATGGAGGTTTTGATAAAATCTTAGACATTTTTTATGCATAGATCCTAAATTGATTTCATTTTTGCTGTTTTCTGTTATAATTTACTGATAATTTCTACGCTTTTCAACTTATTTTTGAGATCTTTTTCCAATTTTGTGTCTTAAATCTTTAACTTGCTTTGAAATGTGACATTTTGTTTATTCATGGCCATGTTTTTTCAAATATTTGGCAGACACTAAAATCTGAGCAGTAAATTAAAGCAAAAAATGTTTATTCTTTTGCATAAGCTGGGCGGATTTTGTTGTATATTAATTTAAAGATAAATACAAGGTTAAAAATTCTGGTCAGTAATGTTCCTTTCTAGTAGAATTTTTTGAATTCAAAGGGAAAAGTTTTCTAAATTTGATTTTTGTACTCTTACTTTTGCAGTTGCTTCTAAGAAAATTGAGCAGCAGTGAGGTGAGATAAGATTTTCTTTTATGATTTTAACTCATACGTTTTGAATAACTTACTTGAATTTGTAAAAATTCAATCTTTTTAAAATTGAAAAGGCTTCAACTAGTTATTCAGATTGGGGATGATAAGCAGAAAGCAATGGAGCATTATGGGATAGGAGGCAATTCCATCTTGTTTTCAAAATATTTTTGGCCCAGTTATCAAGAACATTCTTTTATTTTTGTTTAGTTTTGAAAAATTTTCAAAAGCAAATTTCTGAAAGATATATTTTTAAAAAATTGAGAAAATGAAGGGTTTGGCCACAAAGATTCATTTACAAGGCTTTATAGGTCATACAACCTTCTTGTTCCTTAGAAATTTAAATTATCATAAATAATTGTTTTAGAATATATAAATGATAAACATCCACCACCAATAACACATGAATTTTACTCAAGTATTCAGATTAAAATATGCTGAAAAAATCAATTCTCTCTGAAATCCTTACTGTTATTTTTTTTGAAAAAATGTATATAATTCTTTAATAATAATAACAAAAGTTTACTTGAAATCTGAAGCTTACTTGAAAATTTTCTTTCTAAATATGAATAATGGCATTGGAGTGAGAATTTGGAATGCAATGGGTTGATTGTTTCCCAAAGTTTGATGGAAAACTAATTTTGTGCCCATTCCTCCAGAGGGAACAAAGTAAAAATTTTGGGCATGAAACCTCAATATTAATGTATTTTATAACTCTGAGCACAAGTTCCAGGGCTAATTGTCCCCCTTGCTCTCATAGAAATTGAGAAATTCTTTGATTTTCCTATTGTTAGGTCCTGAATTTGTTGCTTCTGCCTCCACTGCATGGTGCTTCAATGCCTTGCTTCGAGCACCTCTGAATAGTTTATTTGAAGAACAGTTGTGTTATTTTTCTCTTTTTAGCCACGCAAATAGGGTATGGAGGCTTGAACCTTGGAAAAAATTCGCGAAATTCCTACCCATAACATGGTTGTTAGCCATGGGGGGCTTCTAATCACCTTTTTCAGTTATGTTTTGAAAATTGAATGGTGCATTGTTTGAAAATTTTGGTTTTGTAGAAAATCGCGTATAAGTATCTAAATTTACATATACAGTATTGCTCTTTAAACTTGAAACAGTGCCAGGATAGTTTTTCTTCAAACAATAAGAACAATTGGCAGGTACTCAAACAATACTAAAAAAACAATGAATTTGTGAATGGGAGTTTGTAGGTTTCAACCCACAAAGAACAATAGCAACTATAGCCCTGTGGAAACTTTTTGAATTTTAAAAACTCAATGAGGTATTTTTTGATATCTTTACTGACTCTCAGCCCTTTCTGTCCCTTCTCTTTCATGTACAAGAAAACCCCCATTGCTGCATCAGGACCCTTTGAACCCCCAAATTTCTTGGTTTTTCTATATGAATTTTTTGAAGATGGTTTAAATTTCTAGTTTGAATAGAAATTTTTAACCCTTTTTCTAATTTTTTTACTTTGCAGACCAATGACCAGTTATTTATAATCAACTAGGGGCGATATGTGGGGAATCATTTTCCACCCCCTCAGATTCTTCACACATTTTGTCAAGCTGTATATTCTCTTACTAAATCAAAATCTTTATTTTGATTTGCTGACGTCAGCATAAAGTCGAAATTATGACGTCATCAATGACGTCACTTTTGGTATCTGCAAAAATATGGAAATTTTGATTTTCAAAAATTTATATTCTTCAGAGTGCTAAAATATCTAGGTTGTGTATATTAAGCCTTTTAAGTTATCGTGTGTAAATTCCCAATCAAGAAAGGATATGAAAATTACTGTCCCACAGAATGATTTCCGTGTGTAGAAAAGGTTTCGGTAAACGGCGGACAGCATTGCATTTTTTCAAAATCACACGATGATATTGAGTTTTTCGATGCGATAATCGCTTAAAGCGTCCTGAACTAAGCCTAGGTGCACAGCTTCATAAGGAATATGAAGCTTTGGGGGTATCAAAACCTAAAAACCCGGAAGAAAATTGGGACAAACCCAAAAACACGGATGACCTTACTAGTTTCAACAACTGTTTTAAGAATTTTACACATTGATATCCTTTGTGAGGTTTTAAACCCAAGAACCCGCACATTTTTACTACGATATCCGAAACCCAAGCTTGAAAAATGGCAAAACCTGTTGCCTACTTGACCCGAAAGTACTAATTACTTGACCCGAAAACCCGCACGATTTTTTGGAAAAGCCCCAAACCCTAGGGTAAAATAGGCCGTGCCCGCAACCCGTGAAATCCCAAAGCCCCCCTCCGTAAGAGAACACACACAAAAAAATCAAAGTAATTATCATTAATGGTATCAGTTTAATATTATTCACTTTGATTTTTTGTGTCTTCTCTTACAATTTATTTATTATCTTCGACGCAAGTTTGACTGGTCAGACAGGCAACAGCCAACAGCGTCTCACACATGAACATTTTTACCCCACTCGGTCTAGAACTTATAAAATCGTAAACTTTGAATGCTTCTAAAATTGGTAATACAAGCGCTGCTGAGGTAATAAAAATTTGCGCCTAATCTCGGGTGCTCAATAGGAATTTGGCATCAAAAACTCTCAAGCTATCTCGCAATTTTGAAAAAATTCTGCCACTGTTGTAAAGGTTTACATTGACAAAATTGTTCCAACTTTTTGCTAGTTGGCCTTGTGACGTCACAAGATACGAGCGAACCGCCCAGTCTTTCAAGATGCGGTTCGTTTAGCGATACTCTACTAGACTTGTTACATTTGCCGTAGTCTACGCTCCTCCACACCCCACCACCCCGCTTCAACTACTCCATTCTTGAGGAAACAGCAATTATGTTGTTTCATGTTTCAGTATTAGCAGCTGTTTCCGAAAGAGTGAGAGGAATGTAATAAGTCTAATACTCTCCCTCGGCGGCTAATTTCAGGTCTGAGTTGTAACTTTCAATAACAGAAAGCCTATTGATGTGAATCAGTTTTTCTCTCGTTATTCATTCATTCATTCATAAAGCATATGGATGAATGAATGAATAACTGAAGAATGAATGAAGCCAAGAAAACGTTATGAATATGGGTCGCATTGTTATAGGCCTTGTGCGCAGGCTGTGGGCTAAAAATTTCAAAATTATGCCCGACCAACTCCTAGTCACATTTTCGGTCCTTTATCGCAATTGAACCCGATATTGAGCTTTACCTCTAATGCTTTTTGTTGTAACCGTTTTTCCAATATTGAAGTATTTTCCTTGGAAGGCAAGGAGAGCATTCCCCGGGGGTACTTAGTATAATTTAGGTACGGGTATGTGCCGCCCATGGGTGGGTTTTTGGCCCTGAAATTCTAAACATGGGTATGATTTTAACCAAAACCCCATAAAAGTGGGTGGCAAATTGAAGAAAAGTCAAAATTTTAACTTTAATTCGGTCAGAAAAGTGGCAAAATCGCGTGAACGATGTTCGTAGTACAATATCAAGCAATAATAAGGTCTAAAAAGTCTTATTATTCTCATATTTCGCTTGTTTTTACTCATAAAATAGGGTCTTTTTCTGCAAAGGTTTACATTAAAAGTGGGTGGGTTTCCGAAATCTGGGCCGCACATCCCCTTCCATTCATAAGTCATGTACCCCTCCCCCCGGGAGAGCATTGCGCAGAATATGCTAGCTAGCCAAGATGTATATTAATAGAATGATTTAATATCCACAACAAAGCTTTCAAAACTTTCTAAACTTGGTAGAAACAAAGTTCCAATTAACAATTTCTTGCATCTCTCTGTTTAGGAAGACCTTCAAGATAAGATCAAAGATGTCCAAGAAGAAATAACATCTTTTAATCTAGAGCAAGTGAGTTAGTAGAGCTATCTAAATTCTGTGACGGATTCCTTTGCACTAAATCACATCATCGTGTGTAATCTCTGGGCCTGATTTCATTTCTATGTTTTCATGTCAAACCTTTTAGCTATACATTGCTGAAGTCTATAATAAAGTAATATTCGGACCTCAGCTTCTTGTACAGACCTCTCTACGTGCGGTCTGTATGGCATGCTTCTGTATGCATGGCATGCTAGTGTATTTAGCGCCAGTCGCTAGGATCTCAGGATTTGGTGAACTAACGAAACCTCGACCTTGGCTGTGACACTGCCGTGATTCGTAGCGGATGTCTGTTGGGCCCTTAGTGACGTTGTGGGACTGGGGCCCCTTGTACCGATGTCAAATTAGGAACAAAGAAGGTGAAAGTAAATTAGGAGATAGGCATAGGGACTAGGAAACTGCAAGTATATCGTAAAGCTTTTTGGACGCTCGTATTTTTGTTTCATTTAGTACCAACATGTCAATTTTCGTCAATCGATAAGACAGCAGGCAAAGTTCTAGATTAAGTTTGTCTTGCCGAATGACGATCCTCTTTGTCTCTGTGTCTTAATCAAAAATACTGCAAGATTTTCATGTCTTTCTTGGCTGATTATTGATCTCAAATAGGTCTTATTAAGTTCAGTTTCGGAAAAATCTTTCGGCGATCGGAACTTCTATTGGAGACATTACACTGAGGAATATCAATGACTTTCTCACTTATAGCAGTTTGTCATATAAGAAAACACGCGTATTTCATCAGGACAGATCATTTTATAATGATATAATTTTAAGTTTGGGAGCCCCCTGGATCCTCTATTCTGCGGGGACCCTTAGTGGTACGCCCTAAAACTGACCACCGTCGGCTACGCCACTGTTCGAACCCCGACTTCACTGAGCTCCCGACACTAGGAGCCATCTGGTTTAGATTACGATGCCACAGCACCTTCAAGGGGAGGAATGTTGCTTTTGGCTATGTTGTGACCCTACTCAAGAAAGCGAATCTATCGGAATCTTTAAGCCCTTTTTAATTCTCAAGTAAATAAAACTCACACCAACAATGAAACTTAATCGTAATTCGACAGTGCATCTGTCAGTCGTTAGTCGTTATTGAACTCCCCTATCACGCTAGCGAATCTATAATCACTACTGTGGTGGATAATCACTACTGTGGTGGTACTATTTGCGTACTGTGGTGGTAGTTTCTGCGTACTGTGGTGGATAATCATTACTTGTGGTTGGTTACTATACTTGCGGTGGTGGCAGTTTTGGAGTACTGTGGTGGATAATCACTACTGTGGTGGAACTATTTGCGTACTGTGGTGGTAGTTTTTGCGTACTGTGGTGGATAATCACTACTTGTGGTGGGTTATAGTGCTTTCTGTGGTGAATATGAAATCATAGCAAAACTCTATAGAAGCAAGCAAGAAAAAACCACAAAATCCACCACAGTACGCCAAAACTGCCACCACTGCAAGCACAGTAAACCACCACAAGTAGTGATTATCCACCACAGTACGCCAAAACTGCCACCACTGCAAGCAAAGTAACCCACCACAAGTAGTGATTATCCACCACAGTACGCAGAAACTACCACCACAGTACGCAAATAGTACCACCGCAGTAGTGATTATCCACCACAGTAGCGATTATAGATTCGCTAGCGTGCCTATGAACAGTGCTTCCCACCTTGTACCATTATAAATTGAAAATTAAATGGAAATGAAAATGGGAAAAATGAAGAACTACTTGTTCATAATTTCTTAATTTTTCAATTTTATTTTCAATTTTAGAAAGAGGTTATTGATAAGATTCGAAGCTCTGTGAAATTGACAGATGCAAATAACTACAAACGAATGAATGGGGAATTTTCTGACTCAGATCTGAAGAAAGTAAGAAAACTAAACTTTAGCACATCTAGCTTATTTTAGAATGGATAAAAATGTCAAGCATAGCCTATCAAATTGTGAAGCATACACGCTATATTCTGTATACCTGGATTTGATTTCTATTCCGGGAGTCACCTGAAGGTCCCTTCTATGTTTCTTTTTACCAACGAGAGCTCTTGGAATATACTTTTAAAACTTGTTGAGGACTTGTTTATAATTAATAGAATTCACTCTGAAGTTTATATTTAACCAATCTAAGGCGTTTGTTTTGGCTCGATCTGCTCTCTGTGGGGCTCGTGTTTTTGCCTAGTCTAATAAAAAACCCTCGGTAGCCCTATAGACAGGGTTTTTTCCGCAACAATCTAGCACAGAGGGTAACCTAGGGTTTTTTAATTGAAATCTACTAAAAGAAGGTCGGAGAACACAAATCCAAGATGGGCCCTCAAAAATTTTCGCCGGAAGTACCCTTAATTAACGCCTAATTATGCGTAATTAAGTCAATTAAAAAAGTTCCACTTTTTCAAATCTGATTAATGCAATATGTAGATCTTGAAACGCTGAGTAAAATTGTCTTTGACTGTATTTCAATACAACCTACCAGTTTCGAGAAAAATTCGTTTGAAATAATGATGACGTCATCGTCCTAAGGCTCAGTATTGGCTTTTATCAACTCGTGTAACTTCACAAATAGGGGTCGAATCGTCAAAAAACCGCTTACAATGCGATACGTGTATGTATGACAGCATAATAAGCATAATAAGCCCCACAGCAAGTTTGGAAAAACGAAGAAAGGGGGTTCACTGCATAAACAATAGGAATCCCATTATGAATACTGTATAACAAATTTGACCTCTCGCCATTTCAAGCAGGTTTGATATTAAAACTTCAAATCTCGAACATGAGTAGTCCTTCACAACGCCTTTTGGCTCATGGATGACTGGGCATCATTTTGGTACCATTATGACCTCATTTACCCCTATGACGTCATTGGACCCTTTTATGATGTCACAACCACACCCAATAATCATCATTCTGCTGTCTTAGCGTACATTTATCGCATAATTAGTGGTTTTGTGACTATTGCACCCCAACCTATAAAGTTATACAAGCTGAAATGTAGAATCCAGGTCTGTACTGATCATAATGGTGATGACGTCATCATAATTTCAAACGAGTTTTTCTCGAAATTGGTAGGTCGTATTGAAATACAGTCAAAGACAATTTTACTCAGCATTTCAAGGTCTACATATTGCAGTAATCAGATTTGAAAAAGTGCGACTTTTTTGATTGACTTCATTAGGCCTAATTAGGCATTAATTAAGGCTACTTCCGGTGAAAATCCCATCTTGGATTCGTGTTCTCCGACCTTTTTTTAGTAGATTTCATTGAAAAAACCCAAGGTTACCCTCTTTGCTAGATTGTTGCGGAAAAAACCCTGTCTACTATCTCTGATAGCAGATCTCCATTTTACTTTTGCTTCGTAATTCTTCTCCATCCTATTGAATGTATTTTGGATTCCTCTACTGTTTAACTTTCAGTGCCTTGAATTGTGTTCACTTCTGTCTCTTCTGTTATTGCACTGTCTTTTCTTTGACATTATACTCTTAGACCCCGTGCACACGAGAGCAAATCCATTTGGATCCGTTCCCACACTGGTACTTATAGGCCTTCCGTGCACATGAGAACGCCGCAATCCGATCTAGCTTGGCACGGCTATCCTATTTTTTTAGGGCCTCTTCATATGAGGCGGGATATCCCGCTTAGCCGGGATAGCATTATTACGCGAGATCCCGGCCTCTAATATTTCGATTTCGTGTTCATAGGGCAAACTGGACATCCCGGCTAGCCGACATCTCGCTTGAAACAACCGGGATCATACCTCGTAATTCACAAACTGTTAAATTTCAGAAAATTGGAAGCCCATTATTTGACCCCAGTCATCCCAGTCTATTAGCGACCATAGAATCCAGGGCGACCGTAGAAACAAGGGAGACAAACGATAGGGCAACGGACACCAGTAGGTGACAATTATTCAGAAGCTTTAGAATAAGAAGGCTCTAGGTATTCATAATAGAGACACCAATGCCTGATCACGAATACTTCTCTTCTGTAAATGTCTTGTTGTTAAGATCTACATAGCATAACTATTGGCATGTATCACCCACCTTTTTATACTTCATTTGTTTCAGTCACCCGTGGAAGATAGGAAAAAACCTGTCGTGGCTGTTCCAATTAAAGTTCCAGATTTCAAACCCTTATGTCATCAAAACGTAAGATCACTTGAATTAAAAACTTTTGAAAAGTTATCCTTTAATATTACGCTGGACCACCATATTGCGAAGGATCTTCTTATGTTGCTGGACACTTAATCGGTGGATCCAGTAGCGTGCTCCTAAGGTTTCAGAATATCCAGGTAGCTCTGAATTCTTTATCCTTCAAGCAAATAGGAGCAACTTGTAAGGGGTTTTACACTGTCATATTCTCTCGTTGTCCGCGATCACAGAAAAAATGTGAAGCAACGTTTAGATGCTAGTGTAATCCGGCCTTAACACCTTTTCGGAAAGATTTCTGCTGTGTACTGAGTAGTGAGTTTCTCCCGCATAAAGTGAATTTGCGGGAGAATTATTCTAGAATGGTAGAACTGTAAGATTGATTGATTGAGATAGCTATAGTCATATAGAAGTGTTTTTTGTTTGTTGGTGGATGAAGTGATACCAGTGAAGAGATTTCACATGTTTGAGTTTAAAATTTTTTCTGAAATGTAAACCTGACCTACATAAGATTTTATCTGACGTTGCTTCTTAAAACCAAGGAATCCCTAGTGCTGGATACTTGGAGGGCAGCGGCTACGATTGCGTCCCATTGTTAGCAAGGAAAACCACAGGCAGTGATTTTTTTACTGAAATTTTACTTTCAACCCTCCCCCAGTATGGAAATCGGTACCAACCACTGTTTTTACCTTCAACCCCTCCCCCAGTATTAAAAGCGGTACGAATCAATCTTTTTATTTTTTAGGTAGAAGATGAGACGAAAAGAACGAAAAAAATTAGAAAAGCCAGAAGATTAGATTGTCCTGAAGTGAGTCGTCTCTCTCAGTTTTGCTCCTCTGATCTAAGTCCCGTGCACATTTAATCACATGTCGGTGTGTATTAAATGCCGGAAAGGGTTCCTGTTAAAATAGTGCCGTCAATCCTATCTGGACCGGACTTTTTAAGCATCTTCAGACCGGAGCGACTCAATTTAGCCCCCCCTGGTTTCTTTAAAAAACAGACTACATCTTTAGGGCAAATCACCCCACTGAAATTTGCGTACACGTATGCTCGAAATCCTATTGTTTTCACCGAAATCCCTTGAAAATCCTTTTGTTTTAATGGAAATCTCTCACTCTTTTCTGAAGAGTGAAATGCCCTCAGCTAGAGTATGCAATTTCAGGTCAAAGAGTCCTTTGATCAAGTAACGAAGATTGTCAAAGTATGGAGGCAGTGTTATATGCAATGACGTCATCATGACGTCATTGGAATATGATGATAATTTTGGCCTTATTTCTATCCTCATGAAAATTAAGCGACTTGATGCTGACAAACGAATAAAAACTTTGAAATGTTAAAGACAGAATCCCGTCTTCGTTTATCAGTTATTTGGCTTTAAAAAATTTTTGATACTGGATCTATTTTAGCCTCTACCGGTCCATATTAGGTAAACACGTTGTTATAATCATTTTCGAGAATATAAACCAGCGCCATCTGAAGGTGATATAAAAGCTTTTTCGGCTGTGTTTGAACTCGTATGAATGGAAGATTCCACAATATCTTGTCCACTTTAGTTATGCTACACAAAAGTACTGCATCTTATAAGTAGGTTGGCTAAGATGTCGATGTAAGAGGCGTTCCGCTTATGGACATGGATTTGAATCTCGTCGGGATAACTTTCCACGGGCCCGCTGTGTCTTGAGGCACAAGTTACAGGTCCAAGTTAGTTGTTTAGCTGCTATCATAACACTGACTAGGCCTATGTCGGAAAATTGCGTCTTTGTTTTTGCGCTAGGCTAGGTACTTGAACAAGCTCTCGTGATCCAGATGTCCTAATGAATGTCAGTCAAATCTTGTTGCTTATTCACGCTGTCGACGGACCTCCAGCAGTCTCGGAGACGTGCATTCCACCGTCTGTTCTTTCTCTCACATCCTCGAAAAACTTCTGGCATCTTCCCACCTTGTTCATGTTTCCTGAGGTTCTTTTCAGCCGATTTACTCCCTTTTTGCAGCCGCTAGCCCTTTTATTTGCCAGACCATCCGTTGCCGTGAGAATTTGTAGCGGATTCGCGGTTTTTAAGAGCCATACTGTCTGGTGCACCGTGTACCGTAGTGTTGTTGATTTTGTTATCGTAATAATTCTCTTTTCTATTCTATTTCAGCAAGATAATTTTCTTGAGAAACTTGGCCTTGTAAGCCAAGAGAGGTTTGCTGGTAAGTTTGCAATCTTTAAGCATATAGTAGAGCTTTCACAAGCGGTGTAACCGACCTAGGGGCAGCCAAGCCTTTGAGACCCCTGGGCCCCTAAAGGTTTTCAAGATACAGGTTTTTTGTATTAAAAGTCGTGTTTGTCTTTGTGTTTTCACCGCCCAGAGTTCTATAATCGAAATTCTGTACGAGTTTAAACACTGTAGAAGATCAACGATGGATTGAGATATGTCTGTAGAGTTGGAAAGTGTCGATTGTATCTTGAAAATAATCTTGAGTCTATTATTTCTACTGAGAACATGGAAGCAGAGTTGATCGATAAAGGATAGCTAATTGCCAATGTGAATTCCCGTACTTGTAGATGGCTATGATCGTATCCTTCTACTTTATTCATTTGCCTATTATGTTTAACTTCTTTCTTGTTATTTGAAATACTATTTGAAATTGTCTGCTCCTTGGTCCTCCAATTGTTTCTCGCGCTGATTTCGTTATTTGTGACTAGATTTCGCGAAGATTTTTCATTGTGAAAGGTCATCATAAAAAAGTCCTAAGGGCCTCGAGCTGTTGTGAACCACTGTGTATACTATGCTTAAAATGTTTTCCAGTTGATTTGAACTTGAAGTTTGTGTAATGTATATGCTTGCGTTTGATGCGAAGGTGAAGATGAGGTTGAAGTGGTGTTTTAGCGCCAGTCGCTGGAAATCAGTAGTAGGTTAACTAATCGAGACCTCGACCCTGGCTGTGACGCTACCGTGGCTGGGCTAAAACCCTGACCACACTGAGCTCTTGACACCACGGTGCAGTCCTTTATAAAGCTTGGTAGTTGGTAGGCTGGGTAGATGGAACTTCTTTGTGAACATATTTAACTTCTTTGCTTTGCTTTCTAGAAATAAAGTTCAAGCAGCAAGATCGAAAAAGACGAACAAGAAGCGTGCCAAGTTATCTCCTACTTTTCTCGACCGAAAATGAAAAGGTAGTGGTCCTTGTCAACTCCTGCTGATTGAGCAGTGCATTTGAGACGTGGGCAAAGGGGGCAAGTAGCTCCGGGGTCTTGTGGTCAAAGGGACTTCATCAAACTAGTTCAGCTATTTTCATACCAAACATGCAGCAATAACAGCCCTTTGAAACATCCCTAAATAGTCACGCTTTAATTCGTTTTTGAATTTTCCAAAACCAAGATGAGTGACACTATACATTAAAAAATCGTTCAGCGAAAGAATCTCTCGGTAGAATGGGGAATATTCAAATAAGTGGTGAAATAGAATGGTGTTATAGTCAAACATAGCATATTTTAGTCACGGAAAGCCAATCAGAGCGACTCTAGACACTGAAAATTCCAAAATTTTCCGGGAGAAAATGCCCCCTATATGAGCACGCTTTGCACCTTTGGCACACGTGTCTTATGTCAAGTTTACTTCATTGCCGGAAAATAACATCTCCCCCAGTCAAAAAGTTGTTTGCAGGCCTTTCAAGTTACAAAATTACTAGAGCAAGCATGAACCACCATTCGCTTCCTTGATATTAACACTTGATGCTTATACAGACGTTATTGTGTTCTCAGGGAATTGGGCCCTCCTGTTGATTTGGCCCACTAGTGAAATTTCCTTAACAGATGCCCTGCGGCAAACAAGACTGTTTTTAAGCAGGCACTTGAAATTAAACTTCCTTAGAAAGAGCAATTGAGCAGAAAATTCGCATAGCAGTGCATTTAATTATAGTGAGAATTGCTAGAATTTATTCCAAAGTCCATAGCATTACTGGATTTTTATGTTCCAGATTTGTTGAAGAGTCCCAGAAAAATAATTATTTCTGTCCAAACTCTCACTTGAGTTAATGAGGTAATAAGTGAGTGAACATTTCCCTTGGGACCATGCCTACAAATACCGTAAAAGGTTTTATCCAGTTCAGCGCCTCAAAAAAATTGTCTTTGTCCGGCAAGCCACTCGTCCTAAACTAAAATCTGGACAGTCCCTGTGCAACCCATTAAAAACGTAGCGCTTCGAAAATAGAATGTTGCGTCTTGAATTCAAAAGGAAATTCGGGCTAAAGCTTTATTTGGTCGATTTTGGTGATCTTGCCCCCATGGCGTATTGGATATTCAACGTCATAAGTAATTTTCTTTTTAATTTTCAGGGGGGATGGCTCATCGGGTGAATCTTCAGACTCCGAACTAAGTAACAGGGAAACAAACATCAAAAGAAAACGAGGTAAATACATAGACTTATTACATTCGTTCTAGGCTACGCTCCTGCACACCCCACAGCCCCGCTTTAACTACAATTTGCACCCTGAGGAATCTGCAATTATGTTTTTCTACTTACACGTTTTTATAAGGAACCTTTGGTCTGAGTTGAGGCTGGAGTTTCTTAATTTTTCAACAAAATGAGGCCGAGAGTTTCTTATACTGTTCTTGTCGTGAGATATTTTTATTACCAATTTTTACAGCAGACTCATATAAACTTGCTTCATCTTCTAACTGTAAATATAAATGGAGTCTTTGGGGGAAGAACGATGGGAAATATATTGTTATTCTGTTTTTTATTTGTAAGAACCGTCTTGCTTTTGAAAAAGCGACTCTTAGTTTTTCATCGAGCCTCGACAGTTCTTTAAAGTTCCTTAATTTTTTGGGAATTTTCAGCCTCGAGTTCCTTTTGAAAGTGTTCCTTATAAAAAAACGTGTATTCGGAAATGTTTCCGAAGAGTGAGATGAAGGTTACAGGACTTTTTAATGCCTTTGAATCAAGTATGAGAAACCATTTGTATAAACAAGCCTCTCCGTGTAGCGTACTCAAGGTCAGGCCCTTTTGATGCGGAATTGAAAATATCGTATCGTATCGTAGGTCGACATTAGCCTTGCTTTAAAAAACTTCTGACTGAAAAATCGAATTTATATAAATGAAGGTGAAGGTGAAGGTGAAATGGTGTTTTAGCGCCAGTCGCTAAGATCTCAGTTGTAGGTTAACTAATCGAGACCTCGACCCTGGCTGTGACGCTACCGTGGCTGGGCTCGAACCCTGACCACACTGAGCCTCTGACACCACTGGTCAGCTGGATTACACCAAGACGCCACAGCACCTTCATACCTTGAAAATAACATGTGCAAGTTCATTTAAACGTTAAGTATTCGCGTTTGAGATGCCTATTTGTGTTTGCAGTGAATTCGTCCAGATGCTCTTTGTTGCCTGTGCGAAAAAGGAGAAAAAGGAAAAACATCAAGAGATCATTCCGCATACATCAACTATCGTAGAATCTACTGACGGGGTAAGTTTGATATTGTTTTATATTCTGAGTTATGAGAATACTTTCTCTGGATAAATTAGGGTATAGGGTATACGAAATATTTGTTTTTGTAAACATCTGGGATAAAAGGAAGAAATCGTACAATGAATAAGGGATATTTTTAGAAAATGGAAGGGGATATTGGATATTCTGCCCCCTTCCCCCTAATGGGGCCTCAGTATTTTCTGAGTGTTCAGATGTGCCAAACGTTCGAATGAACTAGGATTGCGTTTTGGGTGAAGATGAAATGGTGTTTTAGCGCCAGTCGTATGGATCTCAATATTAGGTTAACAAACCGAGACCTCGGCCCTGGCTGTGACGCTACCGTAGCTGGGCTGAAATCCTGACCACACTGAGCTCCTGACACGAGGTCAGCTGGGTAACACCACGATGCCACAGCACCTTCAATTTGGTAGCCTTTTGTTGAAATAATAATGAAAATAAAATGAATTGTTACTTTTTCTTTTAGGCTGACCTTCACGATTTCCATGAGTTGATATGTTCTGTTTGTCATGATGCTGGCAATCTACTGATGTGCGATACGTGTGATCGTGTCTATCATCTCACGTGTTTGCAGCCTTCTCTTACAAGAGTTCCACCTGGAACATGGTTTTGTCCAAAATGTGTTGTAAGTTGCAAGTGGCTATAATTGACTGATGTGCAAGTTAGGAGGCAGCTTAAGTACACTCGTTTTTCTTATAAGAAACCAACTATAAGAAACTATATATGCCTTTTCTAAAAAATCAAGAAACTCTTCTATATGGACGAAGAAGGAAAACAAAAACCAAGAAACTATTTCCGCTTTTAAATATTCAGCTTTCTATTTTCTGATTAGACTTGCTCCAAGTCTATTTCTTAATATCCTTCTCCAAAGGTCCACCATTCCGTGTTAACAAAGAAGAGTGCCAGAGAAATAGACTTGTACCTTTCCAGCAGTCATGAATAATTAATGAGATTCCCGCTCCAGTGGCTTGCTGATAAGAAGATTGGGGGTACTGATTTTAGATTAGTAAACAAAAGGCATAACTCTTTCTTTGAACTTGAGAATAATACACTAAATGCATCTTTTCAATATGAATTGAGGAGAGAAGAACAAAAGCCTCTTTGAATTTCATTCAGAGTCCTTGGCATCGGCAGCTAAGTGCATCTTTTGTCAAGGAAATGCCTTCCAGGAGGCAACCCCCTTGGAGATTTCTTAATCTGGAAAGAGCTTTGTCATTTCTTCGTGCTGAATGGCTGATTCTCTCACTTCAGAGAGAAGCGCCACCGGACAGGATCTTGTCCGGTGACGTCAGAATACAAAAGATTTATCTCATTAATTAATCATGACTGCTGGAAAGGTACAAGTCTATTTCTCTGGCACTCTCCTTTGTTAACACGGAATGGTGGACCTTTGGAGAAGGATATTAAGAAATAGACTTGGAGCAAGTCTATTTTGTGATGTGCATTTGTAATGTTTACATGAAAATATTCCCCAACAACTCATACTTGGGGTGGGGTCAATTGCGGAAAATGTCCATATTTTGACTACTAAGAACATGGTGCTTCATATTAAACCATGTTTTCAAAAGTTTCCAACTTTTCAATTTTCAAGTTAAGAAAATCTGCAAGAAACTGTCAATTGTGCTCAAAGTTAATAAACAATACTGTAGGCTCAGAGTAGACTTATTACATGAGTCGTAGTCATCGCTATTGAGTCTATGCTGGACGCCAAAACTACTTTGAGAAAAACAGCTGTATGGTTTGTTGTTGTTGTTGCTGTTTGAGCAGGGTGGGACTCATGTAATAAGTTTAGGCTCAGAGCATAGTTTCTTATAAAAAAAATGAGTGTAGTCAAGTTCCTGAAAATTCTAGAATCTGCAATGAATGCAATGTTTGAATGAGTCTCACTCGAGACCCGTGTTTATGGGTTTGATATCCACGAAAACCGCACTTGCCATGAAAAGTGAACAGACTTGCCAGCTTGCTGTAATTCAAAGCAAAGGCAAAAGGAATCATGAGGTACGGTCACATGGGGGGAGACTATTTGGGTTGCACTGCTTCGCTAAGCCCTGGGCTATTCACTGCCCTCCTGTGCTAACTCACCCCAAACCAAAACCCATATCCGTAGTTACTCTTCGTTAATTTTTTATTTGCCATTTGACTTCGAATGCCATATTTTTGTTGAGTGCCAAACATGCTCTAGTACATTTCGAACTTAAAGAACACTTAAAGAAAGTTCAGTAGGGTTTTTTAAACCTAAGAAAGTAGCAATCTAATAGCGAAGACTATAGCAATCCAGCTCTGAAGTCGTATAAACTGCACAGATTGAAACGCTAAATAGAGTTGTCATGTAACGAATTTGGATTGCAATCTTATGTCTGATAATTGATTACGGCTTTAGCAGGGTGCTTATATAGTGTAGTACAGCCTTGGTAGTTGTATTCATTTGTTTTCCCTCGTACAGGAACGTCTTAAACGCATCGAAATCCCTGACATCGAAAGCTTGAAGAATGAAGATGTTTCACTTGAGAGATTTAAGCAAGGTATGTCATGACAATCAATGTTTAATCCATAAGCAATTTATACCTTTCACCAAAGCATGGTAATATCACAATAAATGACCTCAATAGACCTTTACAAAGAGGTCTGGGTCGGCGCGACTTTTTTCTGGAAAATGGTAGACATGTTAAGTAAGGGAATCCTTCCACGTGCAAAGATCAGAATTGCAGTCGTTTCAGGAGAGATATTGCAGCAAATTTTGCTTCAAATTCACGTTTAGTGGAAGTTAAAGGGAGAGAAAGGACTCGTTTTTGCTTGCATCATGTTTCCTGCGTTTCTGAAGATATTTATGACATTTAATTTCAGAGATTCCAGTATTCCATTATTCATGAATTAGAAGTAAAATCTGGTGCACTACCTTTTGTTAAGCGGCTGCAATCAAGGTCGTTGGACGTGAAGAGGATTCCCTTATTCAACGTATCTACCATTTTCCAGAAAAATGTCGCACCGACCTTAATATCTTTAAAGAGATCAGTTCGCTCAGCTCTCATTCATTCATTCATTCATTCATTCATTCGATGCTTTTGGTAAACTTCAAAAAAGCGATTGACGAGCTATGTTTCATGATATGGCCAAACGGTCAAACTTTTCGTGTTTGATGATCAAATTGCAGATGTTTGACAAACAATATTTGTATTTCATTGTTTATCCTTACATTCAGAAAATATTGTGATAAATCACACTGCCTTGATATTTTGCTGTTTATCTTCAGATTTGGATGTCAGAAGAAAGAATGCACTTACAGATGCGCTAGAAATTCGACGGCAACGGCACAACTTTGGAGTTCAAATTCGACAGTTTAATTCATCGCATGCGGTAAGTTTGTTATAATACCTGAAAAGCTTAAGCTTTACATCGATACTACGCACTTTCAATCAGTGTCGTAGGGTTGCCAGTTTTGCATCTTGGATGCCAAATTTGCCAAATCTGGCTCTTTTTGAAGGCTTTAGCCTATTTTTAGAAAATTTCAGCCTTTTGTTAAAAAATGTTCACACATGCGCATTAGATTATTTCTTTTGTTTTCTTCAAATTTCGGCCCTTTTTTGCTCCTGTCCGACTGGCAACCCTCGCCTCGTAATCAGGGCCTTTATAAATTAGCTACATTAGCCAAGCATCAATGATGCAGCTGCCGTATTGTGGTCCACAATACACTAGAAGTCTTGTATCATGTACCAGCCGTAGTGTGGTGCGGGTGCTCGGTCCGTCTTGCGCTCACTGCGCGTTTTTTTTTTGAATCGCCGTTTCGAAAATCTCGTTACAAATTACTTTTTCTTTGCGGTCTAATCAAGCTTTTTCGACCTATGATACGATATAACTAACGGCAACTAGTTGTAACTGCTAACTTACGTCAACATTTCAACAACTAGTCAGAACTCAAAGGATACAGTTGATCGCGGTCAAAAGAGCGCTCATGACGACTGCGACTGACGGGAATCAGTCGGCAACAAATCGCAGAAGTAGAACATGCCCAACTTTCGTTAGCTGTACGCCGACTAGTTGCTTACAAACGAAGTGTAAACTGGCAGCGAATTACATGGAGTGAATTGGAATTCCGCAACGTATCAAGAAGTTTCCAGCTAATCTACACGAGACTGGAAAACATTGGTGTAAAATCGTTTTGGTTTGTGCTCTCGATTGTTTGCAGCTGAATGGCAAGAAAACGTCAGAAAGAAAAGAGTTATTTTCGTTGTCAAACACGTGTTTCTGCAAAAAAGCTACTTTTACGTCTTCAGAATTTCTGGTAGCCATCGGATATCCTTGGTACGCATCACCAACCTCAAGAGGATTGACAGCTTAGTTGTACGAATGCTTCATTAAGTCATGGAAATCAGATTGGAACCGGTGACCTATTGAACGTGTGCCGAAATCCTTGATTACTTAAGGCCGAACTCCACTTGAGCGCGCGCTCGAGGCGAACCGGCGAAGATAGAGCGCTCGCTCAGCGAAATTTCTCCACTCAACTCGATGGAGATGAGCGCGATGAGCGACAAAACAAGAATTTGAAACATGACCGCTGTGAATACAGGGACGATAATACCAATTCTTTGGGTTTTTAATGCAAAATCGCATATGAGAATTCATTTCAAACTATCTTACAATACATATATTGGATCATAGAGAAACCTATAGATTCACCTTAATTCATACGTTCGCTCAGACATTACTATTACCTATTCTGCTCTGCTGCTCATAGTGCTTGCATTATCGAAATTGTTGCTGGACGCCTCAGTTTCTTCGGGTATAGAACAACATTCAGGATCTAATGTGCGGAGGATATCGACCTAAGCACTAAGGGTCTGATTACATGAACAGGGCTGGCTCTGCTGACCGAGGTGGACGGTAACTGCGCATGCTTACAGCGCGCCATATTACCTACCCTGAATCAATTTTCCCGCCAAATTGTTTTCTCAGCCCTGTTGTAAAATCCTTCATGTGATCAAAAGAAAAATCTCACCCCTGTTAGCTGGGACAGCCCAGTATTTTGCCAGCCCTGCTCATGTGATCAGCCCCTAAAGGGGGGTGTGGAGTCTGTTTGAAAATCTAAGGATATCCATAGTTCTAACAAACAAATAGAAAAGTGTTAAACGTGAAATTTCATACTAAGAAAGTGAATAATTGAAATATGGACACCAATATAAATGCAAATCTTAATAAGCGGGGGATGTCCTTATAAGAGCGGTTTTTTGTAATTTTGCAAAAATCAATTAGCGGAAGGGTGACGGCAATGAAGCACCTAAGTATGGCATTGCATCCCAGAGGATGGACTACCAGAGCCTTAGTCGTAGACAGAAAACCAAACCTACTGTACATTTACATATACATTTTCTGTACATATACATTTTCCTGAAATTTTCAAGCTAAATATTCACTCTCATAACTCGTCTCCGAAACCTTCTCTCCAATCAATTTTTTCTTTCCACCAGACACAGACACACGCTAAAAAGGTTTCTCTGGAAAATATAGAGCAACTAAAGAGATCTTTATTGACAATCAAATCATTCATGTCCCTTGTAAATATAAATTAACTGTAGTGTTTATATATTTAGAATTATTTACTCAGAAATTATTGTAATAAATTGATTGATAAATTTAATGTCATTTTGATAGATTTGTTTTATATGTAAGGGCTCACATCAAACTTACTATTTACAAGCCCTCACTGTGCGGGGACGAGTTATCATACTTGATGCCCTGAGAGATACTTCCACGTTAAGAGGTCGGGGGGCTCGGCCCTGTCCTCAAATGAAGTCCAAAAAGGGGGTCTGGAATATCCAATACCCCCTACATTTTTCTAAACATGCCCATGTCCCCTGAATATTTTCTACCTTTATTCCGAAGTTTCCTTCATACCCTTTATTTTGTCCAGAATCACCCCTTATCCCTTTGATTTTTTTCTCGAAATACCCCATTTCCCTGATACCCTAATGGGCCTCTTAAGTTCAGAGGCAAAATTTTGGGAGGTCTATTAAGAGGCCCCTCAAGCGGTTCTGCGTGATGCGTAATTGGACCATTTTTCATGCGTGATTTCGTGAAACGAGAAATTTTTGCGCGTGAATGCGTGAATCTTAACTCCTGCGTGTCGCGTAAATTGCTTTGGTACGGTTTGTGATTTCGTGATTTACAGTATTGGCGACATAATTGAGAGGTTGCTTGAATGCAGGAATGCCCTTTCATCCATTAAGCATTGTCAGCTAACTATATTTCTGTCATTCTCTTATATGATGAATTAATTAAGTCCCCTAAAATCTTAATTTTGTGTGTTCCCTGTTACAAACTCGTCCTGGAAAGAATTTTCAAAGCCAATCATTTAGATATGCAAAGTTACGCAGTCTGAATGCAGATGCAGATCCTGCTCAAAATTTCGAGGAGAGACGCCTGAAGTTGTATGCACGTGAAAATGAAGTTTTATCGTGCGTGATGGCGTGAATCGTCGAAAAATTGCGCGTGGTCGCGTGATTTTGCACCCCCCCCTTGAGTGGCCTCTACTAATGGAAGAGGTAACGTTTGGGTCAGAAAATGGATAAATTTTACATTTGCAAATTCATGAAATTCCCTCAAAATGCCTGGTTCAAAACTTTGTTAAAAAGCTAATTATATTTATACGTAGTTGTTAGCAAAATTTGGGGTACTGGCAGACAATCTTTTAGAAGGCATAATTTGGGGATTTGGTTGAGTATTCTGAGTCGCAGACTTAGAGACCGAGCCCAGGTCAAAACCTGTCAATATGGAAGTACCGAAGTACCCCCCCACCTTGGCCTTGAATATGCTCGTTATTTTGTTATTACGCTAAATGTGCATTGACACTGAACTTTTTATCTGACAAGAAACTTCTCCAGAATCATCAGAAGCAGAATCATCTTTTTAAGAATTAAACATATGTTCTTTGGAGGCTTTTTGAAGTCAAAGCGTGAAGGAAATTTCAATTGCACTAGAAAAGTACATTCGTATGTTATTAAGCCGTAGCTATGGCCTGTTTTTTACAGCGCATTTTGAGCGCAGCGAATTAAATTCAACCTTAAATCTCGAATTATGCGCTGTTAGAGAGATTCAAATCGCATTTAGACAGCGAATTTGATTAAATGAGAGTGTATTTTTAAGCCTCGATTGAAATAATCATGTGAACGAACGCAAGCAAAATTAACAACTTTGAAACCCAGTGGGGGGGGGCACTCCTATACTTTCCTATAGAAACATGCTTGTACAAAGGTGTAGCACAAGGACCTTAAATACACTGACCTACTGAAATATATACCGTAAATGCTCTAATAAACGCCCAGTCTTTTAAACGCCTGTCTCTATAAACGCTCCCCTAAAAGATTGAAAAATTTAATTAACATCCGGTCTCTATTGAACGCCGGTCTCTAATAAGCGCCCACCTAAAAGATAAACAGATTTAATAAACGCCCGGTCTCTATTGAACGCCGGTCTCTAAAAGATAAACAGATTTAATAAACGCCCGGTCTCTATTGAACGCCGGTCTCTAAAAAACGCCCGCCCAAAAGATAAACAGATTTAATAAACGCCCGGTCTCTATTGAACACCAGTCTCTAAAAAACGCCCACTTAAAAGATTAACAGATTTAATAAACGCCTGGTCTCTATTAAACGCCCGTCTCTAATAAACTTCTTCAGTCAGAAAGGGGTGTTTACTAGAGTTTTCCTCCATCAAGCAATTTAAAGGAAAATAAATACAAGGGTTGATCTTGATCTTGACACGTCTTGTGGTCGAAGGCCAAGGAGAAGTTTAGGTATCAGAACACAGAAGATGCTAAGTTTTCCTTTGCATTTTCGCCTCTTGACTTAATTTCTAACATTTAATACATAAGAAAACCAGTTGAACAAATGTATCGTGTTGATTGGTCAATACAACAGCTTGACCCGACTTGATGGTTGAGATCATTGTTTTTAAAAACGCTGGCTTAATCATGGTAGTTTGAAAGTAGTATATTTCGTACCCTTCAGGGGGGGTCCTTCCGTGCAATATTAACGTGGGGCTGTAAGTAAATGGTGGTGGAGACTTTTATAAACGGGGGGTGGGATTTTGTGACCCGTGGGTTCAGTAGTATCTTGTAGGAAAGGAGAAATTTTCAAAAGAATGGCAAAAATATCAAACCCGAAAATTTCACGCAACATTGGACAAATTTCCTCACAGCCACGAAGCACTAATTCCTCAGCGAAAATTTCGCGCACACGGTGAGAATTTCGCTGAACATAGTAACACGAATGGCATATTGCTCAGCATTTTCCTCAGCGTGTGCGGCGGGCTTAAGACTTTGACCGCAATCTTTCGCATGTTCGTATCCAACCTTGCCCCAGGCCCCAAGTCGAATTTCCTCGAATCTCAGCCGTCAAATCGATTTTGGCCCTGGTACTGGCAACAAAATCTGCCAAAATACTGGCAATTTTGGCCTAGGCATAAAAACAAGATGTAGATTCCGAAAGCAGATGTTCTTAGAAAGGAAATGCAAAGAATTTCATTGATAACTGTGAGGCAAGATACAATATC
Source organism: Chrysaora quinquecirrha (assembly GCA_014526335.1). Taxonomy (NCBI): domain Eukaryota; kingdom Metazoa; phylum Cnidaria; class Scyphozoa; order Semaeostomeae; family Pelagiidae; genus Chrysaora; species Chrysaora quinquecirrha. The sequence goes on from JACTAT010000267.1 coordinate 508,132, forward strand.
TCATGTAGCTTCATTTTTTGGTTTTTATAGATGTTTTTTACATAGTTTTCGGCCTATTTTGGTATGAAATTTTGAAGAAACTGTGACGTCACTTAAAATTTCTATTGTTTGAGCAGCCAATCAAATTGCGAATAGACAAGGCCGATACCAGGGTCGAGTATGGACAGCGGAGTTTCACGTAGAGGCCTACTCACCATGGGGACGAGGTTGGTTCGTATCCAACTCGCTATTTGAAAAAATTGTATGTACCAAGAGGATTGCGCAAGCGCAGATTCTATTTAGAGACACCGAATTAGAAAATTTCGGTTTAGTTGAGAGAGCGAACTCTATTAAAACACGTGTCTCTGTTTTTTCAACTTGCCAATAAGTTTTTCATTCTAATTTGTTATTCTCTTATACGACCAGATATTCATATCTGAATTCCACTAAAAGACGATCTTCCATGACAGGTGCGCGTCGTCTGCGCAATCGCGTGGGCTTATAGCATCGGTTTCTTTTAGCAAAACTCTACAAAAGCAGATGGCGCAAATAAGAAATTAATGAGCAGCACTTGCTCTAAAGATTTTTCAAACAAGATCCAAATTGTATCTACTGCGGATGGAAATTCACGAATATCAAGAACAAAACAAAGCAAGTAAGCTGGTTTCTAGAGGCTGGATTATCGACAAGAGTTCTTAACTCTAAGAGCATTGTTTGAGTTACCGAGGCAAGTGCTTGGTTCGATGTATAAATAGAAACGAAACCTCTACTAATTACTGTTCATATTTTTCAATGTGCATTTAAAGATCGATCAACGAATTTGTTGACTTTACGTATCTTGTCTTGCATTGACATACAGATCTCGTGAAAACAGTGTGGCCCAAGCAGGTGAAGTTACGCAACTCCTATATATGCCGTATGACAGCATTTTCACTTTTCTGCTGTACTGTAGTCTTGCAAGAAGCATTGCAAAACCTTCAATCTTGGCTTTCATAAGTGAATTTTAGCGAATCTTCTGAATAGTACTAGAAAAGATTTTTAACAGCGCAAGCAGAACAAAAGAAGTGGAAGAGAAATGCTATCGAGCAGGAGAAATAAAAATCGTAAGTGAATTTTATATCTATTTTTCCTTCTTCGCTGTTATTCTTAATGACTAGAAATCATAGCAAAATCCTAGTAGCTCATAGCCATAGTTATTTTTCCCATTATCTCCATTGATCCTATTTTAAGATTGATACAGTTTAGTGTTATATGTTCAGTTAATATACATATAATTTATGAGTAGTGCAAAAGTTCAAAATTTCGATGAACAGCAGAAACATTTTCGGGCATACTTAGAAATAAAAGAAAAATATGATTTTAAGTATACCCGAAATCATTACAATTTTAAAATATATATGTTAAAATTGATACAATCGGAAAGAAAATTTTGCGCTTAATATGATCGCCAGGCTAAGATAATATAGCTTTTTTAGGTCTTTTCGTTACAGCTTATGTCTTATTATCCATTATACTTTGACATTGATTGCTTTTGTTATAGCAGCAAATTCTGTAGAAACCTTACCGGTCTTAGCTTAAAGGGTTCTAGGTCTTGATGCATCAGGGTCTACAGTGCCTGCCAGAATTACTTGGAACATTCATCTTATTTCCAGGCTTTTTTACTGGGCAACACTCGCTGATTCCATCCCCCTCTCCCCCTCTCCCCACGGAAACGTAAGGACGCCTGCGGTGGGGGGGCAAGGGGGCAACCGCCCCTTCTGCCCTTATCCGAGGCGGACAAGGAGGGGCAAGATGTGCCCTCAGCGACAACAATTATTTTTAAAATAGCTTTAAAGTTGTCTGATAAATGTTGTAGAATTGTGGAATAGAAGAAAGGCAAGAAAGGACCATGATATATTGATTTCCTTATTTGTTTCTGGGTCGAGGGAAATCGATGTGAAACTTTTTTCCCGTAATTTTTCAAAAATTAATGAACAGAGAAAATAATTTTTTATAATAATCGGAAGCTAATAGCAACATCTTATTACTAAATTTTATGACTTTAAATTCATAAGAATTCTTCAAATAATAAAAGGATTGCACTTGCAAAATCGAGTTTAAAGGGCGTTTCCAACGTTTTCCAGGCTTCTGAAGGGCGTGGTCACTTAAAATTCCCACAAACTCCCTCAGTTGTCCTTCTTCAAACCTTTGCCCCCCTTGCCCTTGATACGTACAGGCGTCCCTGGTTTATAGAGGGGGAGGGGAGATATTGAGTGGACAAGAAAAAGCAATCGGATGCTCTAAGCATTTGGGCAGGCATTGTAGGTCCTGATCTTGATAAAATTATTTTGCTGCTGTTGCTGCGTTAATTTAAACTTTTTAGTAGCTAAATCAATTTTAAGCAATTAAAGTAATTTGCTACTACGTGCTTTTTAGACGCAGAAACGTTGAGAAAAATGTGCGAAAAATGCTCTGTAATAGATTTTGAACTATAGGCTCTTGAGATGAGAAGGCTTTTCCTTTCCTGGGAACAATACAGATATGTTTAAATATTCAGATAAATTCAAATTCATCTGTTCGCTCAGGCTGTCTTTACTGTATTTGCCAGGAAACTCCTTTGATTCCAACATATATGGATCGCTTCAATCAGTTGAAAGTTTGATTCTACGCTGCTTATTGAAAGTTTGACTTTGCAAAGTTTGACTCCGTCCTTCGGAAGGAACGTTAAACTAGGGGTCCCTTGCTTGGATGCGGCATGCAGTAGGCCTAAATTAGCTGAATAAAGCTAGCTACTCAAAATAAAGTAACAACAACAACAACAACTAATACGTTTTTCTTATAAGTAAAACCTCTATAACGAACTCGAGGCTGAAAATTTCCAAATAATTAAGGAACTTTGAGCATCGAAGCTCGCATGAAAAACCAAGAAGAAATACCCAGTTATACGAAGCAAGTTGAAATTAATTTGCTGTAAAAAATAAGTATTCAAACATATCATGACAAGGCACTTATAAGGAAATTTCTGCCTTATTTTGTTTATTTATAAACTTGTATTGAACTATCCTTGCCTTTCTCTTTATCTTTCATCTTCGAGTTATTTACTTTTCTTTAGCTTGCTTCGAGCAATCTTGTCAGTAGATTTTACTTTTGTTCAAGCCCTATCTTTGTCTGTTTTTCAATGTTCGAACCCTGTCTTCAGCTATCTTTGTCTTAGTCTCAACTTTGTCTTCAAGTTTTGATGCTTTGCTTAAATTTACTTCAAACCCTCTCGTCAGTTGGTTTACTCTAGTTCAAGTCAGGGTTCAAGCCCAGCTTTGTCCGTTTTTCAATGTTCGAACCCTTTCTTCAGCTATTTCTGTTTTAGCTCCCACGTTATCTTCAAGTTAGTTTGCTTTATTTATGTCTACTTCTTACCCTCGCGTCAGTACGTTTTCTATGGTTCAAGCCCTATCTTTGTCTGTTTTTCAAAGTTCAAGCCCTGTTTAGCTATCTTTGTCTTCGTTCCAACTTTATCTTCAAGTTTTTATACTTTGCTCAAGTTTACTTCAAACCCTCTCGTCAGTTGGTTTTACTCTAGTTCAAGTCGGGGTTCAAGCCCTATCTTTGTCTGCTTTCCAAAGTTCGAACCCTTTCTTCAGCTATCTTTGTCTTAGTTCCAATTTTATCTTCAAGTTTTTATGCTTTACTTAAATTTTCTTCAGATCCTCTCGTCAGTTGGTTTTACTCTAGTTCAAGTCGGTGTTCAAGCCCTATCTTTGTCTGTCTTTCAAAGTTTGAACCCTTTCTTCAGCTATTTTTGTCTTAGCTCCCACTTTATCTTCAAGGACGCAACACCTGATCCACAACAAATGTTGCATCCAATTGTTGCATCGTTTGGCCCTGGCTTAAGTGTAATTAAACGTTCGTAAATTGAATTGGTTGTAAAACGATAATTTCCAACACAACTCTTTCTTGAACAATATCCAATGGAACATGCCACAGCTTACAACGTAAAGAAACTTTGTAACCAGGGGTTGATTCCACAGTTCAATATACTAGTAGTTACACCCAAATAGGTTACTTTTCCAGCCAGACAGAATATCTTAGCTACGTATGTGTTTATTTTGCGTAAAAATCTCTAAACGTGTTGTGAAATTCTTTTCGACATGTTTTGAGCTGGGAAACCTGGTTGCTTCTGCAATGAGTGAATTAAGGGGTTCCAGGGAGAATGGAACATGCGAAATGGAACCAGGGAAAAAGGAACATGGTCAGATTAAGAAAAGGCCAGAATAGCTAACAACAGACTATCAGGGAACAGGGATAGGCAAAATCCTCCCCATCGATTCGCTTGACTATCAATCTGAAAAATATGCCCAAAAACACCAGGGGACAAGGGGACTTTCTAAAGGGAACAAGGAAACTCGTAACCCCCCTAAACGACCCTCGAAACTCAAAAACATCTGTCGATTGGAAGCCTTGTCAATGATCATCGTAAAATGTGTTACAAGCAAATTATGAAAGGCATATTTTTCAACAACAAAAAACAACAGAGAGGCTCCATAAGTTATGTCTCTGTTATCGATAGCTAATTAGCTCTAAAGACCAGGGGCGGACTGGCAGGGATGCTAGGTTGCGATCGCAACCCAGGCCCTCTTGCTACCGGGCCCTTAATTGATAAATTACAAAAAATTAACTTTTCATCATTCATACGAATCATTATTGCTAGAGATTACAATTAATAGAATCAAGCTGAGATTTGAAACGCAAATATTTTGCATCAGCCTTTGGGGGGCCTATGGTAGGTTTGCGGCTTCACGGCTTCGATCCCTATCCAGCGTTGCAGCTTACATTAAGTAGGGGGGCCGGCTGTTCATGAAACAGAGATTTTGCAACTCAGATCGGGAAATGTAATATCTATAGAGATTTTTATAATTGTGATAACCAGCAAAAACATTATTGGGCATACTTAAAAGCTTTTTGTCTGGCACTCCTCAGAGTAGAACGTCAAAAACAAAAACTTACACTAAAGCGGAACTTCTACCCAGATGCGGATCGAAATGCACCAATCAGAAAGAAGAGCTAAATTGGCATTGTGTATTAAACATCAATCAGCTTTAGGGGGAAGAACAATGAAAATTAATTGAAGAGTCCAAGTGAGAAAGCGAACTCTTTCTGTCTACACAGAACCGGCTTTTTGGTTTTGATGTGGACAGATTCCAAACGCTGAGATGAAACGAAGATCTAGCCCTGCCAATTATCGAAAACAATCCTCGTTGTAATTTTCCGCACACTCTGGGTGATCTAATAAATGTTGTCCTATGGCAGAATCATGTTTAAGGGTGGGTTGTTGCCTAGAGTTGAAAGAAATTTTATGTATTGCATGTTTTTACGTGGCAGTAGCAACGAGTCTCAATAACAGGCAGTAAATAGATTCTAGAAATCATGGGAGATAAGGTTGATCCTTTTGGATTGGCAGAAATTCATTTAAGTGCGACGAAAATTGTAGTCTAGCGGTCTCAAAATGCTCAAAATGGTCATTAGAGCGTTTCTAAGTTACAATTTTTCCTAATTTTCTGGCGGAGCACGCCCTGGACCCCTAAATGGTACAAACGTGTCCGATTTTCATTTGTGCCCCTCCACTGGTGCTAGCGACCCTACAGTTGAGTAAAGCCCCAATGTATTCTGGTACTGTATTGCAAAAAAGTTCACGTTACATAATGAAAGTAATGATTATGCTAACTTATAAGGTCGAATCAGCTGGCTACGATATCTCGGTATGGGATGGGTTGTTGCAAATGAGTTTCTCACGATGACGATAATGCATCCTTATGGATTTTTTTGAGGGAAGAGCCAGCAGCAGTCAACGTATATAATAAACAAGCTACTGTATGTACGGGCCCTTTTACTGGAAGTAGCAACCCTGGATATTCGTTGCCAGTCCGCCTCTGTTTTCTATACAAACCCTTATACCAAAACGAGGGGAAATGGAAAATCGTTCGAGATAGCGAATGTTCGAGATAGCGGGCAGTCGAGATAGCGGATGTTAACTGTAACTATTAATGCTGTTTCAATATATTTTGTCCAAGATTGTTGTTCCAATTTTTCAGCTCATTTAGGCCTACTATGTTCCGTTGTAGTAAATGTTGCTTATTGCTTTGTTTCATATGCACGTGGCTATATGATAACCAAGAATTCTATTGTTTGTTTCAACCAATCAAATCCAATGACTGTAAGGACCCTTTCCTCTGATCTCAATTTACCGCTGAATTGTATTAAATATACACGTTTTTTATAAGAATACTTGGCTTCGATTTCCACCTGCCTGTTTCTTATTTTTGAAGCGATTTTTCACTAACTTGTCACCCCCTTCCCTTCTCAATAACATGTTTACAATGCGTTTCCAGGCAAGGGCTTTGCGCTGGTGAACTTTGCTTGTGCGTATCCATATCTCCAATAGGCAATAGTTTCGGAGATAGCAAAATGTTTGACCCAAATTTCAGCCTCGTGTTTCTTTTAAATGTTGTTCTTATGAAAAAAACGTGTAAACAGTAAGTCGAAGCAATTAGGCACGAAAGGATATTTTTTGCATCAGTTCTCCATGTTTCATATATTGTTTAAAGGACGATTCTATGTTCTCTCTAAGTTACTCTTTTATGCAGTTAAATTACAAATAATTTACTGTCAAAAGTTAGAATTCTAATAAAGAAAAATCTAAGCTTCAAATGGCAGGTATATAGCATAAAAAGGTCAATGCATGCCTGTCTCAATACATGATGCCAGTCAGACTCGAGATTCATGGAGAATACTGTACATGCTAGTAGGCCGTTGCCGGACGATCAAACATTTTGTTGGTCAAACATTTTAACCCTAATCCTACCGGGTTTTTTTTGTCTCAAGTAGTTTTGGGGGGGGTGTTTTCCACCCCCCTCCAGAAATTGCTTTCCTGTAGAGCAAGAGCAATGAAACCTGGCAGAGGCATGGGCCAATTTCTTAGAAGTAATGTTGGTAAATTAGGCGTCTCCCACTTCTATTATAGCGTCAATATGACATCATAATCAAAACACGCTAGCGACGTCAAAAATCGACCTTATTCACTATCAATAAAAATGCTCTAAGAAATTTCTCTAAATTTTGTTACTAGTTACTATTTTCTATTACCTTGCTAAGAATCAGTCAATTCTGGTAAGATTCAACCTCATCCCCAGGTTCCCAAATTGAGTTTCCTCGAATCTCAAACGTCAAATCGATTTGGGCCCTGGTACCGGCCACAAAATCTGCCAAAATACTGGCAATTTTGGCCTAGGCATCCAAACAAGATGTAGATTCCGAAAGCAGAAGTTCTTAGAAAGGAAATGCAAAGAATTTCATTGATAACTGTCAGGCAAGATACAATATCTCATGTAGCATCATTTTTTGGTTTTTATAGATGGTTTTTACGTAGTTTTCGGCTTATTTTGGTGTGAAATTTTGAAGAAACTGTGACGTCACTTAAAATTTCTATTGTTTGAACAGCCAATCAAATTGCGAATATACAAGGCTGATACCAGGGTCGAATATGGACAGCGGAGTTTCACATAGAGGCCTATTCACCATGGGGGCGAGGTTGGGTAAGATTTACTGGCAAAAATTGGCATTTATATGTTGTTTATGCATGACCGCTTTCCATACGAGGCAATGTCACGTGACCTATTGTTATCACTGGTATTTTTTGTATCACATTGTAGCTAACCCATTTAGGCTTAAGTAAACCTGGTTTAGAAGCTTACACCCATCATACAATAGAACCGATACAAGAAAACCTTGAGGGCCCCCGGTAGGGTTAGCGTTAAATTTGCTTAATAATGTTTTGACTGTTTGTCCACGTCCAGAAACATAGCTTGACAATGAAAAGTAACAAAATTTGGGGCCTGTTATTTTTGAACAACAATGTTTTGCTTGAGGCAAACAAAATGTTTGATGAGCATTGTTTTTGACGTGGCCTAACAGTCAAACATTTTTCTTGAAAAGCAAATCTCAAATGTTGGACCAACAATATTTATTAAGGCCAGGGCCTTGTGTCCAAACTGTGTAACTGTTTTATGTGCTAAAGCCCTTGCCAAACGGTTAAACATTGTTGGTCAAACATTTGAAATTTGCTGATCAAGCAAAATGTTTGACCGCATTGCCACGTCCAAAAGCAGTGTTCAACGTTTTTTGCTTTCGTCAACTTTTTCAAAACATCACGCTACAAATTTTCCTTAATTTTGCTTGTTAAGCAATGTTTTACCGTTGCATTTCCAAAATTGTTTGTCAAACATTTCTTTTGTTA
>JACTAT010000267.1:516876-537361 GCA_014526335.1 Chrysaora quinquecirrha
AATAAATGAATGAATAGATGAATGAATGAATTGAGAATTTCAGATCAGTGTCTTTTTTCTTTCCTATGATTAGTCGTCTTCAGGCTAGAACAGCGGAGGCTGCGATAAGTGAAAAGCCAAAAAATAGATACCACCCATTTCTCGTTAACTCCAGAAGCCTTTGAATTTCATGGACACAATTACCCATCATTGTATCTCATGGCAGACCATTCGCGTTGGCTGCAAAACTACTTAGTTTTCACGAATGCCTTTTATGCTCATTTCCTTCATAAAAACAATACTTTTTCCGCTACTTACCTAGGTTAAATTGGTTTTAAAACGGTGTTTTGAATAGAGCTGACGTCTAATTTCCTTCATAAAAACAATACTTTTTCCGCTACTTACCCAGGCTAAATTGGTTTCGGCACGACTAAATGCAATTTATTCGAGTTTAATATTAACAGGGGTTTCCCTTTTGCAAAATACTGGGGTGGATAAAAACTTTTTGGGGGTTTTTCCCCCGGGGAAATTTTTAGGGGCCACACCCTCTAAACGCTCGGAAAAGGTGGGCAACGCCCATTCTAAATCATCCTAACGTGAAATAGAAACAAGCAAAGACTAACTATTAACTAAATTACTCGCAACAATTATCCCACTGATTGATACAGTATAATCTGTAACAACGATGACAAGTTTATGAAATCTACTGTATGCAAAAATGAAAGACCATGTTTCTGCGAGAGGCTTGTTGACTGGTAACAACAATACTGGTAATGTTTGGATGATTTTCACCAATGCATGGAATTGGAGGAAAAGTTGGCTCATTCCTTTTCTACTGAACTAGCGGAGCCCTCCCCGTGAATATTATGACGGATTTCGACGAATTGGAAAATCAATGTCTGAGAGAACTCGGGTAGAAATGTCCACCCCAGTCTACCCCGTGGTGACGCCACTGTTGGCTCGTGCGTTTAAATTTGACGGCTGTGAAGTTTTGCCACGCGGTCTGTGCTTGTCATTGGAACTGAGCGTGAACTGTGAACGGGGAGCGTTTCGGGGTGCTCGTCAAGCAGATTTTTGTCCCACCCACCCTCCCTTCCTTGCATAGTTTAGGTGCTTGTCTTTTCTGTCACTCATTTCATGCTTTCCACCAGTGTCTTAGGGCTCTTGTTGTCTGCATGGACATAGTGTGCTGGTCCAGATCTCAGTTAATAGACAATGGTGGCTACACAGCGCTGAGGGACTTCTTTTGCATAGCCAATTGCTATTGCTTCCATGCCGTTATTTGCCTTCTCTGGAACAAATATTAATTTGGTCTACACGTATTTTTATAAGAAACCCTTCATAAGAAACCCAGACTCTCGAATGGCCAAAATTTTAAGGAACTCAAACACTGGAATTTCTTAGCGTAGGAAACTTTTCGCATCAGACTGCCAAATATCTTCGTTTATTTCCAGTGTTCGGTGTTTCGTAAGCAGAGAAATTGGAATGGTACAAGCATTTATCTGCGATCCATAAATGGGTTGGGGATATTTTTCAGGTAGAATTTTTTTTTTTTTTTTATCAATAAGGTCTACAGGCCGAGATGGCCCCCTAACCTAATTTACAAACATAACGTAACCAAAAGTAACAATTGAAAGAGTTACAAAGTAATGATATAACCTACAGCAACAAAAAAGTTAAAGTTAAATTAAAAAATCGAAATCAGCTTAATATTGTTATTGTTCTTAATTACCAATTACAAAATAAGTCACATTACAAAATTACAAAATTATACATACAATTTTGGAGATTTTTCTTTTACTAAATTTCAAGACAAATCTTTTGAAAAGCAATGCGCCTTTTAAAGGAATCTCTTACAAATCTCCCTAAAGTTTTAAGACAGTCTTGATTTTCTTGACTCATGATCCATATAAACTTATCCCACTGAGTCAAGTTTTTAACATTTGGAAAAAACGTCTCACAGACATTCAGCAGTGTACCTCTTTCATGGATATACAGAGGACAAATCATCATAAAATGAAATTCATCCTCAATTGCCGAAACCCCAACATTTTTGCAGTTTTCGCAAAATCTTTCCTCTCTAGGTGTTGGAGTTTTTCCAAATCTCCCAGTCTCTATACTTAAATTATGAGCACTCAGCCTGAGCTTTGACAAGAAATTTCTAGTTTTAAAATCAGAAATAACATCTAAATAAGTTTCGAATTTAAAAACAGTTTTAAAAGTAGCAAATGTCTCCATTTTTCTATTAGTAGCGATATGATTCTTAAGTTTCTCCATGATGTTCATTTTGAAGAATTCAGAAATTTTAAACTTAATTTGTTGAACACTTTCTTCTTCCTTTACATCGTAAAGTAAAATGAGTGACCGAACATTTAAGACCCAATTAGATATTCCTTCACTTGCATCGGCACATTGCATTTCAAAAGCTTTGCTTGCATAACGATCAGAATCAAGACTATTGGCCATTCATTTGCACCCCAGATTTTGTGTTCGAAGAACTTATAAAACAACCTAGAACACATTGGTGTTAGGCGAGTGATTTTGATGTCACTCACACACACTCACACACTCACACACTCACACACTCACACACTCACACACTCACCAACTAACCAACGCTTGAACAATGGAAAACGTGTAACAATAGGGCCATTGTCAAGAATGCCATTAGGGCCATTGTCTCGGCCATTTATGCGCAATTTGCGGTTAGTTGTTCACAATTCGGCCTGCAAGCACTTTTGTCAATCTGGGGTCATGTGACAACTGACTCATCCTTGTTTACTAAATGGAACTGGAAAATTGCCACCTTGCTTTGGTAAATGACATTTCAGGCATTCTCAACATTTAACAAAGAGTTTTGCCAAAGAGCGGCAATTTCAAAACAGTTTTCAAAACAAATCATCATTAATATTATCCTCACGATGAAAATCGTCATAATAATAATAATAATGATAATCATCATCATCATCATCATCATGATTACTATCACCACCATTGACGGTGTGCAACATCTAAAGGAACGCTACCACCACCACAACCAGCCCTACAACCATCACCTCGACCACCCCTATCACCACCACCGGAACCACCCCTACAACCATCACCTCGACCACCCTTATCACCACCACCACAACTACACGCATTTTTTTTTATAAGGAAGTGCTTTATAAGGAAGGTAGTACTCGGATAGGCAAAAACTTAAGGAATTCCAGTACTGGATCAGAGACTACTAAGGAATCAAACTTTATTAAAAGTGACGAAGTCTTATGAAGCTGATCATTTACATCTATAAAACGAGCAAGCAATACCCTTTTTGTCAATGGTTTAATTAGTATTCATTTCTATTCGTCTTCTGACACCTTCATGTCCCTATATTCCCTTGTCCCGAGGTGTATTTTAAAGAAACAAGTATATAAGTTAAGGAATTGCTAAGGAATTTTCAGTACTCAAATTTGGCTGTCAGTTAAGGAATTTTCAGTACTGGGCCTGACCCGAACTTCCTTATAAAAAAAAATGCGTGTACCCCTACAACCATCACCACGATCACCCCTATCACAACCACCACAACCACCTCTTCAGCACCACAACCACCTCTATCACCACCACCATACCCACCATACAACCACAATCACCCCTACCAACCAGCATCATGATCATCGTGTTCATCAACATCATCATCATAACCACCACCATTATCATCATAATCATTATCGTCATCGTTGTGCATACCGATGAACATCTTTCATCATTTGACCGAAATAGCTATATTCAACCAGAGTCGTTCTTCGAACATGCCCATAGGGCCGCTATGTTTTTGTGTTCGAAGAACTTCGAACACATTGGTGTGGGGTGGATGTCACTCACCAACTAACCAACGCTTGAACAATGGAAAACGTGTAACAATAGGGCCATTGTAAAGAATGCCATTAGGGCCATTGTCTCGGCCATTTATGCGCAATTTGCAGTTAGTTGTTCACAATTCGGCCTGCAAGCACTTTTGTCAATCTGGGGTCATGTGACAACTGACTCATCCTTGTTTACTAAATGGAACTGGAAAATTGCCACCTTGCTTTGGTAAATGACATTTCAGGCATTCTCAACATTTAACAAAGAGTTTTGCCAAAGAGCGGCAATTTCAAAACAGTTTTCAAAACAAATCATCATTAATATTATCCTCACGATGAAAATCGTCATAATAATAATAATAATGATAATCATCATCATCATCATCATCATGATTACTATCACCACCATTGACGGTGTGCAACATCTAAAGGAACGCTACCACCACCACAACCAGCCCTACAACCATCACCTCGACCACCCCTATCACCACCACCGGAACCACCCCTACAACCATCACCTCGACCACCCTTATCACCACCACCACAACTACCCCTACAACCATCACCACGATCACCCCTATCACAACCACCACAACCACCCCTTCATCACCACAACCACCTCTATCACCACCACCATACCCACCATACAACCACAATCACCCCTACCAACCAGCATCATGATCATCGTGTTCATCAACATCATCATCATAACCACCACCATTATCATCATAATCATTATCGTCATCGTTGTGCATACCGATGAACATCTTTCATCATTTGACCGAAATAGCTATATTCAACCAGAGTCGTTCTTCGAACATGCCCATAGGGCCCCTATGTTTTCAACATGTTCTGAAAATGATCCGTTCGATTTAATGGTAACCCCTAAATATTTATAAGAGCTACATTCTTTAATTTTGTTCTCTCCTACAGTCCAAATAATGTCAGAAGCAGATTTACGTTTCCGCTTTTTGACCACCATGATTTTTGTTTTGTCAGTATTTATTTCTAATTTGAACCGACTAGTAAATTGATGCAGCTCATCAAGTTGTTGCTGCAGGTCTGCTGCTTTATTAGCTACAAGTACAAGATCATCTGCATATAACAAAGTATGAATTTTAATGTTACCCAGTAAGACCCCTGGAGAAGATTCAGACATATTGTCATTTAGATCATTTAAGAAGAGGGCTAAGAGTAACGGACTTAGCAAGCAACCTTGACGAACACCACGAGAACAGGAGAAGAAGTTTGTAAGACTATTCTTGCTTCGAACACAAGATTTTACTTTAGAATAGAGAGAAGCAATAACACCAAGAAATTTTCCTTGGATACCATAGGTCGAAAGTTTGTGCAGTAGAATTTTATGATCAACCGAGTCGAAAGCTTTTCTGAAATCAACAAAGCAAAGCAAAGGAATTACGATGTTGCCAATATACATATTCAAGAAACTCTTAAGAAACTTTCAGACTCATAATCGGAAAACTTTAAGAAACTTTCAGTACTGGACCAATTTTTTAGTTTCTTATAAAAAGATAAGTGCGTGTTAATTAATGCTTTTAATTTTTAGGGGATCAAAAAGAGTTGTAAGGGAGGAGTAATCGGTCTTTGCTATGAGTTGATTTTCGCTATGAACTCGTTTGTCTTTTACCTGTAAGGACTGTAAGCTTACTAAAACTCTGCCGTAGTGCTGCGTAGGGGCCTATTTCGGTGGGTTTCCCACGGAGATGGAAAGTTTGCTGCAATGGAGAGAATCGCATGTGCTCCGCCATTCAAGTAAATTATTGTCTAGATTTTCACCATCTTATGACGATCTTTTCACCCTCAACCCGAGCTCAACCCTATTCAAAGACATGTTTGTGTTTTTGGATTTATGTAAAATATATACAAGCCTATGGTACTTAACTTCAGAATGCTTAAGCGATTAACCGAAGCATAAAAGCCAAAACGGTAGGAGAGCTGTGTGACTAGGAGAGCTTCTCGATTGCGTCCTCGTATCCTTGAATAAGCCCCCGGAGGCTTATTTGCAAAAACAAATTTTTGTGGGGCTTGTAATTCGAGGTGAGGGCTTATTCAAGAGGAGAGGGCCTACTTCAAGCAAGCAAGCAAGCAATCTTTATTTGTTAATGCAGGTCAGGGGTTCTGACAGCTATACAGCTGATGTGGACCTGCAGCTTGTGCCCCAAGACTGATATTCTAGAACGAATACCCTGGGTACTCATTTACCGACCTCGGAAGAGTGGACAGCCGAGTTGACTATAGGCTTGTGGAAAGTGGTCCCGACGAGACTCGAACCCACAACCTTGCGATCGTGAGCCGAACGCCTTGACCACTCGGCCACACCACCAGTACATGAGTTCAAAGTTCAATAGTCCAAGTATGTTTTCTACAGAGTAGAAACTACAGAGAGTACAGATATTTGATATCATCATTTCAGCATTCCAGTATTCCAGCGTTCCAGCTTTCCAGCATTCCAACTTTCCAGCATTCCAACATTTCAACATTTCAGCATTTTAGCATTCCAACATTCCGGCTTTTGAGATGGGAAACATTTATTAGAAAAGAGGCTAAAGAATAATTTCAGACAATGTTGATGACAAAATGGACGCCCAGCAGCTTCTTCAGGACAGCTATCAATTTGCAACCAAAGCAGTCCAAGAAGACCAGGCAGGCAACTTTAAAGTTGCCATTTTTTTCTATCTTGAAGCAGCCGAGGCAATCAAGAAAGCCCTTGATTTCGATAGCAGTCTAACCGAAGTTTATAACAAGGCTGTTCAGTATCTTGACAGAGCTGAGTCCCTGCACAAACAAATTGGTAAGAGAAGAGTGAAGAGGCCCCGGGGGTATTTAATCGTTCAAAAAAGCTAGAGGTGACACCAGTTTTAGGGTGGGGTTTTCGGGATCATGGCTTTAGGGTCAGAATCAGTGTTATGGCTAAGGGAACGTGCACACACAGTTTCTTTAATGATCGCTTAGTGGAATTCCGCCGCTAATATGTTGACCCCCTCCCCCCTGGTCCTTAACAGACATCACCATCTGCATAAAAAATCTTGCCTGTCTGTCTCGCTGGCCTAAAATGACTCTATCCTCCTAAAACATACTGATAGAAAGCTATGGGTCATAGGATTTGGTAAGTTGTTATACTGAGTTCGCCACAACATCATTTTATTTCAGCCCAAAGTTTTAAGTCTTTTTTTATGATCACCTTAACTTCTTATGATTTATACCTACACCGCAACTACAGGTAATATCTCACCTTAGTGGGCCCAATTCAAATTTCACACTATAAGGTATGAAGAGCCCTTTTAGGGGCATTGCCAAAGGGGGGGTACAGGGGGGCGCTGTACCCCCCAATGTTGCAAATGTCGGCACAAAGAAGGTTTTTTCGGCAAATGATGATATCGGTCTGGAGATTTGGGATTTCTCTTGCTCAGCACTTTTCAATAAAATGCGTACAATAAACATGGTTACAATAAACTCGACAATAATAGATGTTCCATTAAATTAGAGCATGATTAGAGTACTAAAGCGAGAAAAAATATCATTGAATATCTGCGTCGGTTTCAGTCTCTATCTTGGAAACTTATACAGTACATACAGACGCAAACAAAAAAGAAAAAAGTTAGATTCTTCAACAAAAAGTTAAGGGAGTCTTGTTTTTTTAATTGGATTTCATGCTGATTATCGGAAAAACCAAAATGAAAAATGGGTGTAGCTACAAAAGCTACGCCCTTCTGTCGGCAAATTTTAACTCTGTGCCCCCCTAAAAATTTTTTGTTGCTCCCCCCTTGAGCCCTTTCCCCTGAACACTAACATGCAATTACCCAATTTGCACAATGAAATTGACTGCAAATTACAAATACCTTACAGAAGTCTGTCACACACAAGAGCACTTTGCTAAGCAAAGAGCCATGAATCAGCACTGAAATTTTGTATAAAGAAACCTACCTACACTGGTTCTTCCTTTTGGTTTTTAGATCAAGGCAAATTATCACTGAAACGAACCATATCACAAACAGATGACCAAGTAAGATGACAAATGTATTTACCTTTTCTGTACCTTGTTCATTGTACCTTGAATCTGTATAATTTTGCATTGTAGATCCCCAGGGGGGGGGGTACTTAGTATAATTTGGGTACAGGTATTTGCCGCTCATATGGGTGGGTTTTTGGCCCTGGAATTCTCTAAACGTGGGTTTGATTTTAGCCAAAACCCCATAGAAATGGATGGAAAATTGAAGAAAAGTTGAAAGTTTAACTGTAATTCGGTGAGAAAAGTGGAAAAATCGCATCAAATATCAATCAATAAGAAAGCCTAGAAAGTCTTATTATTCTCATATTCCAATTATTTTTACTCGTAAAATAGGGTCTGTTCCTGCAAGGTCTACATTATGAATGGGTGGGTTTCCGAAATCTTGGTAGCACATCCCCGTCCATTCAGATGTCATATGTCATCCAGTTGTAGACCCCATAATTGGTTATTTCACAAAAAGGTTTTTACAGGTATATACTAAGCTTGAAAGCTACTATACAAAAAAAACTACAGTCACTATAGGTAAGTATACTGTACTAACTTGTTTTTTTGCATAGTAGCTTTTAAGCTAGACTTAATATTACATGATTCCCAGTTTATGGTGTCACTTCCTTAAGTTGATGGTTTTTTAAAGAGAAAGCTGAGACTGGGACTTCACATTATCACATCATAATGTCTGTTTTCAGAAAGATGTTGAAAGAGCTGAATTTCTTTTGAAACAAGCATTAGCGGAAGATGAAAATGGAAGACCAGATCAAGCACTGCCACTTTATGCAGATGCAATACATCTCTGTCTCGAAGTTGTAAGTATCTCAAAGCTGTTGTTTTGCATAGTTTATATCATACTTTACATTGATACCACTTAATTCAGCATCAAAGCAAACAGCTGCATTCAAAGTGTCATGCTCTTTTTGTGATCAACTTTTTGGGATCGCCAGCCAGAGCCAAATTTTGATTTCCATACAGCATGAAGGCCATTGCAAACTAATTGCTCTGTGTTGATCTGATCAAACTTCTATGTGTTAATATTGGCTCAAACAGTTGATTAATATCTACCGATTGCACAAAGTGAAAAAAATTTCTGACTGAGCAGGGAATATTTTGGAAATTTGCTACTTCAGATAGATACAAGTAAACCACACTAAATCGGCCTATACATTTTCTAAAGCGATTCCAAAGGATTAGGCTACATATCACGTAATACTATGTCAATAGAATCTGATCCACCAGTTCTCATGTTAATGGATCCGTTCCTGTGTAAGACTTGCCGTTTTTGATAGCCTACCCATTTGTGGTCTCTGTGGCGCAGTGGTTAGCGTGCTGGACTCACAACGAAAATGTTGTGGGTTTGAGCCACAGTCTTTCCACTTGTGTTACATGGATATCAACCTTGGGCAAGTTGTTAACACAAATGTGCCTCTCTCCACCTAGGTGTATAAATGGGTACCTCGGTAGTTCGGTAGTTTTGAGCGCCGTGTGTGGCTGCACCCTGCTATATGCTACTGCATCCAGACCAGGGGTAAAGTGTAAAGTCGACTGAGTAGCCCGCCCTAAGCTAGTAGTAGACTCAAACACGGCAACCTTTACCCATGATCTGAACAGAAGGTGCATCCGAACACGGCATTCATAACCATTGACCAGGCACCCATTTTTGCACCTTTTGTGGAGAGAGGCACTTTTTTGTTAACAACTTGTCATTGGTTGCTATCTCTGCAATCACAACATCTACATCTATCAATATACTGAGCGGGACCATATGGCGTAATATATGCTCAGGTGCAGAAAAATTATAAATTAGTTTAAAAGTTTCTTATTTGGTCACGGTTTTGTGCTACACTCACAGGCTTAGGATTCACAACAGATATAACGTTTTCTTTAACTGATTTTTAAGCTGTTCCTTAAAATGTTTGCCATTTAGTTCTCTGTATTCAAACGGTAACAAGTTCCAGCATTTAATTGTTCTTGGGCAAAATGAGTACGAGTAGGTGTCGGTATTTGTTCTTACATTGACAAACTGCCTTTGGCTTCTGGTATTTGTCTGCCTTTGAGGTCTCAAGATATGTGGTGGTAGCTCAAGGGTTCAAGTGCAACTTTGCTATTGGTTGCTTTTTGTAAAAGGCAAGTTCTTGCGACATATTCACAAGTGGTAGGAACGTTGCTTTGGCTCAAACCCATAAATTTTCGTTGTGAGCCCTGCACACTAACCACTGTGCCACAGAACCACGAGTATTTTAAAGGAACTTAATTAGTCGAAATGGGTAAAGAAACTAAATTAATATTCTATACTTTCTCTAGGGCAAAACGTCGAAGGACCAAGCAAGGAAAGAGAAGTTAAATCAATGGGCCAAATCTGCTCTGGAAAGGTTTATTTCAAATTCAATGCATCTCTATTAACGGAAACTTCTAGACAACGGACAACCCCATACAACAAAGAAATATTTTCGTCCCAAAGACCATCGTTTTGTAGTGGAAAACTTTCCGACGGGCAATTTACTCCATGGAAATCTCGTCTGAAAAGTCCTATTGTTTTCGTGGAAATCCCTTGGAAAACCTTTCGTTTTATTTGAAATCTCATACGCCTTTTTGAAGAGTGAAATGCCCCTCGCAACTCTCTTAGACCCCATTTGCACGGGATCGGATCCGCATAGATCCCATACTGGTATGTTTTGTGATGTGGCCAAACAGTCCAAGTGTTTCACAAGCAAATCTTTAATGTTTGCCAAGCAATGTTAGATGGTTTGGCGAGGGCCTAACTGTAGCTTTTAGCCATTTTCTTACACCAGGATTAACGCATTGAGATAGTTTCTTATTTTCTGTCAAAGGGCTGAAATCCTGAAGGGTCTTCGACCTCCAAAAACAGATGTCGCCAAAAGCGTTGGTCAGGTCACAGCAAAAGTTGGAAACCTTGGAATCAACTCGACTGATCCGAAATCTGGTCGACCGAAACTTACGCAATTGGAAGTTGATGTTTTAAAGTAAGAATCTTTTGTGTTTTATATTTTTGAAGTTTTACCATGGCAAAGTGGTTAAGTTTTAGAATGGCAAAATGGAATCGAAAAATCTTTGATTATGGTTTGGACTCCAAAAGTCAAACTTGCCAAGAAGAGTGATGAAAGTCATCTGTAATGCAAGGCAAAAAGGAACCACTAGGTGCTGTCATAGACTTATTACATGAGTCCCGCCCTTCGCAAGCAACAGCAAAGGCTCATGTAATAAGCCTAGAGCTGTCACATCAGAGAAAGGTTCATTGTCGCACTGCTTAATTGGCCTTTGGCGATTCTCTGGTTCCCCCTATGCTAAGATATGGATTGTTTTTCACTCGTTTCATTTTTCATTTATGTTCATTTGTTTTTGTTTAAGCACGGTGGCCAAATAAGTCAAAAGACTGGTTTATAGTGGACCGCGCAACTATATACTATTACAAAAAGCTTCAATAACAAAAAATTCTTCAATTTTCTTTACAAAATTTTCCATAAAACTGTAAACTTTCTGTAAAATAGTAAAGTAAGGATCATTGAAACATGAAAAAGAGAATTACCATTGACCGTAATTTTTAGTTTTAGACGATTTGTCATCAGCAGGAAGATCGTTCCACAATTTTGTACCTATATATACAGGGTCCCCCTTAGGTAAATAATTTCTGAATAAATTTTCTCAAGGAGGAATTTTATCAAATTAATACCAGGTAATATTCAAGTCAAGTGCGATATCGTGTAGAAATATCTTGGTGATAAGAGCTTCCATCTCGGCGCAATGGGACATTAAATTCATGATGTCCAAAAACCAGCTGTTTATATTCCATCACTGCGTACTGTACTGCAATCGTGCGTGAAGGAGAATCATTATCCCAGAGTAAAGTTGTCACGGCCATTAATGTATGGTCACTCGTATTGGAGAAGTGTATTGAGTGGGATTGAGGACATTTTGAATATCATTCGACTGAAAGAATGAGTTATTGATTTTTCTGTTTTGTTGCGTAAGGATTACGTAAGGGTATAAAGTTGCATATTTTGTTACAGTACGTTTTTGGATTGTAAAGTTTTAAAGTCAATTTATTCAGAGATGCTAACCAATATCATCATGATATTTACATGATATATCTCACCTGAGTTGAATATCATGTAGTATTAATTTCATGAAGTTCTAAATTAAGAATAAATTATTTGTAAATAATTTAGTTAGGGGATCCCTTTTTTTTGGGCCACCCTGTATATATTCGTTGTTTTGTATTTTGTTTCAGACAGACTTCCTTTATCAACAGAAGGGTATACCCACCATGGATTGACAAAGATATTTACGAACGATTCGCTTATCCAGTTACTTTTAGGTATGTTATAATTCTGTTT
Organism: Chrysaora quinquecirrha; assembly: GCA_014526335.1. Lineage (NCBI taxonomy): Eukaryota > Metazoa > Cnidaria > Scyphozoa > Semaeostomeae > Pelagiidae > Chrysaora > Chrysaora quinquecirrha. The sequence continues at coordinate 529,077 of JACTAT010000267.1, forward strand.
CAAACTTAACCCCCCCTCCTATCTTCGATGCCCATCAGTGCCAAACTTGCCATGAAAAGAGCGAGGAGAGCCTCCAGCTCCCTTTCATTCTCATAGACGTACACGCAGTTTTTTTTTTTAAAGCAACCGCTTATAAGCAATCAAGATGTAGACGGCCTAAAAGTTTAAGCACCGTATAGTACCAAAGGAAAAAAACCTAAACAACTTTTTTAATTTTTGATAATTTATATTACTGCTATTTCCATTCATTTGTCATCAAAACTTGCATATGAACGGAGTGTTTCTCGTTAAGTGAGGCATTTCATTGAGGGGTTTCCATTTAACTTTCAATACAAAGTCTCTAATGGTAACAATATCAGCAGGGAGAAATGACTCCAGTCATTTTATGTGCAATGTTAAGTTTTGCTCTTTTTCTAGCCTCTATACTATTCTTAGGGCAAAAGGATACAGCTAATATTAAGCAACTACTAAGCAACTTTTACTACTAGAGGGTGGCCATAAAAAGTCGAAAAATAAGCAACTTTTTGAACTAGGGCCGAGCGAAGTTGCTTATAAAAAAAACTTGCGTGTTGTTATGAAAGGCAAAAGACAAAATGAATCCCAAAGTTTGGTCACATAGAGTGGAAGGAATGGGGTTGCAGTTCTTAGATTAGCATTAGGCTCAGTGGTCCTCCCTTGCTAATCAAGGAAACCTTCAAAATGCGACGACCCCGCAGGGGGACCTGACCTATAAATGGACGGAGATGTGCCACTGAGATTTTACTATTCTTGAAATTGCACTACGATCATCTTCAATGCGATATTACTCGTTTTTTTATAAGGAACCTTAACTCTGAGTTGAGGCTAGAGTTCCTTAACTTTTCAACAAAATGAGGCTGAAGTTCCTTATGCTGTTCCTTTTCGTGAGATATGTTTCAATACTAATTTTTACAGCAAATTCACATAAACTTGCTTCATTTTCTAGCTCTGAATATAAATGGAGTCTTTTTTGGAAGAACGATGGGAAATACATTGTTATTCTGCTATTTTTTTGCACAAATCGTCTTGTTCTTGAAAAAATTATTCTTAGTTTTTCATCCGAGCCTCGGTAGTTCCTTAAAGTTTCTTAATTTTTTGGGAATTTTCAGCCACGAGTTCCTTGTAAAAGGTGTTCCCTATAAAAGAAAACATGTAACATTATTCGGACTCAAAGAAAGTGAAATTTTTTAAGTTTTCTTCAGTTTCCCACCCTGTTACACGGGCTTTTGGCTAAAATCATACCCATGTTTAGAGAATTTCAGGACCAAATACCCACCCATATGGGCCGGACATACCCGTATCTAAATTACATTACGTACCCCCCTCCAGAAGACAACAAGCGTATATGCCTATCCATCTAGAATTGAGTTTCTAGTTAACAATAAACGTGTAATGATTTATTTTACTTATTTCTTAGTGATTCTGATGGACCTTTAACACTAGCACCAAAGCAAAAGCAAAAGTTTGCGAAATGGGTCAGGTGAGTGAATGTCTTATTTCATGTCTTGAAGGTCTTGATACCATCCAAACCGTGCGTTTTTAAAAAGAAAGTTTCATAGTCTTTTTTGTGTTTTTTTCCCCGCTCCCCTAACGATGGATCTGGACAATAAGGGAACGTTTTTGGAGACTCTTGGGGCGTTTACTCTCCCCCTGTTAGTAACCCCATCTTGAATGATCTTAATGCACCTTTAAGGCATGATTGGCCGCTGTTAATGTTATAACGGTTTATTTGATTTTCTCGTTAGGCCAGCAGACTTGTGTGAAGAGCCACACATGATATATGCTGTTTCGAGTTTGAGTATCAGGCAGGTACGTGTTGTCTTGTGTAGCCTTTTACGCAGATCGTTTAAGTGCTACCTCAATGTCTCGGGTTCCTGGGCATACAGTAGGAAGGAAATGAGAACACTATCATGGGGGTATATTCCCTAACTCCATATTTTTGGACTGATTTTATTTTGCACCAAGCCCTCGCAACCATCTTAATTCACTTCAATTTGAGTAAGTCATCGAATTCAATAATTTGGGCCTGATTTTATTTTGCACCAGGACCTCACAACCCTCTCAATGCAATTCAATTTCAATTTCATATATTTTAGGAAGGTAGCCTTTAAATCAGATTACAGCTTTTCAAGCGACCCTATACTGAAATACTTACAGTGCAGTACTTTTAAAGTCAAAACTAGTTAATAAAATTTAATTATATACTTGAATTAAAGATTCTCAAATATTGCATTAATTTTACAATTGAGATGAAGGAAAAAAGCGTTTTGTTGAATAGATAAAAAGTTGAGAGATTTACTCTTGATGGTCCAGCTCATAGCAGATAATGGAAGCAATCTTCGCCAAAGTCTCGACGATTTTAGTGCAGCAGTTTTTGTTTTTCGTCAAGGTCGAAAATGTGATAACTAATAAATGAAAGTTCTAATTTTTAGACTGTTGTTTCCGATTGCTCCTTCGTTGCGTCACTTGCTATCAGTGCTGCGTATGAAAGAAAATTCAGGAAACAACTGATAACGAGGTTAGTCTTCACTGAAACGAGACTGGTATAACATGTTGATTTCGGTTGTTTTGTTTGTTGTTGGGATTCGTTGAGATGATGCGCAGTACTTGATCAGTCAAACCCACCTTCATTTCCATTATCTCTTTTTCATGTCTCTCACGTTTTCTTCGTTCAGTTTCGATTTATACCCCGTTTACACAAGAGAAACTGGATCGGCTCTGGAGCCAGTTCCGGCCATTTCTGGCTCTTTTCCAACACGACTGCTTCAATTATACTTCTTTTATTTTTCTTCAAAAAGCAATGTGTTCTTGTATGCTTTATTCATTCACTTTGAGTCACGTTTCGTGAACCCCACCACAACAAGCATAATAACCCACCACATCAAACATAATAACCCACCACAGTAGTGCTTATCCACTACAGTACGCAAAAAACCCCACCACAACAAGCATAGTAACCTACAACATCAAGCATAATAACCCACCACAGTAGTGCTTATCCACCACAGTACGCGAAAATTCCCACCACAACAAGCATAATAACCCACCACATCCAGCATAATAACCCACCACAATAGTGCTTATCCACCGCAGTTCGCAAAAAAAACCCACCACAACAAGCATAATAACCCACCACATCAAGAATAATAACCCACCACAGTACGCAAAATACACCACCACAGTAGTGCGTATCCACCACAGTAGTGCGTATAGATTCGCTAGCGTGTATCCGTAGCAGTTTAGATCTTGTTGAAAGCGTTTATACCAGACTGAGCATATCCAGAAAAAGTACGGATCCAAGAGAACACGTGTGAAAAGAAGGCGTATTTTAGCTAAAACTGGCTTTTGATCGGACTAGAGCCGATCCAGTTTCTCTCATGCAAACGGGATCTTAGTCTTTCGTTGTTGTCAGCATCAAGGGGCTCTTAAACCTTCAGTCGACTTTACACTGGATGCATTAGCATATAGCAGGTTGCGGCCACACGGCGCTCATAACTACCGACCAGGTACCCATTTATAAACCTGGGTGGAGATAGGCACATGTGTGTTAACAACTTGCCCAAGGTTATTATCTCTGGAACACAAGTGGAAAGACCGTGGCTCGAACCCACAACATTTTCGTTGTGAGTCCAGCACGCTAACCACTGCGCCCCAGAGACCACAATCTGGTCTTCAGCTGAATCTTCTATCGTTTTAGTAGGAATCATGTAAATACCTTTGTTTCAATAGGAATCTCGCACGTTTTTTCTGGAGAGTGAAATGCTACTTGGTCTGCATAACTTGTTGTTATGTTATTTATTGACTTACTTTTCTTCCGTTTAGTGTGATTTATCCACAAAACAGAGAAGGCAAACCAATCATAAATCCATGCGGCAAATATATGGTGAAATTACACATAAACGGAGTATCGAGAAAGGTAAATTGGAATACGTTTATCAGTAACTGTTGCTTTTAAGCTGCAAGAAAACTACTTGTAAAAAGGTCTTTTTGCCCTCGACAGGCTTACTTTATTTTAAAGGCTTTACACGCTTCTTTTATAAGGAACCACTTTATAAGGAACCTAGATGTAGAAGGCCCGAAAATTTAAAGAACTTATACTACTAAAGAGAAAATCTTTAAGGAACTTTTCAATGTTGAATGCTTTTATCATTGCAAATAATCAAGAATTAGAAAGCCCGTTCCATTTATTTGCAGTCGAAAACCACATAAATTGTACGTTAAGCATGTATCAAATGTTTCCTTGAGTAGTCTCGAGCTTTGCTCACATGCAAATGTCTCTCTTTTATTGTTAAGACCACTGTATGTGCAGTTAAAATTAAGGAACTATTAAGGAACTTTTTGAAATACGATTGCCTCAAAAGAGGTCCAAAAATAAGGAATTTTAAGAACTAGGCCTTGCGGTAGGTTCCTTATAAAAAAAAGCGTGTAGAGGACATCCTAAGTAGGACATTGCTTTTTATCCTCCGTGCATTTCGATTTATGCATGGGGGGTAATTGATATAGCAGTGGATAGGGAAGTGCCCCACAAAAAACGAAATGCCTACCCACATTCCTGAAAGTGTTTACCCAAAGCTATGCCAAAACCCAGGGCCTTTTTTAACATGGTGACTAGTCCCTATCATTGCCCACCTAGTTTCATAAAGTTGCCCCCCCCCCTAGTACAATGTCCTCTCAAAAGAAAACTGCCAAGAAAAGCCAATCTAAGCCAATCTTGAAAATTTAGTATTTTCAAAATTTTCTGGGGGACAAATTCCCAGCTCTGCACGACTGGTTGTGCATGAATTCCCGACAAAAAGACCAATTGAAGAATGAAATTGCCAAGACTGGACTCGCACTACAGCAGAAAGGGCTGAAGCTAAAACAATAGAAAAATAAGTCCCCTTAAATTTTTTGCCCCCCCCTAGTTTTATCCCCTTAAAAGAGGCCCTGCCAAAACCTCAAAAAGGCGCACCCAATCTGATTAACCTACTTTGCTATATGTGAAATGCGCCCTATGATATCTCAGTTCGAATCAGGTTTCACCAGGAAAAGTGAAAAGAAACGAAAATAGTCAGTCCGTTATTGATAAAGTTTATACCGATAGCGAGAACTCAATGCCCAGTTTTGAGAAAATTAAAGCCCATGTTAATAATAGAATCCCGAAGAACGATACTTTTTTGGGGCAGCACGTCCCCAGTAACCAAAATATATTAAGTACACCCCGGACTAGAATTGCTTCCCAAGTCCTAACTTTCGATCACATTAAATTGAATTGATGTTGTTGTTGTTCGCTTCAGTTAGTTTGAGCATCCAGCAATTCAATTCAATAGCGATAACAACGACTCATGTAGTAAGTCTAACCCCGGACTAGAGACATGTAACAGCGGAGCAAGGCAAAAGGGTTATGCTTGATAAACACAGGGAGGTTTTTGAAAATATTACAACCAGTACAATTTTTTTGACTGAAAGTGGGGGCGGAAATTACGATGAATAAGTCAACGTTAACCGTTCTTGCCTCAACGAGTCTGCTCTGTGAATTTTATTTATTGGCAGGTTCTCACTTTGTAATGCTTAAATTTTCCAACTTTAGGTTATTATCGATGATACGTTACCACTTGGCAAAGATGGACAGCTTTTATGTTCCTATTCTAACAACTCTGATGAATTCTGGGTCAGTTTACTCGAAAAAGCTTATCTTAAGGTAAGACTAGATTAAGGAATTAAATGTATTGATCTTGCAAACGAGAGTAAGATACAATGGCTGCCAGAAGTGTCTGAATGTCCCTGCTAAAATTTGCTTTCTTTATGCACAATTGCTTTTCCTTCCCTCTCCTTCCCCATAAACAATCTGGGTGAGAACAAAATTCTGAATTTGTTTCCATTCCATTTCGTGTGATTCTAAGAGCTGTAGTCTTCCGTACTAACGTTTTATTAGGGGGAGGAGGGAGTTCTGTGTCTTGCGAAATGCTTCATTATCTTCAAATCCTAGCAATTCGTAGTTCAAAGCAGAGGCGTTTCAAATGTTTTTGACAGGCATTGTGAAGGCCTATCAACAACCAGTCATATGGCCAGTGATAGTTAGGAGATTTTCATGCATAGCAAAATGTACATTGATGCGTTGCCTTTAAAGCGTACATATTATCTAGATGTCAGATGTTAGTTAGTTAGTTAGTGAGTTATGCGCACACACGTGCTGTCTTTGCAAGTTATAGGATTCTGTGCTAAGTGCAGGGGTCTAATGAATAGCCCAGGGCTTGCCTAAGCGAGACCTCAGTCCTTCCTTTTAATGTGATCACACCGTGATTCCTTTTGCCTGGACTTACAGAGAGCTGGTGACTCTTTGATTCTTTGACGCGAGAAAACTCGTCACGATGATGATGATGATGATGACGGCTGTCTGACGTAGTCCTTGTTTGACCATGATGGAATCGAACCCACAATCATAGATTGCGAGTCCCACTCGCTCAACACTTGGCCATTCTGACCCCATAAAGGAGAGGTTGCACTTAGTTGTAAGAAGGTAACCGTATTGTCTATTGTCGTAACCGTAAAGTTAGAAGCGCAGTTATTTGTTTGGGTATCTATCCTGTAATTCGTACTAATGATTCACGGGCAAATCATTTAGATGTCTATAGCGACAAAGACTTTATATTACCCTGGTTGCAACTACTGTAGCTGAGTCTTGTTTTGATTTTTCAGGTTATGGGAGGATATGATTTTCCTGGCTCAAATTCTGTAAGCAAATTTGTTTTGTTGACACTTTTACCGATTGTTGATGGTCGATTGTGATGATCATACTTACGATTCTTGCAAAATTTGAATACCCTGAATATTTATTGTTTTAAATTCGCTCAGCTAAATTATTGGACTGGGTAAAGTAGACTAATGTCCTAAGTCGTAGTTATTGCTTTTGAATTGAATTATTTGTTACTCAAACTACGACTCATGAACTAGCAGTGAGAAAACTAACCTAAAATGTGTTGCTTCGATTCTATTATTTTGTTCCAGTGTGAGCTACAGTTGATATCCGCATTCTCGAACCCTCAAGGGAAACTGGAATTTTTTCGAGATAGCGAGTGAATGTTCAAAATAACGGATGCCTCACATAAATATAAAAAAAATTCTAGTTTTAAGCGAGGAAAGGAACTCTGATTAAAATGCAAGATCACTGATCCCAGTTCATCAAACAAGTCAGTTATTTTGCAAATAGGAGTTCAGGGTCATCTGTTTCATTCCTACAATATCGTTGAACTTGAGATAATGATGATGCAGCAAACCTTCTTGTGCTAACAACAGACAGACATTACTGGCATGGGCATTGGGTGGATAAGACAGTTATTTAACGAGAAAGGCTATTTTTTGCCAGGAATTTCTTGTCAAGCATCAGTCAAACTGTTCCTTCCGACAGCAGGGGAACTGGGGAACTGGGAAATTGTTCAAGATAGCGAATGTTCGAGATAGCGGGCAGTCGAGATAGCGGATGTCAACTGTATTTCATTTTGTTTTTAGTCTCGATCTCTTGACTTAGTTTGGACTCGGGGAAAAATCTATCGGCATATCATATCTGCAAAATGTCTTGCAAAATGAGCGCTGTTGTTTTTAAAATCTTGTGATACCTGTACACGGTGGAACATTCACTTAAGGACACCTAGTGGATATCTCCGAATAAGGGACAATTGTTTTCATCCAAAAATTCAAATGGTCAACTTCTTTGTAACACGAATTTCTGCGGGTGTATCGTTCCATGTCTTGAGAGCTGTGTAGTGAAAGCCCTTTTTAGCGTATTAAATCTTATATCTAGGGAGTCTGAGATCTTCAACGTCGATTCAACAGGCACCTCTCGTCAACCAACAGAGTATTGGTCTTACCTTTTTGAGCTTAGCATGTTGATTTTATGTTGTTTTACACGACTCCAAAAACAGCCTTTTGTAATATCAACCCATTTGTTTTAAGAACATTGATCTTGGTGCACTGACTGGTTGGATTCCTGAACGAGTTTCATTAAAAAACGAAGAAGTTAACAGAGAGCGACTTTATGATCGGATGTTTGAAGCACTTCATAGAGGTAGGCATCCGATACCGTATTCTTTTTGCTACTATCAGAGAATAAAAATTTATTTAGCGTTTAGCTGGTTGCGAGAAAGTGGAGAGTTTTGCATGATTCCTAGTTTTTTCTATTCCGCCCTGATTATAAGCCTTTGCGCCTCAGATAATTTATGTAAAGTTTTTGCTGTACACGTTTTTTTATCAGGAACCTTAACTCTGAGTTGAGGCTGGAGTTCCTTAAT
>JACTAT010000267.1:537861-565204 GCA_014526335.1 Chrysaora quinquecirrha
GAAGGATTTTAAGGGATTTCCGTTTCAAATAATGGGATCACGGGCCAGGCAAAGGTGTACACAGGACCATAGCGGCTATTGTTCTTTTTGGGCTGCAGCCCCACAATAGTTTACGAAATCCATTGTTTTATAGCATTGTTTGTATAATTACCTATTATTCCTATTGTTTAATCTACAATTCAGCCCCCCACCCAAATTTTCCTTGTCCTACACTACTGGCACACGATTTCCACGAATTGAATAGCCCCTCGTTATTTTCTACATTCCTACCGTGATTTTTGCAATCCAAGTCTTGATAATTCTTGCCTCCATTCTTGCAGTAGTATATAAATACATTTTTTCATCTGTTATGTAAATATAAAATTTATGCCTTACTTAGGTTGAATGCGGCCGATGCAGCAACTTCCAAGAAAAATGGTCCTTCTTGTCCAGGCAAAAATGTTGATGCAATTAACTTGTATTTTCCAGGTGGTACATCTCTCATTTCAAATGCCATAAATCCCCATCTACGAAAACAACGCAAACGGGTAAGACATGTTGGCACTATCTATTTTAAATACCTGGAAGGTTCATTATTCAAGACATGCAAAATGATATAAACTATGATCTGAAAGTGGAACACCTTGCTCTATGAGGACGGTAAATGCGGCTCCAGGACTACTAAAATCTCCTTTAAAAGTTACAACATCCATACACAAAACAGAAGCACTCACGCATAGCTAGAAAACGTAATATCCCAAACGCAAGAAGTATCTGAGACCAGTTAAAAGTAAAGGGATTTGCAGCTTAAGACACGAATGCACCTAGCACGAGAATAAGAAAACCATGGGTATATGGCTGGCATCGGCAGGATGGACAGTTGAGTTCTCTGTATAGTGGAAAGTTATACAGACTGGATTCGAACTCACAACTTTTCAAACAAGAACCAAAGGACTTTACTGTCATCACTTGACTACAGCATTTAAAAACATTTGTTCAGAAGTATAGCTTTTTCTTTCATGCCCTACTCACATGGGATGGATCTTCTACGAAATATACGTATTTACATATATTGATTCTTTCACGCACGCTTAAGCTTGGTTGTAAATCTAATGAGGCGATATTAGAAATTGGTTTTTATCTGAGAGAGCAAATGGTTTTTCCAAGCGTTTGGAGATGGGCTAATTTGTATTTGGGGGTTTTGTTTACACGAGAACGAAATTAAATACTGTTTGTTTATCAACCTTGTCCCTGGGCCCCAAACGCGTTTCCTCTAATCGCAACTGTCCAACCGATTGGGGTCCTGCTACCAGCCATGAAATCTGCCAAAATATTGGCAATTTTGGTTTTTTCACCGAAACAAGGTGAAGAATTTGGAAAGCAGATGTTTAAGCACATGTAGACTTACATATTTTCACATGCTTTTCGGCCTATTCAAGTAAACTTATTACATTCGTCGTAGTCTACGCGCCACCACACTCCACCACGCTACTCCAACTAACCACTCTGAGGAAACTGCAATTCTGTTGTTGTAGTTGTTGTAGCTGTTTCCGAAAGACTGGGAGGAAGGTAATATGTCTACTATTCCGGTGTGATATTTTGATGAAACTTTGACGTCACTCAATTAATTCTATTGCTCATGCAGCCAATCAAATGGTGAATTGACAAGGCTGATACCAGGGTCGACTATAGGCAGAAAAGTTTCACGTAGTGTCCTATTCACGATGGAGCCTAGCTTATTCACTGCTTATCCAATGTCTAACAAACTTTCACTGGCTAATAAATCGAGAATACAAGATAGAAGATAAGAAAATTTCTAACCTGTAATCTCCAGATGTTTTCTTGAAGCTGCCATCTTGTGAGACGATTTCTACACCAGCAGCATATTGCCTTTGGTAAAAAATTATATTTTCTAACTTTGGTTGAATACCTGAAATACCTTCGTAAATGCAGCATTCTTTATTCCTGGGGGGTGGGATACTGCACAAAAAGTTAATCTGGGGTAACAGTTAATCAGTTAATAGAGAAATGAGATCAGAAGGGATTAGTTAAAGTTGAGAACGTTCTTTTTGCTGAAAAACGTTTTTTCACTAGAGAAGGAAACCATTGTCCGAGACCCACAACTAGAAGTTTTGACAAAATAGCTTCCCCACCCCACTCGTGGAAAAATCAAACCTGGTGTTTGACATTAATGAACAATATGTATAGATGTGTATGGCACTCAAGAAGGCTCATCAAAGCCGAAACAAAGCGAAATGGGAAAACATCCTTGGGCTCTGACTTGGTTAAGTTACTCGACGATTTCACTGGACTCTTTAGCTTTGTGAAAAGCCTGGTTCGAGTCCCATCTATTGTGGTATGCCAATCGCACGAAAATATGAAATATAAATATCCATATGTATGATACTCAGGAAAGCTCCATAAAGCCGTCACAGAGTCAAACGGGAGGAGAGCCTTGGGTTGTGACTTGGAGAGTTACTCAGTGGAAGCGTCGTTGGGTCTCTAGTCATGCAGTCCAGGCTCGAGTCCAATCTACTGTGGTACGTCAATCACGCAAACAAATGGAATAAATATATCAATATGTACGATACTCAAGAAGGCTCCATAAAGCCGTCACAGAGTCAAACGGGAGGAGAGCCTTAGCGGAAACGTCGTTGGGTCTCTAGTCATACAGTCCAGTTTCAAATCCCTTCAGTTGTGGTATGCCAATTGTGGAAAAATCTACCCAAGTGTTTGCTCAACAAAGCCGACAGAAAGCCAAACAGGAGGTCATCCTTAGGCTCTATGACTCGGGAGAGTTACTTGACGATTTCATTGGGATCTTAAGCATAGTGAAATTGCCGTTGGCTCTCTGATCGTGCAGTCCAGGTCCGAATCCAATCTAACTGTGGTATGCCACTCGTGCAAGAATCTATCCCAGTGTTTGCTATTCATGAATACCATACAGTTACTAAAATACTCACTTGCTGGCTTCGAGTTTGATCAGCAGTGAACATGGGGTGTTGGATATGATCTCCAGGTCGAATTTTGGGTTGCTAAGGTACGTTGCATGATTTGCACAGCCTCCTGCAGACGATTTTGTCCATCGTCCAGTAAGCTACAGAATATAACAGTAAATATTTTACAAGTATTTAAATCTGATAGAAATTAGGCAGAAAAGGGCCAAGATCCGATTGTTTACCTACGAGTCGAAGTTTTAGCGTCCAGCAGTAGACTTATTACATTCCTCTAACTGTTTCGGAAACAGCTACAACAGCTACAACAACAAGATTGCTGTTCCCTCATATCCCGTACCATTACATATGGGAGTTACCGCCCACTAGGTTCCAACAGCAGGAACAAATTTATTCATTTTATGGTTATTAAACATAGGAAAAATAGAAATAAAGAGCTCAGATCTGAACACTTACTCTTTTCCGTGATGTAAAAGGATCGGCGACGGGAGCTAATTCAAATCTGACTGTTCCATAAACCTAGAAGTAGGGAAATTGAAATGATGTGGCCTTAAAGGAACTATAAAGTTTCATCAGCAGGCAGAGAAGTTTTTATTGTATTAGGTGAAATTCAAAATTGTATCTTGAAATGATCTTCTCACCTTGAGAGTATAATAAATAGTGTTATATTTTTCGTATTGAGATATCACCAAAGTGTACTTCTGAGTACCTTTAGATGGTTGCATCTTTGCTAAATAATGCGGGCTGTTAATTTTCGTCCCCTCAAGGTATGGTTTATCTACGAAGTAAACAGAAAAATTATAGTAAGAAACAAAGCAAGTAAAAAAATGTAAGTTAACTAAATGTAAATTAAAGTATAGCGAGTTAACAGAGTAAATTAAAGAAATGTTTAGAAAACTATGCAGTATTTAGTACTGTAGTGAAAAGTACAGTAAATTAGAAAATCAATGAAAGTAAGGCAAAGTAAAGAAGAGTAGCCTAAACCAAAGAAAAGTGAAGTAAGAAAATTAAAGTGAATTAAAGCAGTGTAGAGAATAGTAGAGGGAAAAGTAGTGAAGTGAAGCAAAGCAAAGCAAGTAAAGTGAAGAAAAGTAAAACGCAGTAAAGAAAAGTTAAGTGAAACGAAGTAAAGAAAAGTTAAGTGAAACGAAGTAAAGAAAAGTTAAGTGAAACGAAGTAAAGAAAAGTTAAGTGAAACGAAATAAAGTAAAATAACGTAATGCAAAGCAAAGTAAAGAAATTGAAATGAAGTAAAACGAAGTAATGTAAAGTAAAGTGAAGTAAATCAAAGAAAGTAAAGTAAAGTAACGAAAAGTAAAGTAAAGTAAAATAAAGCAAAGTGAAGTAAAGTAAAGTAAAGTAAAGTAAAGTAAAGCAAAGTGAAGTAAAATAAAGTAAAGTGAAGTAAAGTAAAGTAAAGTAAAGCAAAGTGAAGTAAAATAAAGTAAAGTGAAGTAAAATAAAGTAAAGTGAAGTAAAGTAAAGTAAAGTAAAGTAAAGTAAAGTAAAGTAAAAGTAAAAGTAAAGTAAAAGTAAAGTAAAGTAAGAAAGTAAAGTAAAGTAAAGTAAAAAAGTAAAGTAAAGTAAAGTAAAAGTAAAGTAAAGTAAAGTAAAGTAAAGTAAAGTAAAGTAAAGTAAAGTAAAGTAAAGCAAAGTAAAGTAAAGTAAAGCAAAGTGAAGTAAAATAAAGTAAAGTGAAGTAAAGTAAAGTAAAGTAAAGAAAAGTAAAGTAAAGTAAAGTAAGTAAAGCAAAGCCAATTAAAGTGAAGCAAGTTGAATAGTTAATTAGGTAAGTTGAGGAAATGAAAAAATTAGTTTTCTCGTCTAGATTTGCTGCATTCATCAAGCATTCGAGCAGATTTCTACAAGACTTGCAGCTACACAGTTTAAAAAGCAAATTTCTACCTGGATAGTATATGCGTGCACTTCCGGGACTCTTGTACACATGAACAGTGATGAATTCTTTGTTATCAGCAAAGTCATCCTAAAAATGTTTCAGCAACCATAATCTTGTTATTTGAGTACGATTTAATAGGATCAAGAGTAGCAAACGTGAAGCCTGCAGTAATGTTTTGAATGGGATGAACTCGTCGCTGGATGAAGGCCACAGTTACACTGGCAGCATGCCTCGTCGCGTCTTGAATTTTGTACCGGATAGGGCTTCCAGTTACAGTATGACGACTCAAGTCGGTATAAGACGCTTCGCAAATAGTCATGAAAATCATTGCGCTCTGGTGGAGGTGATATGAAAATCAAGACACGACGCGGCGGCACAGTGAAATCATGCTTATCTGATGTATGGCGCTCCAAAACCTTGTTTTCCTATTGTTTAACAAAAGAAATGCGAAGCCAATCTGTGAAGGAGCTGCCGTAGCATTTCAGTGTAACTGCACAGATAACGATGAAATATGGCGCTGATTTCGTGTATACCTGCTAGGCAAAATCTAATGACGAAACAAAAATCAAAACGCGGCGACGGCATTCCTGCGTAGTATAACTGGGGCCTGAGATAGGAGACGGCAAATTGATTATTTAAATTTAAATTTGGAAGCTTATGTGTAAGACCTTTTGCCTATTAGTTTCTTGTCCTAGACGTTTAGTCCGCGTCTTGATATTTGAAGTTTTGGCGACAAGGCTGTTTTCGCGTTTTCATGAAGACGCCGAATATTTTCATCGTTTCGGAAGCTGTAATAGCAAATTCCATAGCCAAAACAGGTAAAAAATAGCGATTAATATTGTATTTCGCCACTATAATAAGGACCTGTCGTAAAAACTGCGAAAAAATCCACTTGAGAATAAAATTGTGGGCTAGAGGGCAAATTTCTGTAGTAAGCCCTACACTTAGGCCCGATAGCCCTACACTTAGAATGCCGATAAATTGTGGAAAAATTGCGGGCTAGAGGGCATATTTCTGTAGTAAGCCCTACATTAAGGACCGAAAGCCCTACACTTAGAATGCCGATATGTAGGCGTCGCGACCTTTCAAAGCTGAATTACACATTTTAATCAAGACGCTACGGTACCTTGTTGACAACGATTCTAATTGGCGTTGCGCCCTGTTGCTAAATCAGCCTAAAGGCCAAACTGGCACTCCAGGTCCGACTGGTGAAAATATGGACCATTAGAAAAGAATAAAAAGCACGTCAGAGTTCAACATACCCTCTCTGTAATGTGTCTTGTAAGAAGAATCCAAATTATCCCTTCACTATCACCACTGTGGACGGTCAGTCGGTATTGCGGATTATCGCCTATATAAAAAGACAGAAAGATTTTCATTATTTATATGTGATCTAAGGCCCTGGCCAAACGATCAAACATTGTTGGTCCAACATTTTAAATTTGCTGTAAAACAAATGTTTGACCGTTTGGCCACGTCCAAAAACATTGCTTGACAAGCAAAAGTAACACACTTTGTGGCGTGATGTTTTTGAAAAAGTTCAAAAACATTTATGCTTGTGGCAAGCAAAAAATGCTGGGTGAGCAATATTTTTGGACGTGGCAAAAACGGTCAAACATTTTACTTGACAAGCAAATCTCAAATACAAACAATGTTTGATCGTTTGGGCAAGGCCTAACATCAAAATGAAGCAGCAATGGCTCTCTGTACTACGTAAATGTGACCAAAAAAGTTTACCTATATTGTACGAGTCTTTGATGGGACCTTCCGTAGCCTGCCATTTACTAAGAAAAACGAAGAATAGCTTCTTAGGTATGTTTTCATCCATATATTAACACTACAAAACACAACAATGGAAATACGTGATTGGTGCAGCGACATAAGCATTTGCAAACATTAATCAACATGCAAAATCTCGTGCAAAATACATGGAGCATTGATTTCTTCAATATGATATTGATAGGTCATGTACTTGGAACTACTCTGAGCAACAGCCCACCCAATAGTTTCGATCGAGGAGCCTCTAACTACTGTCAGAAATTTCTAGTTTGGCTTCGTTTCCAAGTACTTTCTATGCCGAAAAATTATCAATTTGTTACTAGCCTGCTTCTTAAAGATTAACAATGCTGTTTTGCTTCATTTTTCTGTGCTTTAAATCAGCGCCTTACCTAATACACATTCTTGGAGCCAAAACTTGTTGGCACGGGTGGCCAGTCGGAGTCAAAATTCTGAAATGTTGGGTGAAACTTTGACCCTGATCAAACTCCAGCCAACATATTCCAACATGACGCTGGCTTACCCAACAAGGTGGGCAAACGCAGCCAACATTTCGCTAAAAGCGAGCGCCTTCCCTACGCACGCGAGGAGCCAACATTTGTTAGCTTGGTTGGCGAAACGAAGCCAACATTCTGAAATGTTGGGTCAAACTCCAGCCAACATATTCCAACATGACGCTGGCTTACCCAACAAGGTGGGCAAACGCAGCCAACATTTCGCTAAAAGCGAGCGCCTTCCCTACGCACGCGCAACATTTGTTAGCTTGGTTGGCGAAACGAAGCCAACATTCTGAAATGTTGGGTCAAACTCCAGCCAACATATTCCAACATGACGCTGGCTTACCCAACAAGGTGGGCAAACGCAGCCAACATTTCGCTAAAAGCGAGCGCCTTCCCTACGCACGCGAGGAGCCAACATTTGTTAGGGTCAAACTCCAGCCAACATATTCCAACATGACGCTGGCTTACCCAACAAGGTGGGCAAACGCAGCCAACATTTCGCTAAAAGCGAGCGCCTTCCCTACGCACGCGAGGAGCCAACATTTGTTAGCTTGGTTGGCGAAACGAAGCCAACATTCTGATATGTTGGGTCAAACTCCAGCCAACATATTCCAACATGACGCTGGCTTACCCAACAAGGTGGCCAAACGCTGCCAACATTTCGCCAAAAGCGAGCGCCTTCCTTACGCACGCGAGGAGCCAACATTTATTGGCGCACTTGTCGAAACGAAGCCAACATTCTGAAATGTTGGGTGAATTTTCGAACCGGATCAAACTTCATGTTGGGTGATGTTGGCTCAAGACTTTTGAATCCGGAGACGTTAGTCCAATATTTTTGGGTAGCTTTTTTCGCCAATGCTGATATTTTTGGGTTAGCAATTTTAGACAGGCCAACATGATATTTTCGGGTTAAAGATCAGCAAATATACGTGGAAAGAAGGAAGAATAGAGCTATTTTTATGATATTTTTAGGTCTTTGTAGGAAATTTTTGAATGATATTTTTGGGTCCCTAGAAATTTTTTGATATTTTTTAGGGTTTTGCAAACTTTTTGGACTGACGTCTTCGTATGCAAAAGTCTTGAGTGCCCCCTGGGGTTGGCTCATCTAACAAGGTGGCCAAACGCTGCCAACATTTCGCCCAATATGATTAAATGTCTGAAATATTTGGCTATATTTGACCGGGGCTTAACGCTGCCGATGGTGTTTGCGAGAGCGAGACTTAAGTAATGAATTTATGTTCTCTCACACGAGAAAAGGTGTACACGGGTTTGAAAACCGAGTGAGTTTTTCTTATAAATTAGGAATACTTTCTTACTTACGAGTGAATAGAAAATTTGTACGCGAATAATTTCGGATTCCAGTTCATATAAAATACATCGAAGAATCGACAAACAGACTCCCAATTGATCCAAAATACACCTGGAGATCGTAGAAAAACAATGTGTTATAGAATTGAAAACATATTCGACTAAGAAAAACAATAACTGCATCAAAAATTAACACAGATTAACATGGCATTAGAGATTTTTACTATAAGTCAGAACAGTGGCACAAATCCACGGCCAATACACATTTCAGATAATACGTATCTCGTACATAAATTGCTATATATTTGTATAGCATGACTCCTATGACAGCTTTAATAAAAAAAGACACAAACGATACCTCAACCAGAAAGACATAGCCGAATGGAAGGAAAGCCTTGGGCTGTACGACTTAGTAACTCTATGATTATATTGGGCTCTTTAATTACTAGGTACTTGATTTCAAGGAAATCTCTCGGAAATCTTTTTGCTTCCACAGGAATCTCGTACCTCATTTTAAGAATGAAATGCCCCTCGCTTAAACTCAGTGAAACTGCAGTTCGCTCTCTGATCATGTAGTCCTGTGATCATGTGTCGAGTCGAATCTATTGTGCAATGCCAGTTGTGGAAACATCTATCCTAGTGTTTACCATTCACGAAAATATATACCAATATGTATGGCTCTGATGAAGGATTAACATAGCCAAAACACAAAGCTAAATGGGGAAAGCCTTGCGCTGTATGACTTAAAGAGTTTCTCGGCGATTTCATTCGGCTCTTTAGCTCAGTGTAATCGTTGTTGGCTTTCGGATCAAAGTCTTGGGTTCCGATCCCGTTGCGTTATGAAATGAAGATAAGCTAATGAAATCTCACCATTATCATTTTGCAAGGCATCTCGTCTATCGTAATTCAGGGCTTTTAGTAAATCAGGAGTCCAGCTCTCTGTATCTGTTTCACTGTATCTTCCCTGAATTGGAACAAATAAACATATTAATCATAAAACAAAATACTAGCTACAATAGTATGAAAAAGACTATGGCAATACTGATTCAAATTTCCCGAAGCTCTTCGAAAAGTTTAGATTACTGCATGCAGAATAATGGTTTTCTATTCAATGCCGTGTCGGCCTCGGAATTATCACAATAACATGCTATCAAATCACTTAAATTGTGAGGTGTATACACTATACAAGGACGCGTTATTGTGCTAGGTATTACAGATACGGCTTGCCAAACAGCTAGCCTAATAAATCGCTTTCGAAATAACGAATTTAATCAAGAGTAGGACTAACAGCCAGTCCCTATGCATTTTATCCACAACATTATCCATACTGATCACCAAATTAGCTAACGTAGTGAATTAGCTATACGTCTACTGAGGTCCTAGCCATAGGCGCTAAATACACCATTTCACCTTCACCTTCATTACAGCATTTTTACAGTTTAATGTTTTATGCATACCTTCCAGCGGAGATGGTTCCAAGGATTTTTTAACTGAAGCAGCCAAAGACCCTGTGGAAATATAGATGACAACTGTGAAAACACAATACAATAACTGAAAGTGACCGTGATGGTATAAATAGGGGCCTCCTTTTGGAGCGAAGCAAAAGTTTGATTCGACATTGTTCTGTTCTTTTCATTGCAGTAGCAAAATATATTGCGAGTTGCTGAAGAAGGATGGCTTAATCACATGCATTGAGTTTTATAACCCAAAAAATCCCCCCTTATGGGGTCATAGCCTTGCTGAATGTATCCCCAGGGGGTATTTAGATTGTCTTATGTTAGCCTCGTTACAAATTCAGAGATTTCCAACCTGTGATAATAGTAATCTATCCTCACTAAATCCTGCTCTCTTCCTTTCAATTGGCTAAGATATGGAGAGTGATTCTTCGCTTTTCCCGACCGAATCATGCGAATTCACTTTTATTGCATAGCAAAGTAACAAAAATTTTCTTTTTCTTTTGGAACTGATTCGGTTTTTTGTCGTTGTTTCTCGGTGCTTTTATGCTTACGTGATAATCTAGGACTGGATCGAGTCTGATTTTCGCGCCAAAATGGCGGGAGAGCAGGCAACCCAAACTTTTTAAGATTTGTGTCAAGATCTGTAAGCCATTGAATTAAAATTTTGATTTGTTGCGTGGCTTTCCAAAGTCTGCTGCGACAGCCACTTGAAGGAGGATAAATACTCCTTGAAACTGGAAATCTGCTTGAAAAACCGAATCAATGAGTTTTTTTGTTTTGCTTCGGTTCCACATCTTCGTAGAATCAAAAAAGGCGAAGCAAATCTCTCATTCGCTTCAAAAGGAAGCACCCATAATATTAAAAGGATGGCTTGAATTCGAGACTTAAAGGTAATCAAACTTTACAGTCACCTTTATCTTTCTGATATCAAGGACAGCATACGCATGAGTCGGGACGAGGCCAGTCCGTTCTCCTTCTGCGTCAGAAAGGAACCCAGTCGCAACTGTTATTAAAACATCGCCTGCAGAAGAAACAGTACCCATGTATGAGTCATATCGGGGTAACAATAATTATCGAATGTTCATTAGCATACATCATATACTTGTAGAAATCTTACAAAGCCTTCTTCTCCTAACTTCGTTAATTGAGGTCAATTTCTTAAATGCACTAACAACTGTACCATAGACCTTTTAAAAAGAGGTCTGGGTTGGTGCAACATTATTCTAGAAGATGGCGGACATCTTGAGTAAGGGAATCCTCTCAGGATGAAACGACCGAGATTGCGGTCGCTTTAAGAGCCCCAGTGCAGGAAATTTCCTTCGAATTCACGAATAATGAAAGAGACTTGATATAAAACGTAAATTTGCAGCAAAATTTGCTGCAGAACCTCTCCTGAAGCGACCGCAATACAGGTCGTTGCACGCGGAAAGGATTATTTTACTCGAGATGCCCACCATCTTTCAGATAAATTTCACGCCAACCTATACCTCTTTGAAGAGGTATATTTATTGTCAAATTGACAAAGCCGAGACCAGGGTTAAATATGGACAGCAAAGCTCAGGACAATTACCTCTATGTAGTGCCTCAAACATCCGGTCATAAAGTCGCTCTCTGTTAACTTCTTCGTTTTTTAATGAAACTCGTTCAGGAATCCAACCAGTCAGCGCACCGAGGTCAATGTTCTTTAAATAAATAATAAAAATTGTTTATTGTTAGATCTGACATGGTACTAAAGACTAATTTAGACCAGCAAAAAGCAGTGATAACAATCGGCCTTTTTTCTTTTTCACATCAAGTCAGACCAGCCCAAAGTCAGCATGCTGCACTGCTTAAAAATCATAGCGTTTTTTCAACGTGCAGTTCGAAATAAAATGTGAAGTTCCAAAAATTTTTGTGCTGCGCTAACATATAAATTGTGCACTGGAGAATTTGGTATCAAAGATAATTCACAATCTCTAACGAAACAAAGTACTGGTTGCCCTTTATCAGCGGGGAATTTTCGCTTTAGTCGGTTAAATGGCCTTATCTCATAGTTAGAAATTTGCATAGGCCTACTCGAGCCATAAAATGAACAACAGAGATAACACAATTCTAGACAAAAGCAGTTTAAAAGTTTTATTAGAGAGCATGCCTATACCCCCTAACTGAGTGCATTACTCATATCTTCCTCATCGTTCGTAAATTCTACTGTCTATACCTCTTGACACTTAAGGACAATGGGCAGTCTTAAATTTTTGTTAAAAAAACCTGGAAGACCATGATTTCATTGATATTTTTAAGTGTTTCTCATTCCGTGCACATCTTATTTCATGTCGAGAGAGGAATTCCATATCATGGGTCTAAGATAGCTCAGGGATAGAATTCCAAACTTAGGTATCTTTTGCTGCGAAATCCTTAGAGTTTTTCTCGTCGTAGATCACAATGTTTTCGTCTTTCTTTGAAGAGATCAGTCATATAAGGGGCATACATATGTAACACGAAAGAGTTAACGCTATGTTCAGTGCCGAGTGGCCGAATGAACTGAACATTTCACCGAACATGCCACTGAGCATTTTCTGCCTGAACATTATCTTATTGCTGCAGTTACTTTGGTGCAAAATTCCAGGTTTTTCATTGCAAAATTGGGAAATTTGTCGCAAATTATCAACATGCGCATGTTTATATAGGAAAAATATATTCAGAGTTTGTTTACTTGAGTGGCCAAATGAACTGAATACAGCACTGCACTAAAAAAATTTTGTTCACCAAACATTTTTGACTCCGATTAAGCATTCACTGAACAAGGTGGCCAAATGAACTACATTTTTCGCTGAACTTCCACTTTTGATGATGTTTAGTGAAATGTTCAGTTCATTTTTCCAGGGCCTTAGTATGATCATCACCATCAACTAATAGTAAAGGTGTCAAAAAATAAATTCACTTACAGAATTGGAGCCAGGAAAATCATATCCTCCCATAACCTGAAACACGAGATAAGACTTGACTACAGTAGTTGCAACCAGGGTAATATAAAGTCTTTGTCGCTATAGACATCTAAATGATTTGCCCGTGAATTTTTAGTATGAAATACAAGATAGATACCGAAAAACAGTGCGCTTCTAACTGTTAGACAATACTTAAAGATGACTTTCTCACAACTAAGTGCAACCTTTCCACTGTGGACAGATAGAATAGTCAAATGGTGAGCGAGTCAGACTCGCAATGATTGTGGGTTGATTCCACCATGGTCAAAGAAGAAATACGTCAGAGAGCCGAGATCATCATCATCATTATTATCATCATCATCATCATCATCATCATCATCATCATCATCATCATCATCATCATCATCATCATCATCATCATCATCATCATCGTGACGAGTTTTCTCGAATCAAAAAATCAAAGAGTCAACAGCTCTCTGAAAGTCCAGGCAAAAGGAATCACGAGGTGTGGTCTTATCGAGCGGAAGGATTGGGTTTGCACTGGTTAGATTCGCCCTAGGATATTCAGTGAACCCCTTGCGCTTAGCACAAAATCCCATAACTTGCGAAGACAGCAAGTGTGTGTGCATAACTAACTAACTAAGATCTGATATCTAGATAATATGTACGCTTTAAAGGCGATGCAGCAATGTACGTTTTGCTATGCATGAAAATCTCCTAACTATCACTGGCCATATGACTGATTGTTGATAGGCCTTCACAATGCCTGTCAAAAACATTTGAAACGCCTCTGCTTTGAACTACGAATTGCTAGGATTTGAAGATAATGAAGCATTTCGCAAGACACAGAACTCCCTCCTCCCCCTTAAAAACGTTAGTACGGAAGACTACATCTCTTAGAATCACACAAAATGGAATGGAAGCAAACTCAGAATTTGTTCTCACCCAGATTGTTTATAGGGAAGGAGAGAGAAGAAAAAGCAATTGTGCATACAGAAAGCAAATTTTAGCAGGGACATTCAGACACTTCTGCCAGCCATTGTATCTTACTCTCGTTTGCATGCTCCATAGATTTAATTCCTTAATCCAGTCTTACCTTAAGGTAAGCTTTTTCGAGTAAACTGACCCAGAATTCATCAGAGTTGTTAGAATAGGAACATAAAAGCTGTCCATCTTTGCCAAGTGGTAACGTATCATCGATAATAACCTAAAGTTAGAACATTTAAGCATTACAAAGTGAGAACTTGCCAATAAATAAAATTCACAGAGCAGACTCGTTGAGGCAAGAACGGTTAACATTGACTTATTCATCGTAAATCGTAATTTTCGTCCCCCACTTTCAGTCAAAAAAAATTGTACTGGTTGTAATATTTTCAAAAACCTCCCTGTGTTTATCAGGGATAACCTTTTGCCTAGCTCCGCTGTTACATGTCTCTGGTCCGGGGTTAGACTTACTACAAGAGTCCTTGTTATCGCTATTGAATTGAATTGCTGGACGCTCAAACTAACTGAAGCGAACAACAACAACATCAATTCAATTTAATGTGAGCGAAAGTTAGGACTTGGGAAGCAATTCTAGTCCGGGGTGTACTTAATATATTTTGGTTACTGGGGACGTGCTGCCCCAAAAAAGTATCGTTCTTCGGGATTCTATTATTAACATGGGCTTTAATTTTCTCAAAACTGGGCATTGAGTTCTCGCTATCGGTATAAACTTTATCAATAACGGACTGACTATTTTCGTTTCTTTTCACTTTTCCTGGTGAAACCTGATTCGAACTGAGATATCATAGGGCGCATTTCACATATAGCAAAGTAGGTTAATCAGATTGGGTGCCCCTTTTTGAGGTTTTGGCAGGGCCTCTTTTAAGGGGATAAAACTAGGGGGGGCAAAAAATTTAAGGGAACTTATTTTTCTATTGTTTTAGCTTCAGCCCTTTCTGCTGTAGTGCGAGTCCAGTCTTGGCAATTTCATTCTTCAATTGGACTTTTTGTCGGGAATTCATGCACAACCAGTCGTGCAGAGCTGGGAATTTGTCCCCCAGAAAATTTTGAAAATACTAAATTTTCAAGATTGGCTTAGATTGGCTTTTCTTGGCAGTTTTCTTTTGAGAGGACATTGTACTAGGGGGGGCAACTTTATGAAACTAGGTGGGCAATGATAGGGACTAGTCAGCATGTTAAAAAAGGCCCTGGGTTTTGGCATAGTTTTGGGTAAACACTTTCAGGAATGTGGGTAGGCATTTCGTTTTTTGTGGGGCACTTCCCTATCCACTGCTATATCAATTACCCCCCATGCATAAATCGAAATGCACGGAGGATAAAAAGCAATGTCCTACTTAGGATGTCCTCTACACGCTTTTTTTTATAAGGAACCTACCGCAAGGCCTAGTTCTTAAAGTTCCTTATTTTTGGACCTCTTTTGAGGCAATCGTATTTCAAAAAGTTCCTTAATAGTTCCTTAATTTTAACTGCACATACAGTGGTCTTAACAATAAAAGAGAGATACTTGCATGTGAGCAAAGCTCGAGACTACTCAAGGAAACATTTGATACATGCTTAACGTACAATTTATGTGGTTTTCGACTGCAAATAAATGGAACGGGCTTTCTAATTCTTGATTATTTGCAGTGATAAAAGCATTCAACATTGAAAAGTTCCTTAATGATATTCTCTTTAGTAGTAAAAGTTCTTTAAATTTTCGGGCCTTCTACATGTAGGTTCCTTATAAAGTGGTTCCTTATAAAAAAAGCTTGTAAAGCCTTTAAAATAAAGCAAGCCTGTCGAGGGCTAAAAAGACCCTTTTACAAGTAGTTTCTTGCAGCTTAAAAGCAACAGTTGCTGATAAACGTATTCAAATTTACCTTTCTTGATACTCCGTTTATGTGTAATTTCACCATATATTTGCCGCATGGATTTATGATTGGTTTGCCTTCTCTGTTTTGTGGATAAATCACACTAAACGAAAGAAAAGTAGGTCAATAAATAACATAACAACAAGATATGCAGACCAAGTGGCATTTCACTCTCTCGAAAAGCGTGCGAGATTCCTATCGAAACAAAGGGTTTTGCATGATTCCTACTCAAACGATAGAAGATTCAGCTGAAGATCACAGCTAAAAGTGTACGAGCCCCTTGATGCTGACAACAACCAAAGACTAAGACCCCGTGCACACGAGAGCGGATCCGTTTGGGTCCGTTCCCAAACTGGTACGGATAGGCCTTCCGTGCACACGAGAACACTTCTATCCGATCTAGTTTGGATCTGCTATCCGTACCAGACTGGTACGGATAAAAAAAGCGTGCTTGTTTGGGCCCGATCCACTTGGCTCCCGTGTGCACACCTGGATCGGGCCCAAACTGGTACGGATAGAAAACGAGGCTATTTTTCAGTAAACACGAGGCTCAACTTCATTGTGTACTCTTTGTTTTCTCAATTTGTGCGCCATATTAGAAAAGCAGAGCACAATATAATGGATCCACAAAGAAGAGCATTAATTTTGGGTTTTATGAACGCCCTTTTATCATCAGCGAGCTTTTTGCTTTTATAATCGAGAACAATTCTCAACAACAACGCTGTTTCTTCGTCTGTCCAGATAAAATTTCTCGTTTTACTGCCTGTTGTTTCAGTTTGTTGCGAAAACATCGCCTTGTGAGAACTTTTCCTTGGAGTGAATTGAGTGAGTCGGGTCGCAACAATAAACCATAATAAACAAATGGCGCCAAAAATGTGTGTTCTTTGTTTACATGCTGTTTTGTGCGCATGCCCTTGACCGTGGATCCGCTTGGATCCGATCCCGTGTGCACGCAGAACATTTTGGGCCCGTTCCCATGTGTACGCAAACAATATTTTGGATCGGATTCAGTTTGGGAACGGACCCAAACAGATCCGCTCTCGTGTGCACAGGGTCTAAGATCCCGTTTACATGAGAGAAACTGGATCGGCTCAAGTCCGATCAAGAGCCAGTTTTAGCTAAAATACACGCTTTTTTATAAGGAACCACTTTATAAGGAACCTACATGTAGAAAGTCCGAAAATTTAAAGAACTTATACTACTAAAGAGAAAATCATTAAGGAAATTTTCAATGTTGAATGCTTTTATTACTGTGAATAATCAAGAATTATAAAGCCGGTTCCATTCATTTGCAGTCGAAAACCACATAAATTGTACGTTAAGCATGTGTCAAATGTTTCCTTGAGTAGTTTCCAGCTTTTTACAGGTGGTGTGGCCGAGTGAACAAGGCGCTTGTCTCACGATCGTAAAGTTGTGGGTTTGAATCTCATTGTGACCACCTTCCACAAGCCTACAGTCAACTCAGCTGTCCATCCTGCCGAGGTCGGTAAATGAATACCCAGATTTCTGGGGTAATAACTGACAGTGTCCCCAATTAGTAGAAATGATAAAAACCTTGACACTTAAATAAAGTTGATTATTATTATTATTATCAAAGGGTTGTGAGGTCCTGGTGCAAAATAAAATCAGGACCAAATTATTGAATTCGATGACTTACTCAAATTGAAGTGAATTAAGATGGTTGCGAGGGCTTGGTGCAAAATAAAATCAGTCCAAAAATATGGAGTTCGGGGATATACCCCCATGATAGTGTTCTCATTTCCTTCCTACTGTATGCCCAGGAACCCGAGACATTGAGGTAGCACTTAGACGATCTGCGTGAAAGGCTACACAAGACAACACGTACCTGCCTGATACTCAAACTCGAAACAGCATATATCATGTGTGGCTCTTCACACAAGTCTGCTGGCCTAGCAAGAAAACCAAATAAACCGTTATAACATTAACAGCGGCCAATCATGCCTTAAAGGTGCATTAAGATCATTCAACAACGGTGGAACAGATGGTGTTACTAACTGGGGCGGGGGGTAAAAACGCCCCAAGAGTCTCCAAAAACGTTCCCTTATTGTCCAGATCCATCGTTAGGGGAGCGGGGAAAAAAACACAAAAAAGACTATGAAACTTTCTTTTTAAAAATGCACGGTTTGGATGGTATCAAGACCTTCAAGACATGAAATAAGACATTCACTCACCTGACCCATTTCGCAAACTTTTGTTTTTGCTTTGGTGCTAGTGTTAAAGGTCCATCAGAATCACTAAGAAATAAATAAAATAAATTATTACACGTTTATTGTTAACTAGAAACTCAATACTAGATGGATAGGCATATACGCTTGTTGTCTTCTGGAGGGGGGGGGGGGGGGGGGGTACGTAATGTAATTTAGATACGGGTATGTCCGGCTCATATAGGTGGGTATTTGGTCCTGAAATTCTCTAAACATGGGTATGATTTTAGCCAAAAGCCCGTGTAACAGGGTGGGAAACTGAAGAAAATTTAAAAAATTTCACTTTCTTTGAGTCCGAATAATGTTACATGCTTTCTTTTATAGGGAACACCTTTTACAAGGAACTCGTGGCTGAAAATTCCCAAAAAATTAAGGAACTTTAAGGAACTACCGAGGCTTGGATGAAAAACTAAGAATAATTTTTTCAAGAACAAGACGATTTGTGCAAAAAAATAGCAGAATAACAATGTATTTCCCATCGTTCTTCCAAAAAAGACTCCATTTATATTCAAAGCTAGAAAATGAAGCGAGTTTATATGAATTTGCTGTAAAAATTAGTATTCAAACATATCTCACGAAAAGGAACAGCATAAGGAACTTCAGCCTCATTTTGTTGAAAAGTTAAGGAACTCTAGCCTCAACTCAGAGTTAAGGTTCCTTATAAAAAAAACATGTAATATCGCATTGAAGATGTTCGTATTGCAATTTCAAGAATAATAAAATCTCAGCGGCACATCCCCGTCCATTTATAGGTCAGGTCCCCCTGCGGGGTCGTCGCATTTTGAAGGTTTCCTTGATTAGCAAGGGAGGACCACTGAGCCTAATGCTAATCTAAGAACTGCAACCCCATTCCTTCCACTCTATGTGACCAAACTTTGGGATTCATTTTGCCTTTTGCCTTTCATAACAACACGCAAGTTTTTTTATAAGCAACTTCGCTCGGCCCTAGTTCAAAAAGTTGCTTATTTTTCGACCTTTTATGGCCACCTTTGAGTAGTAAAAGTTGCTTAGTAGTTACTTAATATTAGCTGTATTCTTTTGCCCTAAGAATAGTATAGAGGCTAGAAAAAAAGCAAAACTTAACATTGCACATAAAATGACTGGAGTCATTTTTCCCTGCAGATATTGTTACCATTAGAGACTTTGTATTGAAAGTAAAATGGAAACCCCTCAATGAAATGCCTCACTTAACGAGAAACACTCCGTTCATATGCAAGTTTTGATGACAAATGAATGGAAATAGCAGTAATATATAAATTATCAAAAATTAAAAAAGTTGTTTAGGTTTTTTTCCTTTGGTACTATACGTTGCTTAAACTTTTAGGCCGTCTACATCTTGATTGCTTATAAGCGGTTGCTTTAAAAAAAAAACTGCGTGTACGTCTATGAGAATGAAAGGGAGCTGGAGGCTCTCCTCGCTCTTTTCATGGCAAGTTTGGCACTGATGGGCATCGAAGATAGGAGGGGGGGTTAAGTTTGAAACAGAATTATAACATACCTAAAAGTAACTGGATAAGCGAATCGTTCGTAAATATCTTTGTCAATCCATGGTGGGTATACCCTTCTGTTGATAAAGGAAGTCTGTCTGAAACAAAATACAAAACAACGAATATATACAGGGTGGCACAAAAAAAAGGGATCCCCTAACTAAATTATTTACAAATAATTTATTCTTAATTTAGAACTTCATGAAATTAATACTGCATGATATTCAACTCAGGTGAGATATATCATGTAAATATCATGATGATATTGGTTAGCATCTCTGAATAAATTGACTTTAAAACTTTACAATCCAAAAACGTACTGTAACAAAATATGCAACTTTATACCCTTACGTAATCCTTACGCAACAAAACAGAAAAATCAATAACTCATTCTTTCAGTCGAATGATATTCAAAATGTCCTCAATCCCACTCAATACACTTCTCCAATACGAGTGACCATACATTAATGGCCGTGACAACTTTACTCTGGGATAATGATTCTCCTTCACGCACGATTGCAGTACAGTACGCAGTGATGGAATATAAACAGCTGGTTTTGGACATCATGAATTTAATGTCCCATTGCGCCGAGATGGAAGCTCTTATCACCAAGATATTTCTACACGATATCGCACTTGACTTGAATATTACCTGGTATTAATTTGATAAAATTCCTCCTTGAGAAAATTTATTCAGAAATTATTTACCTAAGGGGGTCCCTTTTTTTTGGGCCACCCTGTATATATAGGTACAAAATTGTGGAACGATCTTCCTGTGGATGACAAATCGTCTAAAACTAAAAATTACGGTCAATGGTAATTCTCTTTTTCATGTTTCAATGATCCTTACTTTACTATTTTACAGAAAGTTTACAGTTTTATGGAAAATTTTGTAAAGAAAATTGAAGAATTTTTTGTTATTGAAGCTTTTTGTAATAGTATATAGTTGCGCGGTCCACTATAAACCAGTCTTTTGACTTATTTGGCCACCGTGCTTAAACAAAAACAAATGAACATAAATGAAAAATGAAACGAGTGAAAAACAATCCATATCTTAGCATAGGGGGAACCAGAGAATCGCCAAAGGCCAATTAAGCAGTGCGACAATGAACCTTTCTCTGATGTGACAGCTCTAGGCTTATTACATGAGCCTTTGCTGTTGCTTGCGAAGGGCGGGACTCATGTAATAAGTCTATGACAGCACCTAGTGGTTCCTTTTTGCCTTGCATTACAGATGACTTTCATCACTCTTCTTGGCAAGTTTGACTTTTGGAGTCCAAACCATAATCAAAGATTTTTCGATTCCATTTTGCCATTCTAAAACTTAACCACTTTGCCATGGTAAAACTTCAAAAATATAAAACACAAAAGATTCTTACTTTAAAACATCAACTTCCAATTGCGTAAGTTTCGGTCGACCAGATTTCGGATCAGTCGAGTTGATTCCAAGGTTTCCAACTTTTGCTGTGACCTGACCAACGCTTTTGGTGACATCTGTTTTTGGAGGCCGAAGACCCTTCAGGATTTCAGCCCTTTGACAGAAAATAAGAAACTATCTCAATGCGTTAATCCTGGTGTAAGAAAATGGCTAAAAGCTACAGTTAGGCCCTCGCCAAACCATCTAACATTGCTTGGCAAACATTAAAGATTTGCTTGTGAAACACTTGGACTGTTTGGCCACATCATAAAACATTACTCGTCAAATCTATTTGCTTGATATAAGCATAGAATGTTTTAGGAGTTTTTCAAAAACGTTGCCGAGTGAATTCTGCTTGTCAAGCAATGTTTGCGACATGGCCAAGCGATCAAACATTGCTTGTAAAGCAAAATCTCAAATGCTTGACCAACAATGTTTGATCGTTACACTCATATTTTTATGAGAAACCTTTTATAACAAAAGTAGAGAATCTCTTTCCTCAAAAATTAGAATTTCTGCTAGCGGAACGTACTGAAAGCGGGTTATGCCTATTAAAAGGAAAGATACGAAAAGAGATTTTCAGAAAGCAAGCAAAACACTGTAGTAGTAGAGCTTCCATACAACGGACACCGGACACCTATGGGACCAATGTTGTCGTTCTTAAGAGAGTGGCGAGGGGCATTTCACTACTCAAAAAGGCGTACGAGATTTCAAATAAAACGAAAGATTTTCCAAGGGATTTCCACGAAAACAATAGGATTCTTAGACGAGATTTCCATGGAGTAAATTGCCGCTCGGAAAGGTGTCCACTGTAAAACGATGGTCTTTGGGACGAAAATATTTCTTTGTTGTATTGGGTTTTCCGTTGCCTAGAAGATTCCGTAATAGAGATGCATTGAATTTGAAATAAACCTTTCCAGAGCAGATTTTGCCCATTGATTTAACTTCTCTCTCCTTGCTTGATCCTTCAACGTTTTGCCCTAACGAAGGGATAGAATATTAATTTAGTTCCTTTACCCATTTAGCTTAATTAAGTTCCTTTACAATACTCGTGGTTCTGTGGCACAGTGGTTAGTGTGCAGGGCTCACAACGAAAATTTATGGGTTTGAGCCAAAGCAACGTTCCTACCACTTGTGAATATGTCGCAAGAACTTGCCTTTTACAAAAAGCAACCAATAGCAAAGTTGCACTTGAACCCTTGAGCTACCACCACATATCTTGAGACCTCAAAGGCAGACAAATACCAGAAGCCAAAGGCAGTTTGTCAATGTAAGAACAAATACCGACACCTACTCGTACTCATTTTGCCCAAGAACGATTAAATGCTGGAACTTGTTACCGTTTGAATACAGAGAACTAAATGGCAAACATTTTAAGGAACAGTTTAAAAATCAGTTAAAAAAAACGTTATATCTGTTGTGAATCCTAAGCCTGTGAGTGTAGCACAAAACCGTGACCAAATAAGAAACTTTTAACTAATTAATAATTTTTCTGCACCTGAGCATATATTACGCCATATGGTCCCGCTCAGTATATTGATAGATGTAGATGTTGTGATTGCAGAGATAGCAACCAATGACAAGTTGTTAACAAAAAAGTGCCTCTCTCCACAAAAGGTGCAAAAATGGGTGCCTGGTCAATGGTTATGAATGCCGTGTTCGGATGCACCTTCTGTTCAGATCATGGGTAAAGGTTGCCGTGTTTGAGTCTACTACTAGCTTAGGGCGGGCTACTCAGTCGACTTTACACTTTACCCCTGGTCTGGATGCAGTAGCATATAGCAGGGTGCAGCCACACACTGCGCTCAAAGCTACCGAACTACCGAGGTACCCATTTATACACCTAGGTGGAGAGAGGCACATTTGTGTTAAGAACTTGCCCAAGGTTGATATCCATGTAACACAAGTGGAAAGACTGTGGCTCAAACCCACAACATTTTCGTTGTGAGTCCAGCACGCTAACCACTGCGCCACAGAGTCTTACACAGGAACGGATCCATTAACATGAGAACTGGTGGATCAGATTCTATTGACATAGTATTACATGATATGTAGCCTAATCCTTTGGAATCGCTTTAGAAAATGTACAGGCCGATTTAGTGTGGTTTACTTGTATCTATCTGAAGTAGCAAATTTCCAAAATATTCCCTGCTCAGTCAGAAATTTTTTCACTCTGTGCAATCGGTAGATATTAATGAACTGTTTGAGCCTATATTAACACATAGAAGTTTGATCAGATCAACACAGAGCAATTACAGGGTGGCCCAAAAAAAAGGGACCCCCTATCTAAATAATTTATTAATAATTTATTCTTAAGTTGGAATTTCATGAAATTAATACTACATGATATTCAACTCAAGTGAGATATATCGTGTAAATATCATGATGATATGGGTTAGAATCTCTGAATAAATTGACTTTAAAACTTTACAATCCAAAAACGTACTGTAACAAAATATGCAACTTTAAACCCTTACCTAATCCTTACGCAAGAAAGCAGAAGATTCAAGAACTCATTCTTTCAGTCAAATGATATTCAAAATGTCCTCAATCCTGCTCAAAACACTTCACTAATACGACTGACCATACATTAATCGTCGTGACAATTTTACTCTGGGATAATGATTCTCCTTCACGCACGATTGCACTACAGTAAGCAATGATGGAATATAAACAGCTGGTTTTTGGACATCATGAATTTAATGTCCCATTGCGCCGAGATGGAAGCTCTTATCACCAACATATTTCTACACGATAGCGCACTTGACTTGAATATTACCTGGTATAAATTTGATAAAATTCCTCCTTGAGAAAATGCATACAGAAATTATTTACCTAAGGGGGTCCCATTTTTTTGGGCCACCCTGTAGTTTGCAATGGCCTTCATGCTGTATGGAAATCAAAACTTAACTCTGGCTGGCGATCCCAAAAAGTTGATCACAAAAAGAGCATGACACTTTGAATGCAGCTGTTTGCTTTGATGCTGAATTAAGTGGTATCAATGTAAAGTATGATATAAACTATGCAAAACAACAGCTTTGAGATACTTACAACTTCGAGACAAAGATGTATTGCATCTGCATAAAGTGGCAGTGCTTGATCTGGTCTTCCATTTTCATCTTCCACTAATGCTTGTTTCAAAAGAAATTCAGCTCTTTCAACATCTTTCTGAAAACAGACATTATGATGTGATAATGCGAAGTCCCAGTCTCAGCTTTCTCTTTAAAAAACCATCAACTTAAGGAAGTGACACCATAAACTGGGAATCATGTAATATTAAGTCTAGCTTAAAAGCTACTATGCAAAAAACTACAAGTTAGTACAGTATACTTACCTATAGTGACTGTAGTTTTTTTTGTATAGTAGCTTTCAAGCTTAGTATATACCTGTAAAAACCTTTTTGTGAAATAACCAATTATGGGGTCTACAACTGGATGACATATGACATCTGGATGGACGGGGATGTGCTACCAAGATTTCGGAAACCCACCCATTCATAATGTAGACCTTGCAGGAACAGACCCTATTTTATGAGTAAAAATAATTGGAATATGAGAATAATAAGACTTTCTAGGCTTTCTTATTGATTGATATTTGATGCGATTTTTCCACTTTTCTCACCGAATTACAGTTAAACTTTCAACTTTTCTTCAATTTTCCATCCATTTCTATGGGGTTTTGGCTAAAATCAAACCCACGTTTAGAGAGTTCCAGGGCCAAAAACCCACTCATATGAGCGGCAAATACCTGTACCCAAATTATACTAAGTACCCCCCCTGGGGATCTACAATGCAAAATTATACAGATTCAAGGTACAATGAACAAGGTACAGAAAAGGTAAATACATTTGTCATCTTACTTGGTCATCTGTTTGTGATATGGTTCGTTTCAATGATAATTTGCCTTGATCTAAAAACCAAAAGGAAGAACCAGTGTAGGTAGGTTTCTTTATACAAAATTTCAGTGCTGATTCATGGCTCTTGCTTAGCAAAGTGCTCTTGTGTGTGACAGACTTCTGTAAGGTATTTGTAATTTGCAGTCAATTTCATTGTGCAAATTGGGTAATTGCATGTTAATGTTCAGGGGAAAGGGCTCAAGGGGGGAGCAACAAAAAATTTATAGGGGGGCACAGAGTTAAAATTTGCCGACAGAAGGGCGTAGCTTTTGTAGCTACACCCATTTTTCATTTTGGTTTTTTCGATAATCAGCATGAAATTCAATTTAAAAAACAAGACTCCCTTAACTTTTTGCTGAAGAATCTAACTTTTTTCTTTTTTGTTTGCGTTTTGTGGCTGATTTATTCATTTCATCGATCCTTATACTGTATGTACTGTATAAGTTTCCAAGATAGAGACTGAAACCGACGCAGATATTCAATGATATTTTTTCTCGCTTTAGTACTCTAATCATGCTCTAATTTAATGGAACATCTATTATTGTCGGGTTTATTGTAACCATGTTTATTGTACGCATTTTATTGAAAAGTGCTGAGCAAGAGAAATCCCAAATCTCCAGACCGATATCATCATTTGCCAAAAAAACCTTCTTTGTGCCGACATTTGCAACAGTGGGGGGTACAGTGCCCCCCTGTACCCCCCCTTTGGCAATGCCCCTGAAAGGGCTCTTCATACCTTATAGTGTGAAATTTGAATTGGGCCCACTAAGGTGAGATATTACCTGTAGTTGCGGTGTAGGTACAAATCATAAGAAGTTTAGGTGATCATAAAAAAAGACTTAAAACTTTGGGCTGAAATAAAATGATGTTGTGGCGAACTCAGTATAACAACTTACCAAATCCTATGACCCATAGCTTTCTATCAGACTGATATGATCTGTTTGTTTTAGGAGGATAGAGTCATTTTAGGCCAGCGAGACAGACAGACAAGATTTTTTATGCAGATGGTGATGTCTGTTAAGGACCAGGGGGGAGGGGGTCAACATATTAGCGGCGGAATTCCACTAAGCGATCATTAAAGAAACTGTGTGTGCACGTTCCCTTAGCCATAACACTGATTCTGACCCTAAAGCCATGATCCCGAAAACCCCACCCTAAAACTGGTGTCACGTCTAGCTTTTTTGAACGATTAAATACCCCCGGGGCCTCTTCACTCTTCTCTTACCAATTTGTTTGTGCAGGGACTCAGCTCTGTCGAGATACTGAACAGCCTTGTTATAAACTTCGGTTAGACTGCTATCGAAATCAAGTGCTTTCTTGATTGCCTCGGCTGCTTCAAGATAGAAAAAAATGGCAACTTTAAAGTTGCCTGCCTGGTCTTCTTGGACAGCTTTGGTTGCAAATTGATAGCTGTCCTGAAGAAGCTGCTGGGCGTCCATTTTGTTATCAACATTTGCCTGAAATTATCCTTTAGCCTCTTTTTCAATAAATGTTCCCCATCCCCAAAAGCTGGAATGTTGGAATGCTAAAATGCTGAATGTTGGAATGTTGGAATGCTGAAATGTTGGAATGCTGGAAAGTTGGAATGCTGGAATACTTATGCTGGAATACTGGAATGCTCACATGATATCAAATATCTGTACTCTCTGTAGTTTCTACTCTGTAGAAAACATACTGGGACTATTGAACTTTGAAATGGGCCCTCTCCTCTCGAATAAGCTCTAACCTCGAATTACAAGCCCCACAAAAAATTTGTTTTTGCAATAAGCCTCCGGGGGCTTATTCGAGGATTCGAGGACGCAACCGAGAAGCTCTCCTAGTCACACAGCTCTCCTTCCGTTTTGGCTTGGGTTTGGCTTTTATGTTTTGGCTTAATCGCTTAAGCCTTCTGAAGTTAAGTACCATAGGCTTGTATATATTTTACATAAATCCAAAAACACAAACATGTCTTTGAATAGGGTTGAGCTCGGGTTGAGGGTGAAAAGATCGTAATAAGACAGTGAAAAATCTAGCCAATAATTTAATTGAATGGCGGAGCACATACAATTCTCTCCATTGCAGCAAACTTTCCAGCTCCGTGGGAAACCCACCGAAATAGGCTCCTACGCAGTTTTAGTAAGCTTACAGGTAAAAAACAAATGAGTTCATAGCGAAAAGCAACTCATAACAAAGACCGATTTACCCCTCTCTTACAACTCTTTTTGATCCCCTCAAGATAAAAGCATTGATTAACACACACTTATCTTTTTATAAGAAACTAAAAAATTGGTCCAGTACGGAAAGTTTCTTAAAGTTTTCCGATTATGAGTCTGAAAGTTTCTTAAGAGTTTCTTAATATGTATATTGGCAACATCGTCATTCTACCTGAAAGATATTCCCAACCCATTTATGGATTGCAGTTGAATGCTTGTGTCTTTCCAATTTCTCTGCTTGCGAAACACCGAACACTGGAAATAAAAGAAGACATTTGGCAGTCTGATGCAAAAAGTTTCCTACGTAAAGAAAATCCAGTGTTGGGGTTCCTTTAAGTTAAAATTTTGGCCATTCGAGAGTCTGGGCTTCTTATGAAAGGTTTCTTATAAAAAAATACGTGTAGACCAAATTAAGATTTGTTCCAGGGAAGGCAAATAACGGCATGGAAGCAATAGCAATTGGCTATGCAAAAGAAG
>JACTAT010000267.1:572238-684738 GCA_014526335.1 Chrysaora quinquecirrha
GATTTGGCTTGCTACATAAACTCTAGTTGATACAAAACAGCGACCGGGGGAAGGGGTCTAATCTTGTCTTATATGGTTGGACAGGGAAGGTGTCGTTAAGATTATACAACCGTATCAACTTGTAATGCAGATAATTTAGAACGCAGACTTGTATTGTGAATAAAGTTAGGCAGAATATGAGAGAAAAGAGACTTGCTTTCAGGGCCTTATTTTGTTACTTGAAATAGTCGTACGACGAACGTCTTGCTTCGATGGGATTCTCAGGGGATTTTAACAGGTTTCTGTTTCTGATAAAGAGGACTTCTTAGATTCTGAATTTGAAATGA
This sequence comes from Chrysaora quinquecirrha, assembly GCA_014526335.1. NCBI lineage: Eukaryota > Metazoa > Cnidaria > Scyphozoa > Semaeostomeae > Pelagiidae > Chrysaora > Chrysaora quinquecirrha. Next base: position 572,565 of record JACTAT010000267.1, read on the forward strand.
GGATTTGTAAATTGACGAGGATTGGCACGTGTCGGCCGCCATAAAATCATGTCCATGTTTGCAGAGTTTCAGGGCCAAAAACCAGTCCATAATAGGTGGCACATAGCCGTACACTTTGTTTTTGTTATAAGAAACCTAGCTCGGGGCCTAGTTTTAAGTCTCTTAACTTTTGGCCCAATTTACCCAATTTTAGTTCTAAAAGTTTCTTAACAGTTTCTTAATCTATTGAAATAAATTCCAGTAGGAACGACAAAAACCTTCTGTAGGATACACGGGATACAGTACTGCTTACAGGTGCGAGAAATCGCACGGAAATGCGTGAGAACTAATTACTACCACCACAAATGTGAATCAGTATGTTGGAAAACGGACGCAAACATTTCTACAGTTTCTTAACTTCTTCCTCCTAGTTCTAAAAGTTTCTTAACTTCTTGGGTGTCTAGTTCTAGGTTTCTTATAAACCGGTTTCTTTTAAAAAACGTGTACTGATAAATTTACAGTCAATCTCGGTGACGATCATTTCTATGGTGATGAGCCATCTGGTAATACACACTTTTTTTTTATAAGAATACCTTATTTTTTGCCGAGCCTCGATTATTCTTAAGCTTGTTCGATTTTGAGCCTGAAAATATTCTTAAATTATTCTTAATCATCACTGTTGTAAATTGGCCTGAAGATCAAGAGAAATAAGTCAAATCTTTGTCATTTGTTATTTTATTAATAAATAGAGTTACTGTAACAAAGAGTCAGACAGGATGTATGCATTTCAAAACAAATACAGTACCCTGACAATCACACTTATTGTACAGTGTAAAAGGCGCAGAGAAAAAATGATCCTCGTCAAGCTTGAGCCTCAGATTATTCTTAAATAATTCTTAAATTTCAGCAATTTTGAGCCTGAATATTCTTATAGACTGTATTCTTATAAAAAAAGTGTGTAGACTCTTATTTCAATGGTCAATAAAATACAATTTAGCAGCATTAAAAATACAGTAAAAACCCACACATGTAAGAACCTTAATTTATCAAGAACCCGCAGCTTGGAATCATAAATTTTCTACCCACCTAATAAGAACCATTTTAGCCTCGTATCAAAAGAAGTTCTTAGTTAAGGGACTTGGATCACTCACTGGGGCTCAAATGCAATTTGTGCTTAGGTTAACCTCGTTCGTTCATGGACTTCAAAACATTGCATTCGGAAAATTCAGCAGGGGCCAGCTAAATCTTTGACCATGCTTTATTTATTTAATAGTGGTTAGACGTTGTTTAACCAAAGTTAATTACTATGACAACATGGGTCCACCCGCGTGTTTGCGGGTGAGGCATTCGAGCGTCGTAGTTGGTTGCAGCGAAGAGTTCAAGGATTCAAGAAAGTGTCCTAAATCCTTTCAAATCCCCACCCTCCCTATCTCCCTTCTTCTGTTTTCTCGTCTATTTTCCTTCCGACAGAACTTTTTCGTTCTGTTGGACAAGGTGCATTGCCGGCCGGAAACTAGGATTTCCAATGGCCAATCACCTGACAGAAAAAGGTTTATTCAGGCAGGCAAACAGGGCAATGCACAAAATGCCCAATTTTCCTGCCAACCCTCCCCGTGGGTCTAAGGAATTAATAAGAACCTAAACAGGCTGTATTCTGAAATTTAAGTTCTTGTGTGCGGATTTTTACTGTAGGTTATCGTTTTAAGTTTATGGGGCTTTGGCTTCAACCAGCAACATCAAGCATAATAACCCACCACAGTAGTGCTTATCCACCACAGTACGCAAAAAACCCACCACAGTATCAACCACGGTAGAGCGTAGATTCGCCAGCGCACAGAACTAACCCTAACATTCGCAACCATTTGCGTAGCTAATGAATCAGACATGAACAATCAATTAAATTGGTAATACAAGCACACTGACAGTATATAATACAAATACATAAAAATACAATTAAAAAGAATAAACAAAGAATAGCACGACAAAAAACTACAATAAAAATATTATACGATAGCCGTGGGGGTACAAGATACATAATTTTCTCTCGTCAGGTGCATCTCTGTACCGAGTAGGGGGCACTTGATTTTCCGATATACGGGCACGTACCACCAGAAAATTGTCAGAGCCACCCTGTTCTGGCTGGAGTCAAATCTTAAACAAAGATGCCTGGCCCTAAAGTCATTTTCTAAGAATGATACCTTGTACGGGGGTTTTCTTTCAGAGAATTACTCGGAAACCAAATGGAAAGGGTTTCTGATGATGCTAGGATGAATTGCCCATTGTCTAGAAAGGGGACTTGATCAGAAATGAAAATTTGGCGATTCTGTTGCCTGAATTACACAACATCGATCTGTCGCGGGGGTTGCAGAGTCAAGCCATTACAAGGAAAACCTTGTCACTCGGTCATAAGAAGAAACGAAATGACACCCGGTCTTGAAGTTACCCTGTTCGGGGCACGTCCCCGTAGGTCAAAACGGGTAGCCCTCCCGGGCATTCAATTAACAAACTCTAGTGCTTTGCAGAATCGGTCTGTGGTGCAATCAAATCCGCGTAAATCAATAATTCGACTATTCACACAATTTCATAAATATCTGACTCAGTGTATTTCAAATTCAAATCATATGCATTTGAGTATATTTCCAAATTTCACATCATACTTCCCGTCACTTCAGTCACGTGTTCGGAATGATTGGGTGCGAGGCCTAGCACCGAAACGAGGTCATTAATGCTAGGTTTGTGATCAGCGCCATTTTCCCTGCAAATTCTTTTCGAATCAACGGCGTCCGCCTTGTCCATATAATGACGTTTCATAAAATCTCGACACCACGCGAAACTAGGCCTAAATTTATCAACACGAGGTGAAGCGACCTCTTCGGCCTTTTTCTTGATAATAATTAAATTAGGCGATGTTTCACCGTCCTTTCCTTGTTCTATTTGATCAACAACAGCATTTTCAACTTCAGTAGGAAGTTCACATGGAGTATTACCTTCATTTAGCCATGTATGTATGGTAGATTTTGGTATATTGAATTCTTTTGACGCGGCAGATAGCGTGTTTCCCGATCGCACGTACTCCGTTGCTTTGATACGATGTTCATTTGAGTACGACCCATAACATTTTCGGTTCTTTGCGTTGTTGTCTTTATTATAATAATGATCATAATGATGAAGATACTGCTGTTTGTACCATTGCTCATGCTCGATCCAGTCTTCAGGGTGCAGTAGTTCATCGAAATTCCAGTCGATGTTAACTGCAAGAAAAATAACTCAATTAAATTTTAGCACTAAAAGAAACTTTATTCAGTTCATTTACACACATATTTACACTCATTTATACCGGCTAGAAACGGCCGGCTTATAAGGAACGACTAAATCGAATCATTTACTGTTAAGCCTGGTGCAACAGCTCTCAACATTATACTGAACAAGGCTGAACAACATTGTTCGTAGTAATGTTTGGAGCATGTGAACACCTCTATCAGCTATGATTAGTTGTATGATGTTGAATGGTGTTCAGTGTAGTTCAGTCTTGTTCAGTAAAGCGGACATGAATCGCAACTGAAAAATCTTCAGCACATCAGCTCAGCATTTCCATTCTTCAATATGTTTTTCAGTGATGCAACGAAATTTTCAGTGAAATATTGAATGCGTTTGAACACCGCGCTCTCAACATAGCTGAATTTCGCTGCAAAATAGTTAAGTCTCCTTCAATGAAATGTTGAGAGCTTTGAGCTAGGCTTGGAGTAGACTTATTACCTTCCTCCCACTCTTTCGGAAACAGCTCCTAGCAACTACAACAACATACAGCTGTTTCCTCAGAGTAGTTGGAGCGGGGTGGTGGAGCGTGGAAGAGCGTAGACTGCAATGAATGTAATAAGTTTGGCTTGGAGGCTGTGCAGTAAAACTAAAACTCAAAGCCCTGCCCAAATGATGAAACATTGTTGGTCAAAACCTTTGAGATTTGCTTTACAAGCAATGTTTGACCCTTTGGCTACATCACAAAACATTGCTTTGCAAAAAAGTAGGCTAAATTTGTTTGTAAATGTTTGTGAAAACATTTTTTGCTTGACGGAAGCAAAAATGTTTGACAAACAACGTTTGATCGTTTGGCTAGGGTCTTAATATCTAGACTGATTTCCTGAGTCGTAGTTTCGCTATTGAATTGAATTGCTGGACGCTCATCAAGTACCAGTTTGAGCGATCTCCTTTTAGTGCTAGCCTCGGTCCCATGAGCGATGACTGGGACTCAGGTAGTCTACTAAATATCAGCATCTCACTGAAATCCGCCCGAAGTTCAGGAAAATTTTGACAAATCAGGACAAAGGCTGGCACTGCTGATCTAGACATGCCTTTTCCTCAAAAAAAATAGTCGACAGTTTTTTGGCGAAAAGATCTGTCCGAAAAACCGGTATTTAAGTTTACTGGTCCTTAAAAAAAGAGGAACACGGTTTACTTAATAGTACTGTGTCTACACGTTTTTTTTTATATAAGGAACCTTTGGTCTGAGTTGAGGCTGGAGTTCCTTAATTTTTCAACAAAATGAGGCTGAAGTTCCTTATATCGTTCCTTGTCGTGAGATATGCTTGAATACTAACTTAACTTTTACAGCAAATTCATATAAACTTGCTTCATTTCTAACTTCAAATATAAATGGAGTCTTTTTTGGCAGAACGATGGGAAATATATTGTTATGCTGTAATTTTTCCGTACAAATCGTCTTGTTCTTGAAAAAATTATTTTTAGTTTTTCATCCGAGCCTCGACAGTTCCTTACAGTTCCTTAATTTTTTGGGAATTTTCAGCCTCAAGTTCCTTATAAAGGTGTTCTTTATAAAAAAAACGTGTATCTGAGTCCATGAAATTTAAAATTTTTTCCTCACCACAGCGAAATCTGAGTGACAAAGTTTCCCATACATCAAACGACCGAATATGCAGAGAAAAAAAACAAAAATACTCACGGTAATTGTCATCTTTTTCTGTGTCGAAATTATCAGTCACAGGTTCAGTTTTGATTTTTGCCATTTTGTTGTTATTTGAAGTTAATAACTTGACAAGTTGCGAACTGTGGTTCGTTGTTGGTCTAACATTGAAATCTTGTGCAATTCCTTGCTTGTTTTGCTCTTCCCTTTTAATTTTAACCAAAGAAGAGCAGTTTTGAAGTGCCAACGATTCGTCTTTAAGGGATGTCTGAGCTAAAGAATTGCCCAATTCTGTAACATTCTTTTGATATTCATGTTCGACGTCCTCGTGTTTGTCGTGCAATAAATCTTTTGTAAAGAGAGATTCTGAGAATTAAACACCGCTACTGTATACATGAGACTTTTGAACTTTCTAGATACGTACTCATGTTTCACTGGCTTAATATCAGTTGTTCTCGTGGATTTCTGCTGCATTCAGCAAAATAACTCAGGTCATCGCAGGAAGCGTCGAAGGCTAACCTGATTACCGGAGCCCTAGCCGCTGGAGCAGTACAGAGTGAGGTAGCTGGGAAGGAAATAAATAGAGGAAGGGGCATTCACTTTCACTCACAACAAAACCTCACTCGTGGTCGTCTTTCTGATAGAGAAAATGTATTTGCCTGTGGTATCCAGGGCAGCCGAAAGCGTGACATTCTATAGACCTTTTCAAGGAGGCCTGGGCCGGGCGCGACATTTTTCTGAAAAGTGGTAGACATTTCCAGTAAGGGAATCCTCTCCGTGTGCAACGACTGGAATTATGGTCGTTTTAGGAGAGATAATTCAGCAGATTTTGCTCCAAACTTACGAAAAATGGAAGAAAAAGAGAGTAATGGAATCTGAAACAATAAAAAGTTGAAAATATGTACAGAAACTCAGGAAAAAAGATACAAGCAACTTACAAACAGGAAAATACTTCATTAAATGTCCCCTTGAGTATATATGATTGAATTTGAAGCCTTTCTTTCACAGATATTCGAATTTAATTTGAATTTGAAGTAAAATTTGATGCACAACATCCCCTGAAACAACTGTAACTCCAATTTTTGCACGCAGAACGCAGAGAGGATTCCCTTACTGAAAATGTCTACCATTTTCCAGAAAAATGTTACGCCCAGCCCAGTCCTCTTTGCAAAGGTCTATTGCGAATATACCATCTGAACTCATAGTTATTTTGATAGGCGTTACCTGAGTCAGACAGCAGGTTCAGCCACCTTAATTTGAAAATCTTCAAAAAGCTAGCCATTTTCAGGAAAAAAACTGCCTGACTTCGAGCATATTTTTGTAGAAACCAAAATATATCTGACCGTACGCCACTGTAGCTATAATACTTTTATTGCAAGTCAAAAACATAAGGTATCTTCGCAACGAAACTGCGAAATAAGGGGGCGCTAACTTGCTCCGGACCTAATACTTTTATTTCAGCTCAATGCGGAGATTATTATGGACTAGTAATTTTTCGTCACAACAAAATGGCTTTAGAACACCCAAAAACAGGGTTCTTGGGTCTTTCAAGAATTAGTTTTTGGGTCTTTTTTATTTTTTTGCTCTTTGGGTCTTTCAAGCCCAAAAAATGGCACACACAACCCCGTGTGAACATAGGGTTACCTATCAATCTGGGACTGTATTACGCAGATTCTGACTTGCTTTGGATATAGGGCAAAGAAGGAAATTCTTCTTCCCACCTTCAACGCTTTTGTTCCTCTCACTTTGATCATTCTTCTCTTGACTCTTAGCCCAAGCTGATTAGGGAGAGGTTTGCTCACAGTTAGCGTAAAAACAGTCTTTTAACTGCAGATTCAAACATGAAAAACCCATTCTTACCTTTTTTACGATGACCTTTCTCTGGCCTTGTAGTAACATCTTCATGTAACCAATTATGAACAGTACTTTTTGGAATACCAAACTTTTTAGCAGCAGCCCTCGCACTGTAGCCTTTCTTCACGAATTCAATAACTTGCAAACATGTATTTTTCGAGTAAGTCCCGCGGTGTCTTCTGCGTTTATGGTGCGTGTCTAGAAATATTCAGAATAATTGTTCAGCTTTGTTAAAATTATATAGAAAAGTTTAAAATATGGTGTTGGACAATCAGTATACATTTTTAGGTTCTAACAGAAAAGGCAGAAACACTGTGAAAATAAGGCTGCAATTAGAATCTGATTCCGAATAAACTTCCATTCAAAACGCAATGATAAAATGTTTTCATCATCATCACCATTATTAACATCATCATCATCATCATCATCATCACCATCATCATCATCATCATCATCATCATCATGATCATCATCATGATCATGATCATCACCATCATCTTAATCACCAATGTCATCTAGCCTGTGTACCAGACTCCAAACTTTATAAATTGTCACTTACTTTTTGGTAAGGGTCTGGTACACAGGGTAATGTCATCTTGATCATCATAATCTTGATCATCATCATCAACAGCATCATCATCATAATCACCACCAACATCATCATAATCACCACCAACAGCATCATCATCATCATCATTATCATTATTTACATTATCATCATCATCATCATCATCATCATCACCACCACCACCACCAACATCATCATCATGATCATCATTATTATTATGGTCATCATCATCATAACCCTTAACGTCAATAACACCATCTTAATTATTATCATCATTATCATCATTATTGCTCCCATCATTATCATCAACCATTATCGTTGTGATAATCGTAAAGAATCTGAATGTGTCGAATATTCCTGTTACAACATTAGGCACTCACCAATTTTTTCCTCATTCTCAACAGGACTCTTATGACCTTGATTATCAACATCATCACCATGTTTTTTCATATCAAGAAAATTGATCAGTTCGATTTTTGAAATATCATGTGCTTTTGCAAACAGATCGATTCCCTTGTCACTACGCAAGTAGTTGATCATTTGGCCCTCGTGATTAAAAGCAAAATCAGCATCACTGCTTGGTGTCAAAGAGGCAGATCGAGAAGGAGACGAGCAGCACGATTCACTGAACACTGCAAAATAATTTAGGAAAATATTAAATATTTTTAGATATAAGAACGAAAGCAAACAACCTTAATTGTCTATGCAAATGCAAGTCGGGTCTAAGCTAAGGTTTCAGCAATGAAGCTGGTCGCGTGGGGCGCATGGCATGACAAATAGTCATTCTCAAACTTTACAACTCGCAGACCTTTAGCGACCCAGTCTTTCGAACTGGCGCAAGGACGGTTAAGTACGATGGAAGTATAATGAACGGTGAAGGTGGGAATCGTACAAGGATTGTGTAAAAAATGCAACATGCTTGTCAATTTCTTTGTTCACTTGCTTTTTACTTTCTGTTTTACAGTCTTACTTTAATAATCAGTCGATATTCTTAGGGCTTTAGAAAGGCTAGCCTCAGCTGGTTCTTAGTTTGTTTTTAAAATCTAGGCAAAATCCAGGCTCGTGTTCTAATCAAATTGTTCTTTCAAAAGAGTGTAAAGATAAAATGTGGCATGAGCAAACATATATATATACAAACAGTCCCAAAAGACATCACAAAAATCCTGCAAAACTTACGAGACTTTGGGTCAGCGTCAGACATGGTATTGTAAAACGAACTTGATTCAAAACCGGCAAAGTATAACGTTTTAAATGCAAAGAATTCAAACAAATCACTAAACCAACTCTATACTTCAAGAAACTACTAGTTAAGAACCTTTATTTGTTATCAGAAATCGGATTATATGACAATAGGGTTTGGAAAAGAATGATAAAACTATTCGATGGGTCAAGAAACGAATATGATCAATGACCCAAAAATTATACACTAGAATTTCTTTATGATAGGACTCGTATCGAATCGACTAACTCTGCAGTTAGTCTATGGGTAGTACAAATTTCAAAAATGTGATAAACAGCAGAAACATTTTTAAACATAAATAAACGCCTTTTCCGTCGGACAACCCTCAGAATAGAAACGTCCGAAACAGACCGAAAAAATTGATACAGGCGGAATTAATACCAAAACACGGATCGGAAAGCCTCAAAGTAGCGCTGTATTGACATTGTGTCTTAAACACCAATCAGCTAGCGGGATACAGCGGGAGAACAATAGGATTAATTGAAGAGTCCAAATGTAAAAACGAACTCTTTCTGTCTAAGCAGAACCGGCCTTTTGGTTTTGATGTAGACAGATTCCAAAACTCCAAGATGAATCAAGATCTAGCTTTGCCAATGATTTCAAACAATCCTCGTTGCAGTTTTCTGAACAATTTGGGTTGCCAAGTAAGTGTAGTCCTATGGCTGAATCGTGTTCAAGGCTAGGTTATTGCTGTTGGCGGGACCCAAGGGGGGTTGCTTTCTTTGCCGAAATTGTGCTTTTGGATATTAGTAGGGACATGCTGTTTAATCTCAATTGCGACTTAATAATTCTTGTAGCTCTATTCCCAAATTGTTCCAACATTCGGTAACTCTATAGAAGAAGGAAGAGCTAAGTTTTAACAACAAAAAATACATGAAAAATTTCATACCATTTGAAGACGCTGGGCTTTGTATAGAGATACTCGGGCTTGTTACAAACATTTGATCACCACCAACAACATAAAGCGATGGAATGGAATTATCATTGTCTACATTCATAGCAGTGTGATTATTCTGTGATAAATCTCGATTTTCTGCAACCAGAAGACCATTCAAAGCAGGCTGCGAATGTGAATTAACGGATGCTGAAGAAAACGTGCTTAATGGGCTTGCTCCAGATTGATCAACTGGTTGATGAGAATCAGAAGTAGTGTCTATTGATAACGGTAACTCCATTGTTGGGAATCGATTGGAATCATAATGATCAATGCATTGATTTGTATACCAGAAATCATGATTCACCCAGTTGTTGATTTCTGATTCCATTGGAAATAAATCTACAGAAATAAAAAAAGCTTTTGTAAGAGAATTTTTTAACCATTACATACAAGTCTACTGTAATTGTAATTGTACATTGTTTAATGTTAGTATTTACAATAGTGAAGAAACACTAATTCACACTAAAGTGAAGCAACTCCAGCGATTGCTTGAAAGAATCATTTATTACTGTCAATATAACTTGCTCCCGAAGAGGGGGGGGGCACTTGATCAAATTTTGTAAGGGAGGTGTCGCCAAAGCATCAAAAACATACCTGAAATTATACCAATTTTCAGAAAATGTATACCTGACCTTATACCTATTTTCCATTCTTCAAACATAAAAATTGTGAGAATGGAGACCGTTCCTTTTTCCAAAACACCAAAATCGTGAAAACCAACACCATCCTTATTCCAAAATCGTGAAAATGAAGACTGTTCCTTATATCAAAATCGGGAAAATTCATACTGTTCGGGCGGCACGTCCCCAGTACCCAAATTATACATAGTGCACCCCCTGGGAACTACTATTACCAGGGTGATATTTCAAGATGGAGCGGTCATTTTTTCAAGAGTGCAGCAAGTGTCAAAAATGATTTTCAATTTTAATTCACAAAAAAATTAGGCACTAAAATGTTCCAGATGTTGCATGAAAAGATTCAGAGCGATTTTATCCCCTAGCTCCATAGGCTGTAAAGACTTTGAGTATCAGAGATGTTAAGGTAGAATTATCATCAGTTATTTGTACCATGGAGTTCAGCATTGATTACAACTGAGAATGTGAAAAAAGGTGGACGTTAAAGAACTGCTGAGTACAGGCTTTTTTTGTATAAGAACACTCGGCTTTGATTTCAGCCTGCCTGTTTCTTATTTTTGAGGTGATTTTTCACTTGTCGACCCCTACCCTTCTTGAAAACATGTTTAAAATGTATTTTCAGGCAAGGGCTTGTGCCGGTGAGGTTTTCTTGTGCTAATCTCAAGTAGCTTTGGAGGTAGCAAAAACTTTTACCCAAATTTCAGCCTGGTGTTTCTTCATAAAATTTTCTTATAAAAACATGATGATGACATCATTTGTGTAAGTAAAAAACCCGCTGGCAATGACCACCCTCATTGCCAGAGGTCTAGAACTGATATTCCAAAATGACTGCTGAGTGAATGAGACCTGAAATTTGGCCACACAAGCAAAATGGAATGTTGCCAGCTACAGTAAACAACTATAAACTAAACTACAAACAGCTAACATTGTAGTTTTAGAAAATTCTAGAAGTTTCACACTCACCATTGAATATATAATCAGGCAGTTCTGGTTCCACTAATCCAGCCATTTCCAGTAAATTTTGATCAAGCTACAAATGATTTGGGATCTTTTCAGACTTACACAAACACCATCTCAAGGTCACTCACTCTACAAACTATCACCAAACAAAGATATTTGAATCTTTGATATGTGACAGAAAAATCCAGTGTTTTACATATGACTTTGACCTTCTTTTGTAAACTTGTTTCAACTCTTCAACATTTGTTACACTGTTGAATGAAAACAAGAATAGTAAATATTTGAGTAACAAAGATAAATCTTTTAATAACAGAAAGTCCACTGACATGTGTATTCACAAGGATTTCGTTCATAAGAAACCATTTATAAGAAACTGAGTCAGAAGATAAAAACATAAGAAACTGTAGAACTAAATACCCTCAAACATAAATTTCTGGAGTTTCACAGTCAGTGGTACTAAAATATACAATTGGGTGTTGTTTTTTGTCATGTGTGTTTCTAGAAGCTTTTATTTTTGTTTGATAATGTGTGAAAAAAAGTTTTCTTCCGTTTTTTCTATCTGCAACTGAGGTGTTAAGAAACTTTTGAGAAACTTTTCGTACTTATGTAAATCAACAAAACTTTAAGAAACAGAGTTCTGCTAAACCCTAGTTTCCTATGGAAAATGCATGCAGTAATAGGGGCCTGTATTTTGCTGCATTTTTTTAAAGCAGGAACTTAAGGTTCAAGTTTAAGGCTGGTTTTCCACAAGTTCTGTACGCAGGGTGGCAGCTTTTTTATTTGAACTGTTATTTCTAACAATGGTTGGTTCTAAATGCTCCGCTATGTGGATTTTGGAAGGTTGATTGACTTCAAGTTTTCTGCCACGTCTGAGGGTGCCTACTAATCAAATCATTTGAAAGCTTTCAAGATTATATTATTATCGTTATGATGACTGATGCACTTTGGAACCTGATTCAACTCAAAATTTGTAGATAACAATGTTTTCCAAAACCTCATTCATTTTGAGCAAACTTTCAACAGTATATAGTGATTTTCTTGAAATTCATTGTTTCAAAGACAGACTGGTTCAATATGGTGACAAGTGCTTGCATACAAAACCCAGCTGCAAAATCTGTTTTAGCATTAGCAAAATTACATATTTACGAATGTACATTGAATTGCAATTGAAAATTATGACTATGGGTGATCGGTGCCCATTTCAGGATGGAATCGAGCTTTAATTTATATTTTCATTATTCTATACATGTTACTAAAACAGAACCAAGGTTGCAGAGTTTTATAGTGAAATGTATCCAGGGAACAAGGGAAAATGGCCAAAATTTCTTTCTCAAGAGAATTTTCTTTCTCAAGGGAACAGGGAACAAATTACCCCCCCCCCCCAAAAGAAACGACCCTAAGAGCCTTAATCTGCAGCTGGATGCACTGCAGATTGACCGGGGCACGATACATGCTTTTTTTTAATAAGAAACCTACCTCAAGGCCTAGTTCTTAAAGTTCCTTATTTTTGGACCTCTTTTGAGGCAATCGTAGTTCAAAAAGTTCCTTAATAGTTCCTTAATTTTAACTGCACATACAGTGGTCATAACAATAATAGAGAGACACTTGCATATGAGCAAAGCTCAGGACTACTCAAGGAAATATTTGATACATGCTTAACGTACAAATTATGTGGATTTTGACTGCAAATGAATGGAACCGGCTTTCTAATTCTTGATTATTTGCAGTGATAAAAGCATTCAACATTGAAAAGTTCCTTAATGATGTTCTCTTTAGTAGTATAAGTTCTTTAAATTTTCGGGCCTTCTACATGTAGGTTCCTTATAAAGTGGTTCCTTATAAAAAAAAAGCGTGTACAACGTAAGTGCTTGAGTAGAACCTCGCGAAATGTCTATCTAGGTGGTCCCAAAACGTACCAGCTATCCATCCCTCCTGCCTATAAAATAGACTAGCTAATTAATTGAAGCAACATACCGCTTGATTCAGCATAAATAGCCTACATATCGATAGGATATCCTTTTAACTGTTATTTTACCATCAGTCAACTCATACCTGTCCACAGATTCGAGGGGAGTTCCAGATAAACTGTCTATTCATAATTTGCAAAATCGCAAATTAGGCCCAGATTGACTCGAGATAAACGGAACAAACAAACTTCTGGGTGCAACTCGATTTGCAAGAAACAGAAATACAGCAAAATAATAGCAAATGTAACTAAACCATTTATACCTCAAAAATTGTCTTAAATACTGGAATCCAAGCTGGAGAAGTCACAGAACCACAAATGCCAGAAAACAGGTTGAAGATTGTACGCTTACGTCATGTGTAAAAGATACGCTCGTCCGCTTCGTCCTTCCGTCAATGACCTGCGTTGTTTTGAATTGAATTGTTTTGGAGGTTGGGTCGGGCTTCGTGTCAAAGTTTACATAAGTTCACAAGGGCAAAGACCCAAATAAAAACAGTTTGCGTGAGAACGTGACCACCGTATCCGTATGTGACATAACATTCATAACTTATTTTCTTCTTTTGCCGCTAACACCCACACCATAGAACTACCCTTGCTTTGACCGTGTCATAAATGTGCCATCAGATGTTGATTTTTGTCTGGTCCAAACATCCGAACAAAAAGGGCTATTAGGGTTCTCACTGAGGCACTGGAGACACTGTCTGATGGCACATTTATGACACGGTCGTTGTCTGACTGACATGTTGTACATGTTGTATACCGTGTTGACCTACCTTTTGTCAACGGAATACAATAGAAGGTGCTGTGGCATCGTGGTGTAATCTAGCTGGCTCATGGTGTCAGAAGCTCAGTGTGGTCAGGGTTCGAGCCAAGCCACGGTAGCGTCACAACCAGGATCGAGGTCTCGATTAGTTAACCTACTACTGCGATGAGACTGAGATCCTTTCAACTGGCGCTACAACACCATTTCACCTTTCATGTTTCATCTGTACAGTAAATTCGGAAAGTTTGATCATTGATACAATTTTCATAATTACACGCCTCTTTGCTATTAGGCTATTACCATATCAAGCTAAAACTGTAGTCTGTATACAGCCTTAAATTTCCGAAAATGTAGACTAGTCCCCTTTTAACCCCCATCATAACCCCTGAAGTGACCCCTAGAGACCCTTGTAACTAGACTCACTACAAAAGTTAGTTTGAGGTGCCGCCATTAACAACAGCAACAACTATTTTTTTATTTTACTTTTATTTGAATGAATTGAATTGAGGTGAAGGCAGCGAAAACTGCGACTCATGTAGTAAGTCTACCTTGTAACCCCTGCTCCATGCAACTGTTTTCTGAAGAGCTTGCGCAAGCGCTAGCGCAAAGGCAAACAGTTGTTGCTAGTCATTCTGTTTTGTGTAATGGCGGCGAAGCTTGTTGTGTCTTAGCAACTTTTATTTTTCAGAAACCAAGGCGTAAAGGTATTTTAAATGTTAATTTCTTAAAAAAGCTTAGCCCTATTAAATTCTGATATCGCTTAATATAATATTTTCACCATAAATGGTCTCCTTAGGAAGACATATGCTAAAATGAAAGAGAGAATTAGGCCCAGGATTAGGCCCATTTAAAAAGTTTTTTTGAAAGTTAATTTATCCTAATTCATTTTCTGTACCTCTTTTCTTTTTTGTAAGATGCAAAACCCACATCCAAAAAAAGATGTTGACAAGACTGCAGGCCCTTCATCTGACCTATGGGAGGACAGAGATGTTCGCTTTGATATAACTTTGAGGTTTGTTGTAATAGTAGTAATAGCCTAATTTTTAATACTCACCACCACCAGTATCCAAACCCCAGGAAGTGCACATTTAGTGCATTAGCATGAAATCAAGATTATGGCGCAGACTATTGTTTTCTATTGTTCTCTCGATCAAAAAACAGTGACATTGAAATTCAAAGCATGCTGACATGAGATGAGTTAGTTGGCCTTCTTCCTAACTTCCTATTCTATGACTACACCTTTAAGGTTGGTGATTGAAACAGGAAATACCATTTCCAGGCAATGCACCTGTCACTGCAGAGAAAGAGGGGTGGGATGAGGAGAGCTAGAGAGCAGAAGGACAGATAGCAACATTAAACAAGATTGAACATCCAATACCGAGATAAAAAGGGGATGGCAGGGAGGTGGAAATGACTTAAGCGGGTAAGAGCACATCCAGCTCAAGCCATCAAAAATTATGTAATGGAAGTCCGATATCTAACTTGCAGAACAATGCTGTTGTTCGAGCAAAAAATTTTTTAAAACAATGGTTGAGCATACAAAAAAATATAATTGACAAGGGGAAAACTTTCAGAAAAAGTCATCCTGTGTGACAACAAAGGCATAGGGAAAGTAAGCCTTACCGACAGCCCCCCAGCATAACAAAGATTTGTTCTCCCAGTGCTATAAAACCTTGTTAAAGCCCTGCTCTAACCAGCACTTAAAATATGCAATCTTGTCTAATTTTCATACGCTATGCTGCAAATATCATCAGGAAGCATTTGTGATAAGAACTTAACAATGTGAGCTTTACAATATGTTCCAAATACAAGAACATCTTTTTGGATGTTGTTTGTCTCCACTGATCAAAATTACATTTCTAACAACTTCTTTCTTAGCCAAATGAAAACAAGACCTGGAGAGGTATGAATTCAAACTATTTCTGCTATGACTTATTCCTCCTATGTCTGTAATGGACAAATCTTTTCCATTACCAAGTTGATTTTTCTTACACTGAAACCAAACAGTGTTGAATTTTGCTGTAATACATTTGAGTTAGAGAGCTAATTATAGATTTATCTTTTTTTCTAAAAAGACAGTAATTGACAGACTTGACTCTGTCGAAGACACTAAAGGGAATAATGGAGACAGAGGTATTTCTATTATTGTTGCTATTTTTCTAGAACCTTAGTTTATACACATTATCTGTTCCTTAAAAGTTTTGTGATAGACTAATCATAAGTGTCTTTAGCTGTTGTTAAACTATAGGAGACATGTCCAACACTACATTTTACTCAGTGTTTCTCCAAACATGTGAGTGGGAAGCAAGCAACCTGTCCCTAAGTTGCAGAGACAAGAAATGTTTCTGTTCTCTCCCAGAAATATTTGATGTCTCTTAGTACAACTTTGTCACATGCTACAAAGTTTCCAAGGTTGCTAATCTGGGAGACGCTGAGGGGACATGTTGCATGCAACAGTTTCATGCATGACATGTCTTCTAATTTAGCCATGCCTTTGTTTTCTGCCCATTGAATCTTGAAAAATGACAATATACACCAGTTATTGCAAGCCCACATAGTTCCATACTACCTTTTGTGGTTTTTTGAAACTTGTGTTTTTTTAAGTTTAGCTTTGCTTAATTTTAGGGAAGATGTTGGTGACAAATCTCAGAATAATCTGGCACTCCATGGCTATGCCAAGAGTAAATCTGTGTAAGTGTTCCTTATCCTATCATCTGAAGCCAGTTTTTCAAAGGCTTCACTAACTTTACTTTGATGTCCTTAATGACTTAAGCCTCAAAGGACTAACAAAAATGGTTTGAGTTAAGTTAAAAAAAGGTTCCGGATATAATCCCCCTAGCAAAAAGTTTGAGCTATCAGAAGAAACTAGCCAAAGGGGTAGGTAAAAATTTGGTTCAAGAAAACGAATGATCAAGTTATCAAAACTTTGAGTTAAGAAGTAATTGTTTTAAAAGAATAAGGAAAGGTTCAAGGGGCTTGAAAAACCATTCGCTTAATAAAAGTTCATGGTTATATATACTTCATATCAACGTTCAAAAACCATAGTAGTTTACACATACTTAGAATAATGCAAAGCTGATTTTTCCTTCCAGCGATTGGCTATAACTGTGTGCTGAATGCAAATGTCAAGACAGCAGTTTCTGTAAGTTTTCGACAGCTAAAAATTACAAGCATAACCATTTCTTACGCCAGGCGTATGTTGACATTGTGCACAGTCAGAACAGGTTGCCGCTGACAGCTGATTTTTGGAGCCGATTTATTGCGACTGACCTTCCGACAAAAGCGCTCTGGCAACTAGTTGGCTACTAGCTCGTTTTAACGGCAATTGGTCGGCGCACAGTTCCAGAAAGTCGGGCATTCTCTACGTCGTCTTCTACTTCTGCGATATGTTGACATTGATTGCCCTTTCAGTCGCAGTCGAACTAAGCGCTCTTGCGACCGCAATCAAAAGGATTCCATAGGCTCTGACTAGTTGTCGATAGGTCGACATAATTTCGACAGCAATTATAACTTGTTGGCGTTAGTTCTATTGTATTGCAAGAAGGTCATAAACCTGGCTTTAGGCCAATCATAAGCACTGGTAGCCATCTCCGTTGACTCTCATGGAACGGCGTATCGAAAGGAAATAATTAATACGAATTACCTTGACAAAGTTACCTAGAATTTGTTACTATTCATTTTAGAAATGTTTAATTGAAATGAAAGTACAAACTTTGACTCATTCTTATATTTTCTAGAAATTGCGTGGCCAGACGGAAGCCCTGTACATATTGACAAAATGCAACAACACAAGATTTGAGTTCATATTTACAAGCTTGGTACGTAACGTAGTGTTGCCACACGTAACGTGGTGTTACTTTCATAATTTCCTTAAGGTTTTGGTGCTTGGAAGCCTCTTTAAACAGTATTGTATTTAGCATAGAAACTTTCATTCTCACTCGGACTCTTTATCCAAAGTTCAGGAAAAGCACTTTTACTATTCAGTATACCTTGACTTTCGTCTGGTCAATGGGCGTGTGACCGTAAAATTGGAGCTTGGTTTGCATGATAAGGCAAAACATAAGATCTCTTTTATCTTTGGTACACTGTTGGTTTGATTTCTTTGGTTTTTAGAGTCACTTTCATTTCAGCATCAAAGCTCTGTTCTAGAGGAAAGACTGGTTCCCATCAAAAATTATCAAATCCCCTATAACAACCGCCAATGTTCTTTTTAGTTTCTCAGAAATTAGCTAGGTAGTATTGGTTTTAAAATCCTGATAATCAATTCACTTTTATCTCTTTTCTAAGCATTGATTAACTGATCTTTACAACATTGCACTGGTGGTCATAGATAGACATTTACATTCGTTGCATATTCATACATTTTATACGCTTGAAATTATACGCTTAAGAATGTCACATGAACTAGCGGTTTTCCTATTATTCCTAGTCTGTCCCTAGCTATCCTCAATCTGATTAAGTGTTTTCTTTATCTAACAGGTTCCAGGAAGTTTACGATTATTCTCGACAGTTCTCGCAGTCTTCAGGTACAGAGATCGTCTTTTAAATATTTTATCTAAAATTTATGGGCTGTCGGAAGTATGACAAAGAGTGGAATTATAAGCTTTCCTGATACAACAGATGCATACCTTTGATAGCTATACACCTTTTCAACTTAGAGCCTCGTTTTCAAAATTTACGAAAATTATTTCGCACGAAAATTTTGACCCCAGATTCAGATTCAGGACCTTCATTTTAGTGTTGACGCAAATTTCTACGCTTCTGGTCCTTACGATGTTGATTTTATAGCGACGAAAAGTTTGAAAATCTATAAAGGATTTGACCGTGAACCCACCTTGAAAAATCGCTCGGGGTGAAATTTTACACCCTCAGTCATTTTTCACGGTCAAATCCCTTATAACTTTTCTAACTTTTAATCGCTATGAAATCAACATCGTAAGCGTAAAAGTTTGCCCAAACACTAAAACGAAGGTGTTGAATTCGAATCTGATGTCCAAATGCTTCTGTGACACAATTTAAAAATTTTTGACAAGGCCCTTATGCATTCATGACACATATACAAAAATATGTATGGTGCTGCAGAAGGCTCAACATAGCCGAAACACAAAAGTAAAACGAGAGCAGAGTCTTGGGCTTTATGACTTAAAGAGTTACTCGGCGATTCATTAAGCTCTATAGCTCAATGGAAACGTCGTTGGCTCTTTGGTCATGCAACCCAGGTTCGAATCCCATCTATTGTGATAGGCCACTTGTGGAGAAATCTATTTTCTAATCACAATTTCCTTTGTTTCTAGGGCCTACGAAACATCAAAACTATACAGAGAGCTCAAACTAAGGGGTGCTCTGATTTACAATAAGCAATTAAGACTTCTACCACTTGAACAAGTTTATGATAAGGTAAGGAACAGTAGTACTGTTTATCCTTATACGTTATGCCAACAAATACTCTTAGTCACTTACGTGTTTTTATGATAAGTATCAATAGTCCTTGAGTTGCAAACGGCGGTTGAATACTAATTGTTCTGTGTTAGAGTAAATATATTCGGACTTATCAAGGCTGTTTCTGACACCGTATTAGATATGATAGTCACCACGTATCATGACAAGCCTTTGATATTTAGTTGGGCAACGTTTCAGGAGAGATCCGTCTCCCATCATCAGGCAATGAGAAATGTGGTTTCTTTCCTATTTATTGCAAAGGTCGGGTCGAAAGGTGTGTGCAAAGGTCTGACCTATTGCAAAGGTCACACCTTTCGATCCGACCTTTGCAATAAATAGGAAAGAAACCACATTCTTCATTGCCCGATGATGGGAGACGGATCTCTCCCGAAACGTTGCCCAACTAAATATCAAAGGCTTGTCATGATAAGTGGTGTCTATCATGTCTAATACGGTGTTTTGTGTTACTTTGATCAGAACTTTTGTGTTCTGATTGGCTTGATCAGTTGATTGATATTGCTTTATTGCAAAAAGTAGACAGACTATTGACTTTTTTTCTGCGATCACGGGCTTAGACAAAGCAAGGAGTGTTCACGAAATACGCTAGTTCAGATCTAAAGTACATACAAATTGCCCACCCTTACAAACATAGTCCTTCAGTGGCAAAGAACTTCAAGATAGCAATGAAAAGAGGATACACATATTTGAAGATGCAAAGAGCTTTTTTCGTCTGACGCTCCTCCGAGTATAGGCCTAAACATCAGAAACCGTCGGACACAATTGACCCATGTCAACCCAGAATATAAATCTAGATGCGAATCGAAATCGTCCAATAGTATTTCCAGTTCCTTTCTGCTTTGTCCACTTCTAAGTTAACTTTATTAAACTTGTAACATTCCTGTATTTCAGGCCCTAGACAAATGAACTGAACATTAAACTGAACATTCTCCAAAATTGAAGTTCAGTGAAAAATCCAGTTCTCTTGGCCACCTTGTTCACTCACTTAACATTGTTCACTGTTGTGAACAAAATTTTTTAGAGGTTTTTGCAGTTTATTTGGCCACTCAACTGAAGAAACACTGAATTTATTTTTTAGTTGCAGGCATGTGTATGTTAATTATTGGTAGCAACGTTCACAATTATTCAACAAAAACTCGAATCTCGCGCCAAAATAACTAGATGAAAACGAGGCTGAAAATATTCGGCAAATGTTCAGTGAAATGTTCAGTTAATTTGGCCACTCGGCAATGGACATACGTAGCGAAAAATGTTCAAAGGCATGTTCAGTGAAATGTTCAGTTCATTTCCTCAGGGACTTACTGCATCATAAAACCTATCTAGTTACTTGTTTTCTTTCGTTTTCCTCTTTTTAATCTAGTTTTATTTTGCGTTGATAAGGTGAACGGCGTGTGGAATTTATCCAGCGATCAGGTATAAAAACTACTGTATTTTGTCTTTCGATTTGCGGGATTCTTTAGTTTTTTATCATCATCTATTAGAATTTTACACGAGTCTTTGTCTTCGCATAGAGCTTTCCCTTTTATAGGCCAACCTTAGACTCACTTTGCAAACAACATTGGCAGCCTTAAGCAATAGCAAAATCTATTTTCATCTATTTTCATGGCCTAAGGACCAAAAACTGCCCCTCGTGGCATTAGTCTAGCTCGACTGCATTAGTCTCGCTCAATTGTAAACTCGTAACATAGCCTATGTTACATGGCCTATGTTACAAGTTCACAATCTTAAGAGCAGCATAGCGTAGTGGTCAGCACTTGTGCAATTTGGGCTCAAGGTCTGTGGTTCAAAAATCCAGGCTAGGGACACTATGCTAGGGAGGACAAATTTACAAGGTGTGAAAACCTTGGTCTCTGTGACACCAAGGTGTAAAATTGGTACCGTGATGACGGCCTAGAAACCATTGTAGCGCCGACTGTATGGCTGCACACGAGTTGTTATCTACTCCCCAGGGAGTATAGCAAAAAAAATGGATAAAGAAAAAATGGCCTGCCTTATGTAATTAGTCTAATCGTCTATCATATTCACTCCGTCGTTTACCTCTCACGTAATAGGTTTTCTAAATTACTTCATTATTTTCCAGGGGAACCTTGGAACATTCTACATAACCAATGTCAGACTTGTTTGGCATGCCAATATGAATGACAGCTTCAATGTCAGTATACCTTATCTACAAATGGTACGTCTGCCTCTTCGACTTAGTACGATCTGCTTGTTTCCCATGATCATACTTTTATTTGAGGCCCTGGCCAAACAAGCCGCCCACTTAGCTTAGGCTCTGGCCGAAAGATCAAACATTGTTCGCCAAACATTTGAAATTTGTAATCACGCAAAACATTGCCCGCTAAGCAAACTTTGCTGAGCAAAGTTTTTGAAAAAGTTAAATAATAATCTCTTGCTTAACGTAAGAAAAGAAATTTTTGACATGCCATGCTTGACGTGCACATTTCCAGTGATGTACAAACAATGTTTGATCGTTTGGCCGAAGCCTTAAAGTAGCCAATTGCATTTGTTCTTTTCAGAAATCTGTTCGAATAAGAGATTCAAAATTCGGCCTTGCACTTGTTTTGGAAACGACCCAACAGGTAGGCATCGCTATTAAATCAATCCTTCTGTTATTTAAAATAATCTTTAATAATGCAATGAAATCCCAAAAACTGGACCAGATTATTATAACTTTTCTTTCTTTCCCCGTACAATAAATGACTGGAACAGGTTGCCACAGTCAGTGATAGACTCCAAAACAATTGACTCTTTTAAAAATGCTATTGTTTAACTAAATAAAGAAAAAAAAATCGTATATGTAAAAAAAATGGCAAAAATTGATAAATAGGGAGGGTTGCAGAGCAGTTTTCACTGTGAGCCAATGTGTTGCAATGAACCATGAGAATAACCTATCACAATTGCATAACCCATAGGTTTAACTCACCAATTGCAATTGTGCCATTATTGCTGCTCAGTTGCCAAACCTATTTATCAATATCTTTTCTTCCTCTCTAGCAATTTAATCTTCTTTTATTTTCACATAATTGTTTTTTTTTTCTTTTTTCTTTTTATACATCAACAGAGCCTTCATTATTGAAGTAGTTGATCAAAAACGTAGAAGATACACAACGAGATCTTCTGAATCCCGAAAGGCAGTTCTTGGTATTTCGTTCAACATTATTTGCTTTTGCAGATTGGATTAATTCCATGGTTTTTTTTCTCCTAGAGTGGTGGATTTGTTCTCGGTTTTCGCGTTGATCCTCCAGAAAAGCTTCAGGATACTGTCAAAGAAATTCAAAATCTCTATCGGGTTAGTGATGCAATAATTATGCGACTTTTATCAGAGGTTACTTATTTATACTTTTGAAACCGCAGATACAAAATCAGTTATTAAATAAACGAAGTACACGTTTTTTATAAGAAACCGGTTTAAAGAAACCTTGATCTTGAGCTTCTCAGAATTTAAGAACATTTTAGAACTATTTCAACATAGTCAAGAAACCTCAGAGATTTAGTCTGTTTTTCAACCGGAGAATATTAGTGTAACAATGTATTTGCAGCTGATTTTCTGACAATGCGACCTTTATCCCTCTATCCCTCGTGACCTCTTTTGCGACCCTATTTTTTGCTCTTATTTATTTGTAAAACGACATTTTGGGTGGAATAGCACGATTTTTTTGTACAATTAAAGAACATGTTAAGAAATTTTTAAGAGTAATATAGGGTTAAATAAAGAAACTCTTAAAACTAGGCCCTGGGCTAGGTTTCCTACAATATAAAGAACGTGTATTTCAACAACGTAGTGCAGATTAGAAACAAATGCAACGAATTATCGTGGAAGGACGTTCAAATAGACTTCTTATTCAAGGTTCGTCTTATTGTTTCTTATACAAGCTCTGCGTTTCTTGACATTTTTTGACAGTCAGCTAACTGTGGGATTGTATTTGTTCTATCAGATTTACAGTGCTTGTCCGATATTTGGAGTTGAGTTTGAGACAGACGATCGGGTGAGTGCTAAAACCTTTATTTTATACTTTCTGTGCTTAAATGCTGGAGAATGCAGAAGAATAAAATTTAGCTAAGTTGCATACGGGTACTGATAGAGATAATACTAAAAGGCTATTATTCTAAAAGGCTATTATTCTTGATATTTGTCCATTAAACCATATAAATATGGGCCACGGTCTTTTGAGCCACGGTCTTTCCATCTGCGATTGCAAGGACAACAACCTCTGGCAAGTTGTTAACACAAATGTACCTCTCTCTACCCAGGCGTATAAATGGGTACCTGGCCGTTAGTTATGGGCGCCGTCTGTGGCTGCATCCTGCTATATGCAATATCATGCATCCAGACCAGGAGTAAAGAGTAACGTCGATTGAGTAGCCCTAGGCTAGTTATAGACTATAAAACAGCAACTTTACTTTATATAATATCCGACATTATAAAACCATTTCTAGATAATATATGCCGATTTTGCTTAGAAATTTGGAATCAGCACGTTAAGTTCTAGCAGAAAATTGTGATAAATACAGATCCAAAAATTTCTGTCATAAGCGCTTTAGAAACTAGCCATTGGCTCTGTTCAATTTAACTGATAAATATATGTGTGGCAAGAGTAAGCGATTAATGCAAAAAAATAATTGAAATTTAATTATATTTGCCAAGAATAAATTTTGTTTGAAAATTATTTCTTCTTGTTTACTTCATTTGGTTTCTTGAAAGTTTGAAAACGCACTGTTATGCTAAGTGGAGTACAGCATTTTCTTACACAATGAACGTTCTCTGGTTATTTTTAAAAAATTTTTTTGAATTCTTTTTTTAGCCGCAAATGTTGGAAGATATTACAGTAGATCCAGTTGAAGATGATATCGAAATCGTAGACGAAGGAAGCACTTCAGATGCATTTGCTGTAAGCTACACATGTTTTTACAGGATTTTTCAAATATCTTTAAGCAATTGACACTTCTTGTTGCGATTTTCTTTATTTCCTCCATTCTTTTCACTCAAAAAATAGTACATTAGGCTATCCTCTTTTATCTTATCTCATCTGCAGCAAGAATGTTTTTTTGGTGAGAATGATGAAATTTTCTATTTTTCCCATGCAGGCATATTTTGCGGATTCTAATAAAGTGAGTTCATCTTCATTTTTCTATTCATGCTGAGCATCGCCATTAAAGTAATTTTCAAGCGAAATCTTCTTCCTTTCGTACTGTTATTGCAAGCAAGCAAGCAAATCTGCATTTGCTTACGCAGGACAAGGGCTCTGGCTGTGGAGCTGATTTGGACCTGACGCTTGCGCCCCCAGACTGCTATTCTAGAACGAATATCATGTGTACTCATTTACCGACCTCGGAAGTACCCTTGGTACCAGAGCCTCAAAGGAAAAGTTGTACGCAAATTGGAAGGGAAAGGAATCGGGATTAGATTTCCACTCTCCACTCTCCACTTTGCATAGCTTTTCCTTTGAGGTTGTTGGTACTCAGGGTAGATGGACAGCTGAGTTGACTGTAAGCCCGTGAAAAGTGGCCCCGGCGAGATTTGAACGAACGACCTACCGATCGCTGAACGAACGCCTTGATCACTCGGCCACGTCACCCACGTCACCCACGTCACCTCCCATAACAGAATATATGCAGCAATGATTCTTAATTCCATGTCTTGTCCAATTCAAACTTTTTCACAAATAACGATAATGTTATCTGTTTTTATCGAATACCCATTTTAGATCGGTTTTTAGTTTAAATTTACTCAAACCTATCTTACAGGAAAAAGACAGAGAGCCTGTTTACAGCCCTGAACTTGGCCTAGCCATTGAGAAACTTAAAGATGGTATCACACTAGCAAGCCTTTGGGAAGTCATGCCCAGTACATAAGTGACTTGTGCTGGATAAGACATTAAGCCAGAAAGCGAACAATGACTATCGATTTTATGTCCATAATATTCACCTGTAGTATATGAGTTGTAAATATTTAACCTGTGTCAAAGTTTATGTTGTAATTAATGGTCAAGACTGTAACGAATATGTAGATATATAAGTCAAGATGTGCAGTATTATAGAAGCTTATTTATCAATCACAAAAGCACAGATTGTGCGGCAAATAAATTTTGTTCCTTGTAGACTTTTTATTACATTTAGGCCGTAACAGAGACGCGCGGCGCCTAGCTCGACCTGAAATTTTGGCACGTCCCGTTTCCCCTCGCCGCTCGGCAGTGGCTCGACACAAGCATGGTGTAGGTTCAGACGTCGAGTTACTGCCGTCCCACATTTTGTTAAGTGTGAACGTGACTATACAAGGCTCAAGCCCCTCGTCATATCTGCAAGCCCGACAGATTTTGCAACTGAGGCCACGGGAATACGGAGAAATGGACGCGACCCGACTTCTGCATCAGCCGTCGTGTAACGTGTCTAGATGACAGATGTTTTTAATTGAACAACTGAACAACTTTCAATTTTGGGGATGTACAGCTATGTATTGCCGAGGGGCATCTTACTCATCTAGAAAGCAAGTGAGATTTCTGTTAAAACGAGAGGATTTTCAATAGACATCTAGGAAAACAATAGGACTTCTACCAAAAGTGTACGAGATTTCCAAGGAGTGAATTGTCCCTCGTGTTTAGTTATGTTAACTGGAAGGAGTTGAAACGCATAAACATAGTCAAACGCTATCAAAATTTTAATCAGCAACAGCAACACTCAAACTTTTTTATACCTTTGCTCAGCTATGTAGGAATTATAAGAGCTGAAACCATGCTGAAGCTGATGCACCGAACATCCTTTTTACTGCTTTTAAATTCGCTAAACAAACTTGGCATTCATTGCTACGAAATATCCTACCTTTTCAAAGCATCTTTTATATACTTTGTTTCCAATTTTATTTCCAAGTTGAGATTTTTCAGTAAAATTAGGCCAGAGCAGAAAGACTTCATCTTCCGGCAGGCAAGAGCACAGTGCCACTGTCTTGTTACAGAACACGTTTTGAAGCATGAAACTCAACCCAACTACTGACAAAAAACTGCCTGATCGATGATTGGTTGATTTTTCACGCAGGGTTTATAGATTGCTTGTAGATATTCCCTTGGGAGATACTAAACAAAGAGTATTAAAAAGACGCAACAAGCAGCGTACAAATGCTTGAAGTATGCAACTTAGAATTAACAGAAGCATCCCCATGAGACATGCGTGTAATGAATAAAAGGTTTCAACTTCAGACGTTGTGCGAAAGGTGTTGCGAGGTTAGTTTCAGCCAACAATTAACATTTGCACAATCTAAAATGGAAAAACTTAAAGCTGGATAGAGCGGCTGGATGAGAATTGCCTGAAGCTAGGCTTATGACCACCTATGATAAGATAGAACAAACTCCGACTGCTTTCTTATGTCGACATTTCAACAACAAGTCAGAAATGTTGGATACACTATAGGGGCGACATACATTATATTAGTGGGCGACAGAGGGGAATCAGTGGGCAACTAATCGCAGTTGTTGACCATGCTCACGATACCCAACTTCTGGAACTATGCGACGACTATTTGCCGTCACCTAAGAACTACTTGCAAAGGCGCTTATGTCGACCAGTGAGTTGCGATAGATGGGCGATAGATTAGTGAGAGAAATCGCTGATCAGATCAGCAGTGGGCAACTAGTTCTGACTGTGCGCAATGTCGGCCTGGCCTTAGTGGCAAACTTTTAAAACAGGGCGCTTATAGAACTATAAGCTCCCTGTTTTAAAAGCGCCAACTGAAACAGACAGACTGACAGATACGGTCAAAGCGAACAAGGCGTACCGAAGTGCCTGGGGCGATCATTTGAAACCCGTCTCTAAGAGAGGCAATTATTTAAAAATTTTGAAAAATCTAACGTTCTGACGAAAACTAAGTTTTGCAGCAACTGGAGAAGGTCTCTTGATTCCTCATATCAAGAGTGTAGTAGTTTGCATATATTCTCATATTTACATACATTAGCATATTTAGTTTAGTCATTCTTAGCTAGCCATTTTAGGTAACATCCGTAGCATCCACTAGCATAGGCATCCCCGCATTGCATCAATGCATGCTACCCACGTAGGTAATTCCCGCACGCTTCTAGGTATTACCTTATTTGTCGCATCCAGCATAGCCTTCGTTATTCATACCTTATATAGCTAGTTTTTCTCACCGTTGTAGCCTATCATTTCATTCCTTATATGTAGAAAAACATTGTATAGCTCACTTAGATTAAGTATAAAAGTAGGTAGATTTTAGTTAGTAGTTATTCAAGATTCAGACTTCAAGCAGAAAACACAGATTCAAGTTTCTCTCTCTCGCTGATGTTCTACTGCGGCACGCAAGTAAAGCCTACCAAAGTTTTGGGTGAGATCGTTTTAAATTGTTCTTGTATATATAGATTTTTAGCTTAGCATTTATTGGTTATTCGTCAAAACCCACGTTTTACCAAAAGAGCTTGCCCACAAAGGAATATCTGTGGCCATCCTGATTGGCAGTTCAATTCCAAGAGGGTGCTTACACGGTTTTTTTATAAGGAACACCTTTATAAGGAACTCGAGGCTGAAAATTCCCAAAAAATTAAGGAACTGCCAAGGCTCAGATGAAAAACTAAGAATAATTTTTTTCAAGAACAAGACGATTTGTGCAAAAAATAGCAGAACAACAATGTATTTCCCACCGTTCTTCCAAAAAGACTCCATTTATATTTAAAGTTAGAAAATGAAGCAAGTTTAGATGAATTTGCTGTAAAAATTAGTATTCAAACATCGACGACGAAAAGGAACAGCATAAGGAACTTCAGCCTCATTTTGTTGAAAAATTAAGGGAACTCCAGCCTCAACTCAGAGTTAAGGTTCCTTATAAAAAAAACGTGTATTCGAGGAAGGGTGCTTATCCGAGGAAATACAGTATGTTCTCCTTTACCCGTTTCTCATTTTCCACTCCATGTGACCTTTCGAGGCTCTGGTACACCGGGTTAATGAATGCAGCAAGACTCAAGAGCAGCTTCTTTGGCGATCATTACAAATGAAAAAATCAAGTACTGTCAGTTTAAACCGCTCTTCTCAACATATTGAAACATTTGAGATCATCTTAAGATAGACTTATTACATTTGTCGTAGTCTACGCTCCTCCACACTCCACCACCCCGCTCCACTCTGAGGAAACAGCTGTATGTTGTTGTAGTTGTTAGAAGCTGTTTCCGAAAGAGTGGGAGGAAGGTAATAAGTCTAATCTTAAGACTTGTTATTCAAATATAAATTAGCTACTATTATAAAAATATTCATATTGATCTATATCTTACATCATATCAGGCTGCAAAATGGCTTTCGTGATTTTTATTCGTGTACTATACAGTAGTGCTAAAAATTTGCTAGGATTGAAAGAATCGTACAAAATTCTGTAAAGCTGTGCAGTTCGAGAAACAGCCCGGTGCCGCTCCCCGGGGGGTTATTCGATATGATTTTGGTACGGTTATGTGCCGCCCATATGGGTGGGTTTTTGGCCCTTAATTTCTCTAAACATGGGTATGATTTTAAAAAAAGCCCAGATAACAGGGTAGGAAATTGAAAACTGAATACGTTCACTCTATTTGAGTACGCATAGTGCTAATATCGCCTAGAAGATGTTCACAGTGCAATTGCAAGTAATAGTAAGGCCTAGGGGAGTCTTATTACTCTCATATTCCGCTTGTTATTACCCATATTATAGGGTCTGTGCCAACACTATTAGTGGATGGGCCTGTAAGATCTCGGCGGCACATACCCGTTCATCCACAAGTCATCCACCCCTCCGGGGGCGCCCGTGTTTTCTCGGCGTTTCGTCACTACAGACTACCAGCTCTGACTTAAGTTAAATCAATTCAGTTGTCCATAGAATTAATTATGTATTTTTTCTAATCTTCATTTGAATTATTCTTACTTGATATTTGTGAGGCTCCGTCAAGTGAATTACAATGACATGTGCACCCAGTGACAGGACACTCTGATTCTTCTCTGCATAAAAAGAGAAACAATTCACTAACGTATTTCCTCGAATGAGCAACGCCGCGCATACCCTACCTCTTACCTCCTAGTCTAGCCAATTGGCAACATCGGGTTCATCCTAATTCCAATTCCCCTAGTTCCGTCATATATACCCATCTTTTCTAGAGCTTAGGGAAGAAATTCATAATTTTCTCACAAATGTTCGCCAGATTAAATTCTGGGGCCTAAATGGAAAATCCCCGCCCCCATCCTCCAGGTTAATTTTTCCCTTGCTTTGTCATTGACATGCTCAGATCTTTTTCAATTTGAAGATTTGTGCGACTTACACGCATTTTTTTATAAGGAAGTTCGGCTCAGGTTCAGTACTGAAAATTCCTTAACTGTGATGGCAAAATTTGAGTACTCAATATTCCTTAGCAATTTCTTAACTTTTTACTTTGTGATTCTTCAAGATGACCAATGGTCAAGGAAATATAGGTCATAAGGTGTCAGAAGACGAATAGAAATGAATACTGATTGAAAACCATCGGCGCCAAGTTTTGCTTGCTTTTTTTATTAAAAACTTCATCTTTTTTAATCGAAATGTTAAGTCAAAGAAAAAGTCAGATTCCTTGGTAGTCTCTTATCCAGTACTAGAAATTCCTTAAGTTTTTGCCAATCCGAGTAGTACCTTCCTTATAAAGCACTTCCTTATAAAAAAAGCGTGTATGACGAGTAGCTATTTCATAGCTAATTCAGGGGAAAAAGGTCATTTAACATCTCACATTTTGGGGAAAGCGGTCATTCGAGGGGGGGGGAGGACTAAACTAACATAATTTTCTACACCCCATACAACGTGTGTGCAGTAGTGTGGGGATGTGCAGTAGTGTGGGGATATTCAGTAGCGCGGAGGGATATCATGAGTTGCACGGGAGGCATCTCTGAGTAGTGTGGGGATGTTCAGTAGTGTGGAGGATATCTCTGAGTAGCGCGGGGATGCTCAGTAGTGTGGGGATATCATCAGTAGTGCGGAGGGATATCATGATGCTTTCGGGGAGGCATCATCAGTAGTGTGGGGATGTTCAGTAGTGCGGGGATACCATGAGTACCGTGGAGGGATATCATGATGCTTCCGGGGAGGCATCTCTGAGTAGTGTGGGGGATGTTCAGTAGTGTGGGGGATTATCTCTGAGTAGCGTGGGGGATGTTCAGTAGTGTGGAGGGATACCATGAGTAGCGCGGAGGGATATCATGATGCTGCCGGGGAGGCATCATCAGTAGTGTGGGGGATGTTCAGTAGTGCGGGGGGATACCATGAGTACCGTGGAGGGATATCATGATGCTTCCGGGGAGGCATCTCTGAGTAGTGTGGGGGATGTTCAGTAGTGTGGGGGATTATCTCTGAGTAGCGCGGGGGATGTTCAGTAGTGTGGAGGGATATCATGAGTAGTGCGGAGGGATATCTTTGAGTAGTGTGGGGCATCTGCATGGCTATCATGCTAATCACGCTTAATCAGGTTGAGAAACAGTGTTAAAAGACGGGGGCTCAGCAACAAGCTTCTTGCAAGAGCTGAGAAATCGAGCGATTCCTTCATTCAATCTTGCGAAAGTGGTTGTTTTTGCTGTGGATTATTGAAAGGCTTCGGTATTGTTGGCATCAACGACTCACTCAGTTCCCTTTCTATTTCTTCAGTATTTCCAGTTTCTAGAATTCTTCTAAAACCTTGAATCGGACTAGTAAACGAAGACATTCTCAAAGAAATCTTGCTCGAACTGCGACTGAAACTGAACTGAACTCTTTGAAGGGGCTGTACTTTGTTCAGACTAGGTGGGCTTATTATTGAATAGTTGTTATTAAAGCAACCTTTGTTGGTAGGAAGTAGATGTTTTCTAGACTACGATTATGATCACGCAAAGTCAGTAAGGCACGATATAGTGGTCGTGTTTGTCCTAGAGTGACATTGAGTTAAAGCAACTATTCTAGGAGTTTCAACATTTTTCCAAACCCCGTAGGAAACCTGAAAAAAACGGCTTTCTAAAATAGTTTTGTTTCATTTCATCCCTGTCTTAGATCGCGAGAAAGGGATTTTAACTTTAAATACAAAAAACGCGTGAGTTGCGTTATGATATGCACATTATAAAGCAACCATTGTTAGAGAAGGAAGTAGTCATTTTTCTTTCCAGATGAATAGGTACTTTGGCTTTGCACAAAAGCGAATCTCTTTGATTATCAAGTCAAATTAAATTCGAGGAAAAAGGCACAGCTTAAATTTGGAGTTTAGTAAATTGTTTCTCGATTTTTCTGACGACCGTTTTCGAACAGGACATGAAAATGTGTTAGCACAACAAGTACGATAGCGAGAGAGAAGATTGCAAGTTTAGAATTAGATTTTCTAAAACAATATCGTGGCATTTACATATTGTTGCCAGGTATTCAAATCAGCAAGCGAAAATTGAAGAAAAATTCCTTTCCAGTATGCTCAATTGCATTTCGGTTCAACTAAATTGTCACATTATGAAGGAATCGCTCGATTTCTCAGTTCTTGCAAGACGCTTGTTGCTGAGCCCCCGTCTTTTAACACTGTTTCTCAACCTGATTAAGCGTGATT
Organism: Chrysaora quinquecirrha; assembly: GCA_014526335.1. Taxonomy (NCBI): domain Eukaryota; kingdom Metazoa; phylum Cnidaria; class Scyphozoa; order Semaeostomeae; family Pelagiidae; genus Chrysaora; species Chrysaora quinquecirrha. The sequence continues at coordinate 604,381 of JACTAT010000267.1, forward strand.
AGCATGATAGCCATGCAAATGCCCCACACTACTCAAAGATATCCCTCCGCACTACTCATGATATCCCTCCACACTACTGAACATCCCCCGCGCTACTCAGAGATAATCCCCCACACTACTGAACATCCCCCACACTACTCAGAGATGCCTCCCGGAAGCATCATGATATCCCTCCACGGTACTCATGGTATCCCCCCGCACTACTGAACATCCCCCACACTACTGATGATGCCTCCCCGGCAGCATCATGATATCCCTCCGCGCTACTCATGGTATCCCTCCACACTACTGAACATCCCCAGCGCTACTCAGAGATAATCCCCACACTACTGAACATCCCCACACTACTCAGAGATGCCTCCCGGAAGCATCATGATATCCCTCCACGGTACTCATGGTATCCCCCGCACTACTGAACATCCCCACACTACTGATGATGCCTCCCCGAAAGCATCATGATATCCCTCCGCACTACTGATGATATCCCCACACTACTGAGCATCCCCGCGCTACTCAGAGATATCCCTCCACACTACTGAACACCCCCCACACTACTCAGAGATGCCTCCCCGTGCAACTCATGATATCCCTCCGCGCTACTGAATATCCCCCACACTACTGCACATCCCCCACACTACTGCACACACGTTGTATGGGGTGCAAACCCACATTCCGATACGAGGCTATCCATATCCTCCGATGGGACACAGTGCAGAGTGGTGTCGATAATTCTACGGTCTTCCTCTGTCAAAACAGGCCTTATGCTTAGCATTTCCTTGGACCTTGGATAATTTTCACCGTATTGGTGTTCGATAATTCCGCCAGGTTTCGCCGCTGCGAAAATTGCCTCGAACGTGGGTTTTCGGTCTTCCGGAGCAATCCAGTGAAGCACCATATTACTGTAAATGACGTCATACAAATTGTGTTTGTCTTTGAGAAACTCAAGAGCTGTGCCTTCGTGAAAAGATAAATTCTTCATTCCAGCAGTCTTTTCTCTTGCTATCCCAATTCTTTGTTTATCAGGATCAAATGCTGTTACTCTTCCTTCTGGAACTTTGCTTTTGGCTGTATACTCTGCAAGGTCTCCCGTCCCACAACCCATATCTAAAACGTGATCAGTAGGCTTGCATGGCAGGCTATCAATGAATTCCTTACCGTAGGATAACTGCGCGAATTTGCTTAGATTAGCGTAGTCTTTTGCAGGTGTCTCGATCGAGTCTTTGTTATTTTCCTCACCCTTTTTCATGCTGTAAAGTTCAAGGTATTCAATCGACAAACTAAGCACAAACAAATTTAGTAGACAATCCCCTTTGCAGTCAAAGATTCGGATCAAGCAGAAAGCCAAATATGAAAGGCCATATTTCACACAGTAAACAAAAGGATAATAGGACCGTGACCGGGAACAAGACATTGGAATGCAGAAGAAATGGAATTTGGAATCTGCAATCTAAAAACTAGAATTAGGCCCCAGTTACACTATGCCGGCATGATATCGTTGCGTTTTGATTTTCGTGCCGTCATAAGATAATGCCAAGCAGTTACATGAGCACAGCGCCATGATTTCTATGGCGATCACTGCAGTTACACTGAGACGCCACGGCAGCTCCTTCGCAGTTTTGCTTCGCATTTCTTTTGTTAAACAATAGGAAAACAAGGTTTATACGTCATATATCGGATTGGTTTTCATACCTCCAGAGCGCCATGATTTTCAATACGATTTGAGGAGCGTCTTATACCGGATTGGGTCGTCATAGTGTAACTGAAATCAATCCGATACGAAATTCAAGGCGCGACGAGGCATATACCGGCATAGTGTAACTGGGGCCTTTGGAATCTGCAAACTGAATATTGAAATTCGAATATTGAAAGGCCGAAAGATCATTAATTTCACTTTCTGCAGTATGGCCGAAATTTCAGCGAAGCTAAATTTAATGTCCTAAATTTAATCTATAATATAGGCCGACTCTGGACATTAAATTTACTGTTTTTGATGCCACGATAAATCTTCGACTAAAATAAAAACATGAAAAGCGTTACATATTCAAGACTCCAAATTTTATTTACCTTGAATCTCGACAATGAACCATAAATACGGTAAAAGTTCTATTAAGCTCCCTCTCTCTTTTTAGCCCCCCTCTTTATTAAGCCCCCCTTTTTTCAAGTTAAAATTTGAAATAAGCCCTTCCTCTCTATTAAGCCCCCCTCTTATTTTCGCCACTTGAAAGTTCAGTAATAAACGTATGGAATTAAATTAAATTAAGTTATAACGTGTTTGATATGAAAAACTTGTGTCTTACAACAAATAATAACTACTTAGTTACTACGAATTTCATGTGATTTAAGGTTAAAACTTTCTTTTACAGTACCTTTTTTAATGTCTGTAGCATTCGTCTGGACAAATAGAGAACAAAAGATGCTAAATAATTTATTAAGCCCACTCTCTAATAAGCGCCTCTATCTAATTAATCCACCCTCAAAATCTTCCAAAATGAAATAAGACCCCCGGGGGCTAATTAGAGCTTTTACGGTATTGACAAAACAATCTAACAATCGTATTTCACAGTGTCTTGCAGCGTTATATAAGAAATTTCAAGATTCCAGTTTCCAGTTTACAGATTCCAATCAAAATGCCACGTTCCAGATTACATCAAGATTCCAGGTTCCAAATTCATGTTTTGAATTTAGATTCCAAATTCCAGTTTTCCGAATTCCAATGTCCTGATCCATTTCCGATTTCAGTTAATACATAAGCGCATCAACGGATATTCACGGTTCAAGTATTCTTTTGTTTTCAGTGGAAAGTGGCCTTTCACATTTGCTCATTTGCCTTGCCTTTCTGTTTGATCTGAACTTTGGATGATACTTGGGCTGCGAAAGAACTTTTTTACGAGTTTGTGCTTAGTTTGTCGATTGAATACCGTGAACTTTTACAGCACGAGGAAGGGTGAGGAAAATAACAAAGAACCGATGGAAACACCAGCAAAAGACTACGCAGATCTAAGCAAATTCTCGCAGTTATCCTACGGTAAGAAATTCATAGACAGCCTGCCATGCAAGCCTACTGATCACGTTTTAGACATGGGTTGTGGAACGGGAGGCCTTGCAGAGTATACAGCCAAAAGCAAAGTTCCAGAGGGAAGAGTAACAGCATTGGATCCTGATAAACACAGAATTGGGGTAGCAAAAGAAAATTTTGCTGGAGTGAAGAATTTATCTTTTCACGAAGGCAAAGCTCACGAGGTCCTAAGAGACAAGCAAAACTTGTATGACGTCATCTATAGCAACATGGTGCTGCATTGGATTGCTCCTGAAGACCTAAGGCCAACGTTTAAGGCAGTTTATGCAGCGGCAAAACCCGGAGGGGTAGTCTTACATCAATACGGTGAGAATTATCCAACGTCCAAGTTATTGCTTAGTATGATGTCGGTTTTAAGGGAGGAGGACCGTAGAATTATCGACACTACCTTCTACAGTGTCCCGTCAGAGGACACAGATAGCCTCATTTCGGAATGTGGCTTTGAGGTCGTCAGCAAAGATGAATATAGCTTTGACAGCAAGTTTAATGGGATAGATGATTTTTTTCGTTGGGCAGAAGCAAGTTTCCATGGAAAAATCCCATTCAGAAGAAGATTTGACGATGCGAAACTGAATGTTGAAGATTTCATCAAGATTGAAGAAGATGGCAGTCTTTTAAGACAAACTGACTTAATTAGACTTGTCTTACGAAAACCATAATGTTTCAGTAAATGAGTAAAAAATACAGTGTTGCACTTTCGCCTTTTCCTATTGTTTTGCCCCGAAATTGTTGCTTCTGCCCCCGCCGTCCTGCGTTGCTATAGAGTTCTTTGTATTGCTTATTTCGTGTTTATATGACAAACCCAACACCACTGGTATAGTGAGATTTCACCTCATCCAAGGTGAAGTTTCACCCAGCGGATGTGAATTCTTCCCATGTAGACAAGATATCACCGGTATGGTGAGGTGTATCAGACGAGTAGAATCAAGTAGAATCCTCGTTCTCATTTCATGGAATCGAGAATTTTCAACATTTCACCTCTCAGCCCTGGGGCTGACAAGTGAAAATGCCATATAAATAGAAGCTAAAATTTTCCTCTTCTGTCAGCCCCGGGTCTGGCAAGTGTAGCATTTTTCTCATATAAACAGGCCCTAATAAATACAGTGTAAAAAGCGTCCTTTAACAGACACCTCTGTACAACGGACACCTCCGAACAACGGACGCTTATATTCATCCCAAAGCTCATTCATTTGTTAAAGCAACAAAACCTCTCTAGAATTGACAATAACGTTGGTCCGATCGGTGTCCGTTGTAAGGAGGTTTCACGTAACTTCGCCGGAACAGGGATTTGAAAGTATCATTCCTTCGTTCATTCATTCAGTTCCATCACTACTAATGACAACTATTAATAGCGGAATTCTGGCACAAAACGTTTACCCTACAACGATAAAGTAAGTCCGTGGAACAGGGGTGGAACACAGTCGGAGGTGAGCGAAAGGCTCCTCTTTCTATAACTCCTACCCGTGAAGATAGGGATAGGCGTTCTATCCTTGATCCGAAGACCGCTTACTCCCATTCTTCAGCTAGGAATATAAGCATTTTCTTTGCCCCTTCGGGATAAATTTTAAAAAGTTTACTCGTTCGGGTAAAATTTTACTCGTTCGGGTAAACTGTTTTGAGAGATTTTTTAGAAAATCTTTACCCTATCGGGCAAAAAGTGACATAAGTAGTACTTACAGACTCCGGGGGGTTGAAAGGCTTTCTTAGGCGTTTAAACTAGAATTGGTCCCCGATTTTGCAATTATAACATCACGATGACAACGCTATGCACTGTACTGACAACGAAAAGGTGGCGGTGACTACAACTACCACAATTCAGTGTGGACATGTAATAATGGAAAAGGTCTATTCTCGCTCTCCCCGCTGTTTCAAACAATAAGGTGCATCTAAAGATTTTGGTTCCTATAAGCAAGGACTTTCTGTATTATACTTTGGTCTGTTTCAACTTTGTGCCGTGTCGTGCCGTACCGAGAAAATTTTGAGTGATTTCAGGTTGTTCGGCGCCGTGCATGAAACCAATTTCACACTCGGTTCGACTGAGTCGTATCATACGGCAAAAGTCTCTTGTCCCGGTCGACTTAGAGCGACGTATTAAACCAAAACCAGTCGCGCCGCACCATGCCGTTCTTCTGAACGCGTGTAGAACTGTGAAATGAAAAGGACCTTACCTAAACCATTCGACAAGATGTACTGCATGGCCACCGTGTTTACAGTTCTGACACCATGTGAACCAACTGTTAAAGGGGTTTTGTTGAAAATCTGTCCTCGGTTTTCCACCTAAAAACAAATACAGTATTAACACCATCCACAACTGTCAAATGGCCTAAACTTCTAACAGATAAATAGCCCGTCTACCGACTTGAGTGGCTGGGAAAGCCAACAATACATACACTTTTTCAATGAGTTAATTGACTCACCACGAACCAGCCTCCAAAGTTGCTTGAGATATCTGAGATTTTAGCCCTCAGAGATGCTAATGGGTTACTTACAGCGTTACAAAAAAGGTCAAATTTTGTTGCTTTTCCTGCAACTAACAAGGCAATTAAAACTGGCAAGATTTACACTGTTGTATAAACAAACAATTTGAACTAAAAAGGGTTAAAAAAGCACCATATCCCTTGTCGTATAGTTGCTTAAAGCTTCTTGCTGAGCCCTTCCCGGGAGGCACTCATAAATATTTGGGTAGTGGGAATGGCGACCAGAACGAGTAACTGTTTTCTTTGGTTTTACCTGAGGAGGTGTGTTTTTCCATAAGTTTAACTGAGAATGGATGTTTTTCTAATTCATCTGCCCAAGAATGGTTAATATTGTTTGCATTGCCTGATATTACAGAATACTGTACAAGGCGCACAGGACGATTTCGAACCCATCTTATGGATTTTATACTAAAATCTGGAACGAAAAAGCGGACTTAATAACCATTTGTGGGTGGTTTTTGTCGTACTTGTCAAAGTGACGTGAAAATTTCAATTACCCATGGATGGGTTTTCCTGAAATTAAAGTACCTGAGGATGGGTCAAACAAAATATTTCACTGTTCACATACCCCTATCAATATATGCAAGAGTGCCCCCCCCCAGGGGAGGATCCCTTAAGTTGCTAAACATTCATGTAATCCCAGCCATAGTTGCTTATTAACTGGTTGCTTATTTAGCGTATTATAAATTTTAGCCAAAAGGATACGAACAAAAACAGTTTATATAAAGGGGTCTGATGCAAAAGCTACTCCCGGGGGTAACTTCAATAGATCAGTGACGGGGGTGTTTGGTGACGGGGGTGTTCAATAGATCAGTGACAGTTTGACCCCAAAACTTATGAAAATTTTTAAAAGTATACCCCAAAATTCACAAAGAAATATGAATATAGTACATAGAAATACTCGAAAGTCTGGTTTTAAGAGTTATACAGCTGAAATTTATTTCGTAGTTGTGACTTTATCAAAATCGATCATCTTAGCAAAATTGATACCCCCAAGGTTGTAATTTAAGCAAATTTGATACCCCAAAATTTATTTTCCACCCTTAGAGGTACCTCAAAAAATGGCACATCCCGTACCCATATATATGGGAGTTACCCCATGGGAAGCCAGAGTCCAGAAAGTGTTCAACCTTCCTCCAGACAAAAATACCCCTAACTTAAAACCTTCCTCACTTAACAATGAAAAATAGGCGTGTTTTAGGAGTGGCAACATATTTTCTATTGTTCTAATGGACCTTCCTCCGGTAAATGACCGTGTGACCGTAACTTTTTCCTGACTTTGTAGGGAAGCTACACCAAAACACAGAACTGAATCAAACTCGTTGGGGCAATGAAATTATGAAATTCACCTCAGCCGCAAACGTGCTCGAGATCATTAGTCGCTAGAAAAAAGAATTACGATGCCTCACTTACTCTGCCTCTGCATGTGTGCTGAAGATGTTCCCATGTTTATAAGACAAACGGCGCACCGCGGAAGAGGGCGTCTGCAACTTGGACAAGCCATTACCTACAAAACAATGAATGTTAGGAGTTTTCATTGAATATATACACTTTTTTAAAAGGATACCTTTACTTCTTATGAATCTCAATATTCTTAAAAATTTTCGACTTGGATGATGACAAGGACCTATCCTGTTAACCAACTTGGAAACTTTGTAACGCGCGACAAAAATTTGTAGCGAGGACTTGATCTAGTCTAATCTAAATTTCTTGATCCACGGTAGCCCCATAAGTCCTAACGGATTGCTTTTCAGGGGACCGTGCTACTTTTTTACTACAATGGCTGCCAAATGTAGTTGGAACGCCCAAGATTTTTCGGGTAAATCACTGACATTTTCGGTAAATCTAGCATATTCACGAGCTTAAGCCCTCCCCTCCCCCCCCAACCAATGTTGAGACTATGGATGAATCTCTTAGCAATCGCGCGAGGCCAGAATTAGCTGGAAATTTTAGTGTTAAACAACATTGTTTAAGGGGGAGGAGGGGGAGGGTGAAGCAATAGTAGGCAGTGAAAGAGAATTTCAGCATAGGCGTTCTAACACTTTCGGCAGCCATTGTAGTTACATAAATTTGAAATATACGAGATTCAATGTATAGCTACAATGTTTACATTGTTTACATAGCTACCCAGCTACATGAGGAGACACGCAAATGTTTCAGAGAGGCAAAAGAAACATCTCTTGTCTCCGCGACTCGGGGGACAAGATGCTCGCTTGTCACTCGCATGCTAAGCCACCCTGAGAGACACGCCGAAGACGGTGCCACGCGCAACATGTCTCCTAGTTTAGCCACAGCTTTAGAGCTGGATGACGGAGAAATAGAAACCCAAGATGAAAACAGGCTGCAGGATTTATCTTTGTGAGTTTAGAGCTGAGACAAACTACTAACGTTTAATGTCTGGAAAAATCTGCATTACCACCCTTAATGAAAGGTCAAGCATTTTAGAGCATTCCAATTAGCACAGTGATAAATGCGGGACATCCAATCACAGTCTTTAGGGTCGTTTAGGGGGGTGACATGTCCCCCTGTTCCCTTGAGAACGCCCCCTTGTTCCCTAAACGACTCTCAGTCTAGCAAGAGGACCAAGATAGCAATCTACCAATGTTGCTTTCTAAGAGGGTGGCGTAGTGTAGAGGTTAGCACTTGCGCCATTCGTGCTTAATGTCCGCGGTTCAAATCAAGACTAGGGAGCACACATTACAAGGTGTAAAAACCTTGCTTTCTGTGACTCGGATGATCACGTAAATGGCGGGCCCGTCTCAATTAGGACGTTAAAGAACCACTGGGACGTAAACAACCCTTTGGCAGTGAATGAGACCTCAAAATTAGCAACACCAGCCAGCAGTAGAAATGGAATGTTGCCGGGTACTTGAAAACAACAACATAGAATCTAATACTCAAGGCTACCGAAAATGAATGGGCATTACTCACTCACCTTTGGTTTACTGGATGGAACACCAGGATACCTGGAAGGCCTTAGCATACCTTAGAGAAAAAATATGTAACTGTTAAATCATTCCTAGCAGCTTTAATTGGATATAAACATCATATTCAAAAAAGAAATTACAATGAATTGAACACGAACCTGATGTGAAGAAATTCGACGAAACGGGTTTCCCGCAGAAATTGCAACTGATGCAGATTTGATGCGGGACTTTCCGTCCAGTATCAGCGCCATAGATGAATGCATCTAATTTTGCCCTGGAAAAGATTAGGAGATAATAGAGTAGTACGCAGGCCGTAATCTGGTTTATGTACAAAGGATATTTTTTCCATGTCGCTATCACATGATTACTGCATTTTAGCAAGGGAACCCTTCTGGGAAACTTCAGTTTTACATCAAGGACTAACTAAATCCTAATAGACGAATCCGCAAAAGATGGCGTCAGGGGCATTGACCATGATACATAGACTTATTCCATGAGTTGCAGTTTTGGCTCCTTAGGTAAATCCTATTTCGATAAGTCGCTCCGAACCACTCTGAGCATTAGGCCATCCAATTTAATATTTTAAAGTAAATAGTTGCTAATGTTGCTAAAGACTGTCTTTGCTGTTTACGAAGAGTGAGACTTATGTATTATCGACATTGCGATTATATATCGAATTTCTATAGAATTAGTGTAAACTCCGTTAAAGGACGCAATACATTGTGGTTAAATGCCCCGGCGTCATTTTTTGCGGAATCGTCTATTGCAATCAAGATAATAACAAATGTAACAGTTCAAATACTAGGTACTATAAAGTCTTAGTCAAACGTCGCAATCATTACATCCACCATTTGGCCCAACTTCTTTTTCCATGTTGGGGGCTGAGGCAGGGGGTGTGGTGTGGCTAAACATAGCGGATATTTCAGGTAACATTCGTATCAAAAATGTGGTCTTGACTAAGTGACCTTGGAATACTGTTAGAAATTTTTTATTAATGAATTAATAAATGCCTCTAATTTTGCCCAGGAAAAGATAGAAAGATCCTGGAAAATTTCTTACATTGGTTTGTTTCTTTGTCTTTTTTACGGATCAAAATAAAAAAAATATAAGCAGATAGCTGCTTAAAGTCTGAGAACTGATTTGTTTTTTATTTGCGTTCAAAAAATGCTAAGAATGGAATCCAACCCAGTGGCGTACCCAGGTCTGAAGTTATGGGGGGGGGGAGGTCTTAAAAAGTTTTGCAGACCACGCCCTTGAAACTCTCGCAAATGCGGGGAAATTCCCTTTTTGCCCCCCCCATGAGGTTTACGTTTTTGGACAAATCCCATGAGGTTTACGTTTTTGGACAAATCTCGAGGACCATATTTTAAAAAAGTGGAAGTGGGGGGTCCGGACCCCCTATCCCCCCTTGGGTACGCCACTCCAACTCATCCTGATATATGTAAGGAGTGGAAAAACCTACAAACTACTCACATGGTACAATCTTCAGTTAATAAACACTCTATGGACCAAATTTACATCATTACTGTAAATTACCATTGAATGTAAATTACTGACCTTTGATGCCATAACCGCCAGTTATCCAGAAGGCCACGATAGCTGCAAAAAGTAACAAATCGTTTTTAGAATCATGGTTTTACGTATATAGGCCTATTAACTATGACATATTAAATACCTGACATTTAGAAATGATTATGGTGATTATTTTTATATCCAAAACAGATAAAAACATTTTTAGGTCAGCGAAGAGTAGACTTGCTCCAAGTCTGTTTTCTGCTTATTCAATCGTTGCGGAGGACATTACATGGTTGCCACTTGCAGAGGTTACAAACACATCTCTTTTCCAATGACACTGATCAAATGAAAAATAGACTTGCAGCACAAGTCTACAGAAAGAGGGTCCTATGATTTCGTTTACCTGTCTAGCCAACACACGACTCTTTGGTCTTGCAAGGTTTCCAGAACATTTGTATTTACAATGATAAGGCAGGCAGTCTGGACATCACTCGTCTAGAAAATGAAGACACAAGGATTCAAAGGCTAACCTAAAGCCAGGGTTATGTCGAAATGTCGCTAATCGGCGATTTCTTGGAACTATTTTATCGCAACTGACCTGTCGACAAGCGCTCTAGTAACTAGTTGGGAACTATAGTTCTTTTTGACAGCAACTAATTAGCGCAAAGTTCCAGGAAGTCGGGCATATTCTACTACTGCGATACACGCTTTTTTATTTATAAGGAACCTACATCAAGGCCTAGTTCCTTATTTTTGGACCTCTTTTGAGGCTATTGTAGTTCCAAAAGTTCCTTAATAGTTCCTTAATTTTAACTGTACATTCGGTGTCAACAATAATAGAGAGACACCGGCATGTAAGCAAAGCTCGAGACTACGCAAGGAAATGTTTGGTACATGCATAACGTACAATTTATGTGATTTTCGACTGCAAATGAATGGAATCAGCTTTCTAATTCTTGATTATTTGCAGTGATTTAAATATTCAACAATGAATATGTCCTTAATAATATTCTCTTTAGTAGTATAAGTTCTCTAAATTTTCGGGCCTTCTACATGTAGGTTCCTTATAAAGTGGTTCTTTATAAAAGAAGCGTGTACATATTTTCCAAGCAATATTGTTAGTAGGTTTTTGAACTTTACTATTTCTTCTAAGCTGAAAGGCGTCTCGTGTACAAATATTGATAAAATGAAATGAAATGAATAATCAAATATTGATAAAATGAAATGAAATGAATGATCAGTAGACAACTGATTCCCGTCAGTCGCAGTCGACATCAGCGTTCTTGCGACCGCGATCAACTCTATTGTTAGAGTAAATATATTCGAACTCATCAAGGCTGTTTCTGACACCGTATTAGATATGATAATCGCGGCTTATCGTGACAACTTTTGATATTTATTAGGGCAACATGTGGGGAAAGTTACAACTGATTTGCGTTAGCTCTATAGCATCGTGGGTCGACACAAGACTGGCTTAATACATCAAGGTGCAAAGCCGAAAGACTTACTACGAAAATCATGTTGGAGACATCATATAAGATAGTATTAATCATAAAAAACAATCTCAACAAAGCCAATAATTCAAAGCTTTCATTACCTTTGTGACATATTTTTCTAATAAATTCAGTCCATCGTTAGTTAAACCTTGGAAAAAGCAATTGTTCCATGTTAAATTTTAAAAATAGAATTCTGATAATATAAGAAAAACTAAATAATGATAAACAAATGTCAAATTTCAGATAAACAAGGCGAAAAATCTAGCTTCTCAGTGATAGCAGCCAGGCATTGCGAAACGATCAAACGTTGGTATACTTTTTTTTTTAATAAGCAACTTGACTTTCGTCCAGCCCTCAAAGTTGCATAAAATTTTAGACATTTCAGCCCTCAAAGTTGCTTAAACGTTGCTTACATCTTTCGTACCTACTAACCACCCATGACTTTGCGGGTCAAAGTCGTCATCTGTTAGGCTACAACATGACTTTTGGGAGACAGTAAGTTGAAAAACGTTAGCTAACGAACTTCAATATGCAAAACATAAGAACGAAGAACAATTTCCTAACACAAGAAAGAGAAAAAGCTTGGTTGTTTGACTTCTTAGTTGCTTACAGTAATTCAATTGAGCCCTCAAGTTGTTTAATGTTAAGGTCAGTTCAGCCCTATTTCCTTATTGAGCGGTTGCTTATTAAAAAAAAGTGTAATCAAACGTTTGACATTTACACTATAAGCAATGTTTCACCGTTTGTCAACATCACAAAACATCGCTTGGCAAGCAGATTTCGCTCTGCAATGTTCTCGTTTTCGAAAATCTTCAAAAACATTTTTAGAATAAATGAAGGAGAAAAGGTACCTGTCAAAAGAAGGCCTTCCAGATTACCATCTTCGATCATTGCTGAAGTTAAATTCTCAATATAAGCAGCAAGCTAAACAAAAGAAAAACAACCAGTGCGTCATAATTTAAGACCTACAAGATTAACGCAATCAAGATGCAATCAAATTGGCGAGGCATTGATTTTGGCACAGCCCCATGTAAAAACAATCTAACGCGTACATGTTAAGAAACTTTAGCCTAAGGATTTTGAAAAAAAAGCCTGAAGGCTCTCTGATCATGCAGTCCAGGTTCAAATACTATCAAGTGTACATGAGAAAATATATCCTAGTGTTTTCCATTCATAACAAATATATTAAAAGGAAGGTGCTGAAGAAGTCTCGACATAGCCGAAAACAGAAAAGCCAGATAGGAGGAGATCCTTTGGCTGTATGAGTTGGAGAGTTACTCGACAACTGTATTGGGCTCAAGTTCAGTGAAATTATCGTTGGCTATCTAATTATGCAGTTCATACAATATAATCAATTGTGGTTTGAAATTCGCGAAAAAATCAGGCTAAGAAACTGCTAACTGCTAAGCCCTAGCTTAAAAATCAAGTTTTTGCAACTCTTTACTGTACTGTTGATGAAAAGGGCTTAAGCCAGCTATACATACCAGGGCATCGTGAAGGTATTTACAAGCGAATGCCACTCGATCTTCCAGCTCTATTCCCGTTTCTCGCTAAAAAAGAATAAGCAAATTTTAGGAAAAGTCACGAAAAGCAATACGTACACAAGTGTTACAAGAACATCAAATGATTCGTCAACTAACTCTCCAAGTCATACAGCCCAAGGCTATCTGGCTGTCTCCCGTTTTACTTTGTGATTCGGCTATGTTACGCATTCTTCAATTCCATACAGACTGATATATATTTTTCGTGAATGGCAAACATTAGGATGGATTTTTTTACAAATGGCATACTACGATAGATGGGATTGGAACCCGAGACTGCATTATCAGAGAGCCAGCGACGATTCTAATCTAATCTAAACTAAATTTATTTACCCAAGGTAGCCCCATCAGTCCCAACGGGGGCCGTGCTACCTTTTTTCCAGTTACATAAATTTGAAATTTATAAAATTCAAAAAAGCTAACATTGATACATATTGTTAAAAAATATTATTAAGTTTTCCTATAAAAGTGGCAAGGGTTGGCGGATGTTTGCAATCATATGCAACATTATTCCAAAGTTTAGCTCCACGGAAGGATATAGCTTTTTGCCCACTGGTCGTTTTCCTTAAGGGTAGTGAAAGATCAGTGGCAGTAATCGTCAGTTTTCTGATGTTTTGATGAGATTTTCTTGTGAATTATTTAGCTAGATATTCAGGTCCAAGACCATGTAACGATTTCTACATAATTGCAACAGTTTCTTTGGTTATGATTTCGTTTAAAGTTGGACACTGTAGACTTTGTACCAAGGGTCTAGCGGGAGTGTCAAATTTGCTGTTTGTAACAATTCTAGCCGCTCGATTTTGTAACATTTGGAGGGTTCGCACATTGGTCACCCCACAGTTCCCCAAAACCAAACAACAGTAACGAAAGCGAGGCTCTACAATGCCTCGATACACTTTACATAGTGTGTTTCTTGGTAAAAACTTTTGGAATATTTCAGAGAGCCAACTGCACGCGATACTTTTGAACGTAAATTTATTGATATGTTCCTTCCAGTCCAGGTTTCTATCAACAATCACACCTAAATACTTCGAGTATTGGACGTCTTCAACGAGAGAGTCACCAATTTTAACCTAGAGATCTCAGTGAAATCGTCGATTGACTCTCCAAGTCATACAGCCTCAACGTTGTCCTCCAATGTCAAGCCTTCTTTTCTTCAGTACGATAAACATTATACATATTTTTTAATGAAAATTGCGACAAACTTTAAAGCTTCTTTGTCTCACACTCCTCAGAGTATAAACGTCAAAAGAGACCGAGACAATTGACGAAGGTTGAATTTATACCCAGATGCCGATCAAAATGCACAAATTGGCGAATTGGCATCGTGTTTCAAACACCAATCAGCGTGTGGGGTACAGCGAGAGCACTTCGCAATTTCTTTTGTGAAAGGGCTTTATCATTTAGAGGTTTTTATTCACTGTAATTCAGTGGCAGTTTACTTGGAACACCCTTAGTGACGATAGGCTATAAACACTCTAACAGCAATCAAAAAGGCAAAAAAAACTTAGACTGACCCCAAGGGGGTGCAAAATCACGCGATCACGCGCAATTTTTCGACAATTCGTGCAATCACGCGCGATAAAACTTCATTTTCACGTGCATACAAGTTCAGGCGTCCTCCCCGAAATTTTGAGCAGGATCAATATTCAGGATGTTTAACTTCATATATCTAATGGATTGGCTTTGAAAAATCCTTCCCACGACGATTTGGTAACAGGGAACACACAAAATTAAGATTTTAGGGGACTTAATGTATTCATCATATGAGAGAATGACAAAAATATAGTTAGCTAACAGTGCTCCATGGATAAAAGAGCATTCCTGTATTCTAGCAACCTCTCGATTATGTCGCCAATACAGTAAATCACGAAATCACGAACGAAGCATTTAACGCAGGAGTTTAGATTCAGGCATTCACAAAAACTTCTCGTTTCACGAAATCAAGCATGAAAAATGGTCCAATAACGCATCACGCAGAACCGTTTGGGGGGCCTCTGATCCTCCCTGAACCTGCCATTTATTTGAATCTGTTGAGCCTTATTGTTCTGAATTAAGTCTCTAATTTATTTCTTTATTTATTTAAATATTAGGATTGCACGAATGTTTTTTCACACTATGTATGTTCCAACTGTAAATTGTATGAAATGAAATGAAATGAAGTGAAATAGCCAACGCTGTATGCATAAAGACTTAGATCGAAGACTTAACCTAGACTCGCCACAATAGTCTGTGTTTATGCTCCTTAACACCGATATGTCGCTAATTATGGAGCCACTCTTCCTGAGCTGCCCTGAACAACAACAACAACAACAACAGCAACTACAACAAGTGGGAGGGACTGGTGTAGCCTGTCTAGATTTAACCTGCAGTAAACTGGTGACGCATGGTACCAAGTACAACTCATGATCAAAAGATTAATTAAACATCAGATAACAATAACGCTCCGACAGAAATATTCTCGAAAATGGCAACAAATGATGAACAATTCCCACGAAAAACATCAAATCAAAACAGTGACGCGAATCATCAAAATTATGGAGATTTCTCCGCGCCTTGGAACATGAGCGATCTCGTTTTAAAGGTTGAAAACGAGAATCTCCATGTCCATAGATGTATACTGTCGTTTTGGTCTCCGGTTTTCAATCGAATGTTCACGGGAGATTTTCGGGAGAAGGATGCGGATGTTATAACATTGCCGGGGAAGAATCTCAAAGAAATTCGAGAGATGCTGGAAGTAATATATGACAGAAGAAAGAAAATTACAGGTATAGAAAAGGAATTCTTACGCATGAGAATTCATCTCATGATGAATATCATAGCTGAAGTATGCATTCAGACTTAGAGATTGTGATCTCAGGCCGAGATTTCGTACAATTAGCGTGATTGACTATAAGAACAGGAAGAAATATTACCTAATAGAATTTTCTGTCAGAAGAGTATTGCGAGGTACTGTAAAATAAATGCTGGCTGGAATGGCCAAGTCAGTGCCAATGCACTTGCATCTAGAATGAAATACCCAGGCAAGAGTTGCTCTGAGGCCAAGGGGAAGGCGCTGCGGCACCTTACGTAGGTGAAATGGTGTATTTGACGCCAGTACCTAGGATCTCAGTAGTAGGTTAACTAATCGAGATCTCGCATCGTAGCTGGTGGCTCGAACCTCGACCTCGCTGAGCTTCTGACACCGGAGCCAGCTAAATTCGGACACGAAGCCAGAGCACCTTAATAAGTAATTCAATAGTTTGGGTGCGAATTTCAAATACCTCATATATTTGGGCACCAAGGCTTAGTGAATAATAACGGATGGTTTTTGGTCACGAGGCATTATTGATCTGCATGTATTGGTCTTTAAGGAGAATATCTGTTATCTTTTTTGGATGTTATTACTGGGGTCACAAGCTTCAAGAAGCTGATAGTTTGAGCATAGGCATGGTTTGACGCGAATAGATTTGCTTGGATCGACACATCATAAAGAAAGGTGCCTGGGCCACGAATGGCACACTGCGCCGCTATAAGGTTGCCAGGCCAAGCTTGTCAGAAGGAAATTCCAATTGAGGGCGAGGGGCTTAGTGATTGAAAAGTATTTAATCATCCTATAATTATATGACGTGATACAAATAGAACGGCACCCCACCCCCCTCCCCCCAGCCCCCGCTACCAACTAATGTGCGACCAGAACAACTATTTTAGAAGTGTCTAAAGAAATTTTCATTAGCGTTTCGCGTGAGCACCTCATTAGTTGTGAGAAAAAATCTGCGTTGAACACCAACCGAAATCTAGCAATGATCTGAAAGTTTGTCCGGTGTTGTAGATAAGTTGAGACAAATCGACTGACTTAATCATTGCTTGATTGATCGCTCGATTGATTGATCGACTGTAATGATTAGATGATTGGATGACCAAACTGACGGGATGATATAATGATTAAATTAATGGATAATGAATAGATGATAAGATCTTTTATTGTTTGATCGTAGATGAAAACTGTGCGTTCCTACTGCAATTGGCAGAGGAGTTTCAGATGGATCAACTTCGAGAAGAAATCATCCAATATCTCAAAAGCTCAGACAAATCTGGTATGAATGCATTGAAATACATCAACATGGCAAGCAGATACGAGCTTAGGGAAATACACCAGGATTGCGTGAAGCACGCCAAAGAGATATCAACTGAAATGCTCAAAGACACGGAGGCGTTTCAGCAACTGGATGACAGTAGCAAGATATCGATTCTAACAGCTAGATTGAGTATTGTCGAGGAGTCTTTGAAGGAACATGAAACATTGGGGAATTACCTTGTTAGTTGCTTGTACAGCAAGGCTCACGATGAGTATATCGAATTCCTAAGAGAGCATGGACTAGAGGAGACGTCTCTTAGTAAATGTGAAAACTATGAGAAGCATAGAAGCCAGTATATTGGAACGGGGAAAAAGTTCTGTTTACATTGTAAAGCATGCAGACAGAAGATCAATGCTGTGCATAAATTTAGTGTAAAGACTAGTGATGTTTTGAATACGATTGAAAAGATGTATGATATGATATATGGAGACAAACAGATGGATAGAACCACAGTTAACCAGCAAAACTGAAGAAGAGAAAAAAAGGCCTAGACTCATCAGTGCAAGTCCTTAAAGCCAAAAGCTTAACCAGATTTAGTGAACTACAGCGTGAAGGTTCTCAAAATCTTTAGATTATGTTTTGCTGTATTCTCTACTGTAGTTAGACTCTTTTATGAACCAGGTTTAATGGAATACCGAAAATTCGTTTACCGCGAAATGAGGTCCCTCCGATCTTCGGTCTTCCCTTGTTTCTAACAGTTGTAGGATTTTGGAGTTTTGTAAAAACAAGAACCCGTCCTTAGAGAAAGGTGATTAAAGGGGCTGTGGCGTTGTGGCCTAATGAAGCTGGCTCGTAGTGTAAGAAGCTCGGCGAGGTCGGTGGCGACGTCTCGATTAGCTAACCTACTATTGAGATCCTAGCGATTGGCGCTAAATACACCATTTCACCTTCACCTTAGCCAATTACACGTCATAAATTAATTTTCATTGAAGTTTACAGTTGATTCACTGGAATTGTAGAATTCGCAGCAGTGAAAGTTTTTACCAATGTGATAATCAATGTGATTTGATGGTGTGAAACACAACTTACCAAAACAGCGTTAAAATTGTCATCCTCTTGAGTAAGGAATGCAAAACGCCACGAAGATAAGGATTCTTTAGCTATGGATGAAACAATCGACATAAATGTACAATACAGAAAGCGTTTTCAAACGTCTAAGTGTTCACTCGTGCATCGAACGAAAATAACATCCTCGTACACGACATAAGAACGATAAAGTCGATAAAAGGGTGTCGAATTTTATACTCTTCTCCTTTTTTAATTTACAGCCATGTTTCAAAATTTACGAAAATCTCTCTTAACGATAAATTTGACTTTAGATTCCAATTCAGTACCGTACTGAGGCAAATTTTCATGCTGCTAGAGTTAAAAATGTTAATTTTATAGAGATGAACATTTGAAAATAAAAATGGATTTGACAGCGAAAAATCACGTGGGCTGAAATTTCAAACCGTCAGTCATTTTCAAGGCCAAGTTCTTTATGAATTTTAAAACTTTTCATGGTTTTAAAATTACCATCAAGAGGACTAGAGGCACAAAAATTTGTCTAAAAACTAAAATTAAGGTGCTGAATCAGAATCTGGAGTAAGAATTTCGTGTGATTTTCAAAAGCTTGAAAATGAGTGTCTTAGTTGAAAGGGTGTTTGTGAATTTTACCAAAATATGAGAAAACGGAATATTAAGTTCGTGAGTGTAATAATGAAAAATTTACTTGTGAACTAAGAGATCCACACATTTCCCTCCATAACGATCTTTTTTCACTGGTGTATCCTGACAGAGCCATCGCTACAACGTTCATCGCGGGATCTGCGAAAAATAAAACGAATTCAACCAAATCAATACAATTTAACTTCAACAGAGCATTTATTATATACAAACAGACAATGGCCCTGACCAAAGGATAAAATATTGTTCGTCAAACATTATAAATTTCCTTAATGTTTGACTGTTCGATCTTGCCGCAAAACAATGCTTGTCAAACATTCTTATTTGTAAAGAGCAGAAAAAATGTTGTTGATGTTTTTCAAAAACAATGGTAAGCTAATTCTTCTTGTTAAGCAATGTTTCGGGGCGCTGCCAAACAGTCAAGCATTGTTTGTAAAAACAATGCAAAAATAAACTGTTCAAAATAATGATCGTCTGGTTGATTAGTAGGGTGTAAAGCCCAAAAAGGAAAAAAAAATCGATAGAGCACAGATAAATAGAAAAAATATAATTCAGAATGAATCAAAGCCTTACATCTCACTCTCACTAGTGAGATTATTCAAAATCTCTTCATTTATAGACGAAATAATAATCACATGTACAGCTCACTGATGGAATAAACTGTACT
The DNA here is from genome assembly GCA_014526335.1 of Chrysaora quinquecirrha. Classification (NCBI taxonomy): domain Eukaryota; kingdom Metazoa; phylum Cnidaria; class Scyphozoa; order Semaeostomeae; family Pelagiidae; genus Chrysaora; species Chrysaora quinquecirrha. The sequence continues at coordinate 623,863 of JACTAT010000267.1, forward strand.
GTTAGCTAGTTAGTTAGTTAGTTAGTTAATTTTTCAGTTAGTTAGTTAGTTAGTTACCTAGTTAGTTAGTTTGTTAGTTAATTTTTCAGTTAGTTAGTTAGTTAGTTAGTTAGTTAGCTAGTTAGTTAGTTTTTTAGATAGCTAGTTAGTTAGTTTGTTAGTTAATTTTTCAGTTAATTAGTTAGTTAGTTAGTTAGCTAGTTAGTTAGTTTTTTAGTTAATTTGTCAGTTAGTTAGTTAGTTAGTTAGTTAGTTAGTTAGTTAGTTAGTTAGTTAGTTAGTTAGTTAGTTAGTTAGTAAGTTATCTAGTATGTTAGTTAGTTAGGTAGCTAGTTAGTTAGTTATAGTAAGCAAGTTAGTTAGTTATCAAGCATAGCTTGTACATTAATTAGTTAGATAGTTAGTTAGTTAGTTAGTTATTAAGTTTGTTATATAATTAGTTGGTAGGCTGGTTAGTTAGTCTGTTAGTTAGTTAGTTAGTTAGTTAGCTAGTTTGTGAGTTTGGTAGTTAGTTAGTTAGTTAGTTTGTAAGTTAGTTAGTTAGTTAGATAGTTAGTTAGTTAGTTAGTAAGCTAGTTTTTTAGTTTGTTAGTTAGGTAGTTAGTTAGTTAGTTAGTAAGTAAACTGTACTGTTATTACTATAATCTAGCTTTTAAACTAGAAGTTACTTCTATTTCATGAAAAGACTCTGGAAAGATATCTGTACTACTAGACCTTTACCTCTTGAAAATATAGTCAATTTCATGAAGTTAACGTCGGGCTAAACTGTATGTCCAGGGGGAACATTCCGATTTTAGACAAAGGGATGCAAAAGTTGTACAATACCTGGTATCGTTCTATCACTACGTGGGCCGTTATCAGACTTGACTTCTCGAATGTTTCTTCCACTAAGAATATTGATTGCTAGCCGCATTTGATTGTTGAAGAGGGCAGTTGCAGCGGCACGTTCATATTCACCATTCTGTTCCAGCCTAAAGATACAAAACGAATCAATAAATTAAAAACCCCCATAAATGTAAGGATGAATATAAAAAAAATTTCCTCGACCTCTATCTACTTTTACCCTAACAATCTCATGATTTTCGATTTTCACTAAAATTTGCGTGTCAAATAGAGTCTTACCTTCCACCTCCTATGAACTCGTTACAACCAACCTCTATCACTTTAAAAATGGTAGAAATATCCAAGGGGCAATTCACTACTTGGAATCTCGTACACCCTCAGCTGGAATCTCTATTTTTTTCGCAAGAATCCCTCTTCTTTCAATAGGAATCTCCTACGTTTTCGTACGAGTAAGATGTCCCTCGGAATATCTGCATAACAGCGCAACAATTGAATCACATATTGTGTTAGAGCAACTCCACTCTCTCAAATATTTTCACTGCCAAATCTATGAATATGAAATGACGTTTTCGTCGGTCCCATTCATTACCACCATCCATCATCTACGATTCCAGAACACAACACCTAACCCCCCCCCTCCCGGCTATAAGAAACTCTAAACATAAAGTAGGTAGCGGAGAGTATAATTACAGCAGCCGTGGAAACACAATACAAAGATTGGTTAGCTCACGGAGATGGTTTTGATGTGTACGAGTGGATTATTGTGCTTGATGCAGTGGCTAAGCTTGGATTCTATGCTTGACATGAGGAACATTTTAGGCTTGCAGGAGTAAGTGTAACATCTAGATAAGCCTAAAAGAGGTGTGATTTTTTATTGTTGTAGTGGTCAACAGGGCTTGTTGGGGGTTAAGCTTGGTGTGATTGATTATGATGGTTGCCCAAGTGGAAGTAAGGGAGTTGTGTAGAACCGATGCCTTGGGTTCGTAACAGCGCATCATAATACCCATATCATCTAGCAAAGAAATCCCCCCCCGCAACCCAGAGCAGCTGGTCGGATATCTTACAAAGTGACAGGCTATCTTACGGAAACATTTTTGGCAACCACGAAAGGCAAGGGCATGAAAGATTTGATGAAGTTACTTAAAAACAAAGAAATTGCCTACTCACTTGATCAAATGTTCGTTCAGTGAATTACCAACAAAATCCCATCGACAAAGCTGCAGAGCCAATTTTCTGCGAAGAAACAAATCAAATTAATACTGCACAACGCCGGTGGGGAGATAACTGCTGCAAGATGCCGGTAGGGAGCGTCAGTCTGGTTAAGAGCTACAACACAGGGGTTTCTCAAGTTGGACTAAGCAATTAAAAACTTTTACTGCCATTTGCGGAATCTTACTTATCCACTTCCATGTTTGCGGCCTGCAGTGTTTATAGTTGTATGTGAATAAATATAAAATGAAGTTTTACAAATAGGTATACCTGTCTTCACTGACAAGCGGACTAGCAACAATTGGACTACCGATTCTATTGGACTCATCCAGCTGACCTTTCTCGCATTTTCCTGTAAGGAAACATGGAAAAGTTAGATTGAAACAGGACACGTGTAAAATATCGACAAGTTCCGTCTCTGTCGAGTAGGCATCAGTCTTCCTTCAACATTAGGCCAGAAAAGTTGGAATGTTATTTTGTGGTAACAGAGAGAGCCGATTTGTGAAGTTGAAGGTGAAGTGGTGTTTTTGTGTCAGTCGCTAGGATCTCAGAAGTAGATGAACTAACGAGACGTCGACCCTGTAGCTGTGACGCTACCCTGGTTGTGGCACGAACCTCAACCTCACTAAGCTCCCAAAACTACGAGCTACTTGTATTAGACCTCGGATTAGACCACGATGCCACATCACTTTCAATTTGTTTAAATTGTTTAAATTTATTTGTTCAACCCTTAGTTTTTGTATAGCCTTGACATTCTTAAAAATTATGGTAAAAGTTTAGCCTTGACATTCTTAAAAATTATGGTTAAAGAACTTTAGCCCCTGACAAGCGGGTCAGACAATCGTTGACGTAACACCCGAAATTCACTTTACAAGCAAAGCAAGTGCAAAGCAAAGCTTATGGCGAAGCAGAAATTGTTTGAAAATGTTTTTGGAAAACTTCATATGTATTTTTCAACCTGAAAATGTTTGACGAGCAATGTTTGAGGAGCAATGTTTGGCAAAGTAATCAGACGAAGCAAATTTCATATTTCTAATCAACAATGTTTGATCGTGTTGCCAAGGCCTTAACAAAAGACAATTGTGAGATTTTGGGGCCAAAGTTTGGATAAAAAAAGAAAATTTAGTATTAGCTTTAAGTATTAGGTCTAGTATTAGCATTAAGTCTTCAAGTTTAAGGAAGAAGTAAGAATCTAAACATTTAAGGTTAAATGTAAAAGATTAAAAGCAATAAGATGGTGCTTTTTTATACCTCCAGACTGTGTTCTACTTCGTGCTTTCATTCTCAGTTTAAGAGCTAATTAATGGAATACAGAGTATTTTAAGCATTTAATACGTGTAATTATCAATTAAGTATCAAAATAGTTTAGCTTGACGATTAAGGGTGTACATAAGCAACTGGACATCGATAGTTCTAACACTGGGATTGAGAACAATCGAATTATTTTTATTGGAAATTCATATTTGTTATTTGTAGTTTAATCTTTAAGTTTAAAAGTTTAAAACCTTTTCATTGGTTAAAACCGTACTATAATGTAATTTAAGAAGTTAAGAATGAATAAAATCTTCAATACACGTTTTTTTTATAAGGAACCTTAACTCTGAGTTGAGGCTAGAGTTCCTTAATTTTTCAACAAAATGAGGCTGAAGCTCCTTATGCTGCTCCTCTTCGTGAGATATGTTTGAATACTAATTTTTACAGCAAATTCATATAAACTTGCTTCATTTTCTAACTTTAAATATAAATGGAGTCTTTTGGAAGAATGATGGAAAATACATTGTTATTCTGCTATTTTTTGCACAAATCGTCTTGTTCATTAAAAAAAAATTATTCTCAGTTTTTCATCCGAGCCTCGGCAGTTCCTTAAAGTTTCTTAATTTTTTTTGGAATTTTCAGCCTCATTAAAACTCTCTAAACATATACAAATATACTACATAACCATGATTGTTTATTTATTTTAAGAGTTATATTGAATTTTTTTCTAGATTTTTAAATTCAAATTTTTCTAAATTTTAGCTTAGCTAGCTTCGATTAATTCTCACTCTCTCAACCAACTATAATTTTTAAAATTCCAATTTATTAACTAACTTATTGCTGATAGATTTTAAAAATGTTTAAAATTTTAAATCTGCACCTTTTGCTCTTCCTCAATATTCAGACCCGTTAATTTTTCTTTTAAAAAGAAGAGCGTATTTTTCTATTTATTTTTCATATAAAAAACCTTGCTGAATTTTTTTATAGAGCATCAAGATGTGGTTCTTTGGTCTTCATAATAAAAAACTTACCAGCCATGTTCATTTCGCCCTTTATTATCGATTTTACACCGTAAAATCTTCGTCCCTTTCTTGTGTCTAAAAAAATAAATAAAAAATAGAAATGCTAAACCTTTATCATTATTACTCTATTGAAAATTCAAAAATCATATTTGAAAATTATAAATTTGAAAATAAAAAATGAATAAAATAAAATGTAAAGTAGCCTAATTAAAATTAAAAATATACAAGAAAAACTTAATTTTGAAATAAAGAAAAACAATGGAATATATTTAAACGAACAGTACAAATTATATCGTATAAAATAATGAATTTTGTTTCAGTGATGAAGAACCATATCTCACTGTGAAGAACAGAAAAATAATCATGACCAATAACAACAAAACCTATCCTCCCCGGCGGGGAATTGAACCCCGGTCTCCCGCGTGACAGGCGGGGATACTCACCACTATACTACCGAGGACACACTATCAACAGCTGATTTTTTACTAGCGATTCGTGTTTAACATGATAGAAGAAGTCTAGAAAGGGGTGTATTTCTCGGAAATTACGTTAATTTGGACCACATTTGAAATGTCTGTTTTAAAATAAGTTATTTTACCTTGGTCTTTCGGTTTCCGAACATCTACAAACAGTTAAGATCATAAAACAATTTTAATTTATGAGCAGTGCATAACTTCAAAATTGCAATAAACAGCGGAAACATTTTCGGGCATACTTAAATTGAAGAGTCCAGGTGAGAAAACGAACTCTCTCTGTATACATAGAACCGGCCTTTTTGTTTTGATGTAGAAAGAGTGAAAAAAAGATCTTGCTTTGCCAATGATTTTAAAATAATCCTCGCTTGATTTTCTGCACAATTAGGGTTGTCGAGAAAGTGTTGTTCTTTGGCCGATGATGTTCGAAAAATTTTATGTAGGCAGTTGAATTCAGACGTCTAACATGTCTGATCAATCCTAAATATGAATGTACGTATTATGACGAAATAGTAAGAAAAGATACATTTTAACCACGTCCAAAGTTTCACTAAAACTGGGTCATACTACAAGCTATGGAATCAAATCACTAAGTTTCCAAGGACCAAAATCCGGAACGCCGTTCCAGATGAAATAACATCAGCTCGAAACCCAAGGCAATGTAAAACTTGCTAAAAACGTGGTTTCTTAGTAACAAATGCGCTTGCTCCTTTTGCAACAAATAATGACCTAATGCAATCTCTGGAATTGCTTCATGTTAGTGTAAATTAGTGTCACATCACTATTGTCAAAACTAACATTAAATAAATTACTGTAAGATTAGTGTTACTTACAAAATTTTAAGCACATGACAAAAGGACATTAACCTTTCTCTGCAAAACTAACTTGCAGAAGTCAGTAATTAAGTGAAGCAAACTCTTAGCAAAAGCCAAGACAAATTTTAGCAAAATTTCTTAGAGAATAATATTCCAGAACTCCAGTTTCTTAAACTTTTTGCCATTCGAGAGACTGGCTGTTTTAAAGAGTTTCTGCAGAGTTTAAAAATAAGTGTAACAAGTCTTGGCGAATTCCTGCACGGATCAGCGAAATATAGGTCAAAAATTGGGACAAATAAGAAGTTTCAACCAGCGAATACCCAGAAAAAATGGCAAAAAATGTTACACATAATTTGAGACTTACAGTTTCGGAGCATGCTAGCATATGCTTTCCACATCCCCAGACGATACCACCACTTGAAGACCAACTCTAAAATGGACAAAAACTCAAGTTTGAAGAAACTTATGAAAATTAGAAACAAGGTCTTGGCAGAAGGTTGGCACTTTAATAAGAAACGAGCTTTAAGAATATCGCACTGAAATAATTACAAAGTTTATAAGCACTTAGAAAGCTTGAGAAGACTGGAGTGTGTGCAATTTGAACATGGATAAAGGCAGGTTTCCATATTACCCAAAAGTGGCCGAGCCAGTGCTGAGACAGTTCAGCGACATTGTAAGTTTTAATGGAAATATTTCCTTACGGTTGCTCTATCGCCGTAGTGCCGACATCGAAAGTTGAATTTAGTTCAACTTTCCCGGCCCTTATGACGCTTCTGCTGCTAGAAGATTTAATGGAAACGTGTGGCACAGCCGTCGGAGAAGTCTCTGTGACAACTGTCTTTGTTCTCATTGAGCACGTGACTGCAACAAGCCAATCCAATGCAAGGAGATAAGAAATCGACTAGTCTTTGAGTTGTACAAAACTTCAAAATTACAATAAACAACCGAATCATTTTCGGACATACGAAAATGATAGTCTTAAGTATGCTCGAAAATGATTCCGCTGTTTATCGCAAAGATAAGAAATCATTTTATAGTAACCAATATCTCAGCACTGGTACAGCTATGCCTCAGCACTGGCAAAGCCACGGATTGCTATATGGAAACGAAAAGTCGCAACATTTTCTCAGCACTGGTACAGCCGTGTCTCTGCACTGGCGCTCTGCACTTTTGGCTATATGGAAGCCAGGCTTAAATAAAGAAAATGGAGTTCGGAGTTAAATAAACGTATTCGAGGCGAAAGAGCCTTCAAATAAAGAGGACGTAGATATAAATAAAGTTTACGTGCAAAGAAATATGTTTGTAATATTATAGCTTACCAAAGCAATACGCTCAAAAATCTGTACATAATTTAGATTTCCTGAAAAAGAAGTGAAATTTATGATATAAACAGTATTATTGCCTTTAAGAAGCGATGCTAGCAACTCGAAAACGCAATTTTCCAGCAGTAGTTCAAGGATCTTTAGTAGAGATCAAATTTTTGATTGGAATGTTGGCTGCAATGTTGGCTATGTTAAGCCAACCCTGCCTCAGCAGCAGCCAACATGCAAGAAGAAGTTGGGCAAAATTTTCAAGGTTTCAGAAAGACTACGACTCATCAATTAAGGACAGATATATAAATACCAACCAGTAGTGCTCGCTGTCAGGATTACGTTATCATGACTGGGATGCCAGCAGAAAGATGACAAAGTTGATTTTGATGCTGAAAAATAAGGTGACGACTCATTACTCTCAAGGTTGCCAGATGCTTGAAACAATTTCAGGAACGTTCTTATTCATGTTTCCCATTTCCGACTTCCCATTTAAGATCCCAAAACGCTGGTCGGAACACATAAGGAACGACACCAATCTGCCCCTATAGACTGCAGAACGACTGACAAAAGACAGGGTCAGATGGAGGCGAATGTGGCAAGGCTCTCGGGAATACGCTGAAAAGTCAAGTTAAGTCAGTAAGTCAATGTGTACAATCGCTAAATTAGCTCTTACGATAACAGAAAACAGGTCATCATCCTAAAGAAGTTATTACAATAGGCAATAGGCTCGACAGCTCTGAGGAACAGACCAAAATTATTGGTGGTTCGGAATATTTGGGTTTGCTGCTGTAAACTAACAAACATTAATAGCGTCAAAAACCACATCAAAAACAGCAAACTCAGATCAGTGGAAAGGTTGACTGTACACACGCCTTTCTCCCTTGCCTTTGTGCCTTATTAAAAAATCATGTATTTTAGTAAAACAAAATAAGATAAAGTAGAAGTGGTATATTACGTTGGATGTTTCTTTCCATGATAATTGCCTCCATTTCTTCCTCTATTCCAGCAGGAAACGACATTGATTGCTCTGTAAATTAATAACAACAATAAAACATTTTTATACAAGCGTATCCAAGAAATACCTGAACTTCCCTGGCTTGCCTGAATATCCCTTGGAAAGGGGTTGATATCCCGGGGGATGCAACTATGACACAAGAGACAATCCTATATCCCCTCCTCGGAATTTTCCCCGAAAAATGACACCCAATTGGCAGGCACATCTACTCCTAGAATATCGGTCTAGGCGCACAACCTGTAGATCCAACACTTTTGGTGAAAAGTACCTTTGCGAGGTTTTCCAGCCTGTTCTAACAAATACAGATTATTCACTGGCTTGCTTGAAACATCAATGACACCAGTTTAATGGGGCAGTAATTAATAAAGCTGGGAGTGCGGAAGGCAACTCTATATAGGAAAGTGATAAATAGTTGTTGATACTGTTTTTGCTTTTACTGAAACACTAAGATTTCAAGCGTATGCTAGAACTCACCCGTGGACAAATGTTGTAAATCAAAAAGTTTTATGACTGGACTGTTCTTGAGGAGAACGGCAATTGAATGTTTCCTACAAGGAAGAATATAGATGTCAATTGCTGTTTATGATAGATTTGTTATACATTAGGAGGGGGAAAAAGGTTACACTTAACAAAAATTTGCCAATCTTCCTGCTGTAGCTTGCGAGCGGATTGTTGTTCAACAGCTTTTTCTTTCTGATTGGTGCGTTTCGATCTGCTTCCGGGTATTAATTTCGCCTAAGTCAATTGTTTCGGTCAGTTTCTTGCGTTTATACTGAGGAAAGTCAGACGGAAGAATCTCTTGAGGGAGCCCTACAATGTTTCCGCTCTTTTTCGCTATCTTGAAGTTCTGCACAGCTGAATGATCATACCGGATTCTAATCGTTCAATATTTTCCGAAACATAAACCGATTACAACGATTACAGTGATGACAACGACGAAGACGTTTTCTACCTGAATTGATCAAGCGATAATCGTGCGTTTAAGGAAATCTCACGATTTCGTGATAATCCTACGACCGCTATAATGGTGAAGTTGAAATGGTGTTTTAGCGCCAGTCGCTAGGATCTCAGTAGTAGGTTAACTAATCGAGACCTCGACCCTGGCTGTGACGCTACCGTGGCTGGGCTCGAACCCTGACCACACTGAGCTTCTGACACCACGAGTCGGCTGGATTACACCACGACGCCACGGCACCTTCAATCTTATTATCTTATGGAAACAATGCATTGGGGTGCAGCCTGTCCAGTATTACGGGTAATCCACCAGGTTGTTCACGCTTTCCTTTAAACTTTTCGTTGAAAAAGAACAAAGTACTAAGCAAAACACATCATACTGACAAACTCACCTAGTCGGTGACCAAGATATACTTGTTATGGGTTTCGTCTGACTGGCCTGGTTGATTGTTAAAACTTTTGTGCAGTCAAGGACTCAATGTTAAATTATCTTTTTAATCAAAATCACGTAAGAAAGCCAACGTTGCTCAAGAAGACAACTTTAAGATCTGAAAAAAGGATGTGGTTACAAAGATAGGCGGGACAGGGGTTTCATTGCTTAGATTAGTCTAGCCCTACATGACCGCTCCCCCCCCCCCTGTATGCAGCAAAGAAAACCATACCTTGCAAAGACAACAAAAATGTAGCTTACTTACTAAGTTACGAATCCTTAAACCGGGCGCTTTATGTTGTTATCTATGACTTTCATAATATTTCACTCTTGGGGCTTGTTTATATGGGGACAATCATCCCACCTTCCAGCCCTGTAGCTGAGAGGTGAGATCTCACCTTCCAATACAAACCTTTGTAATTTTTCATCTTCTGTTTATATGGAAAACGTTTCATCCCGGTCAGGTGAGATCTCACTCGTTGAGAGGTGGGATCTCACCTGGGTGGGATGAAATTTTCTCATATAAGCCCTGGAAGGTGGTATGAAAGCTGGACGGTGGGATGAAATTGCTCATTATGCGCAAGCGCCAGACATAATCCTATTGTCTGAGAAAATTAAACAAAAGCGGAAATATGAGACAATTGGCTGGAAGGTGGGATGGAATTCTACATTCACTGCTCAACTGACGGGCTGGAAGATGGAATGATTTTGTCCATATAAACAGGCCCTTGGGCAACATAAAACCTCAAAAATATTGTGTAAATCAAAAAAAAACTGCGAAAGGATATAGGTTCCTTCAGGTTTCGAATGTCCCATACCAAAACAGGACCTTGAGTTGCCTACAAAAAAGAACAGGTGCATTCAGTTTCAAACAAGTTTTAATTGTCTAAATATGACACTGCGCTAGTTAAATTACAAAAAAATACCAGATTAAGTGACGATGAATATTGTTTTGAAGACAAGCGCAGGACAAGTAAAATGAATATATAAGATTTATACTTAATATTTATATATTTGTCATGAATGGCGAGAATGGATCGAACGAGTATACCTATACAATGAATATACCTATGCGATGAATCGCCATTCGTGACAAATATATATAAATATGTAATGTAGTGAAGAAGACTCAACATAGCCGAAACACGAGAAAGTCAAAACTTGAGAAGAGCCCTGGGCTGTATGACCTGGAGAGTTGCTTGGGGATTTTATTGAGCTCTGTAGCTCAACGGAAACGTCGTCGGCTCTAAGGTCATGCAGTCCCGGTTTGAATCTCATCTATTGTGATATGCCACTTTTAGAAAAACCTACTTATATTTATGTATACTATAAAGCGGCGAGACCTAGGAGTGACAGCTTACCTCTGCAAATGAGGCAAATCTATGTTCATCAAATGGATCCACACAAACTCCATTCATTGCTTTGTTATTCGTAACACCAAAACCAATCAATTTACTTTGATCTGGATAAGATAAACGAGAAGGTTTTAGTATTAAAGAGATTTCTTTGGCACGTTGGCACGCATAAAGCTGCTAAAGCTTCGTACTTGCGATCGTGACTACGTGCCGACGTGCCAAAGCTTTATGCGTGCAAAAGTGCCTCATTTTGTTACCTGCCAATGTGCCAAGGCTTCGTACGTGCAATCGTGCCTCCATACCAGCGTGCCAAAGCTTTATGCGTGCCAACGTGCCTACGTGCCATATTTTGTTACGTGCCAATGTGCCAGGGCTTCGTACTTGCAATCGTGCCTACATGCCAACGTGCCAAAGCTTTATGCGTGCCAACGTGCCTACGTGCCATATTTTGTTACGTGCCAATGTGCCAGGGCTTCGTACTTGCAATCGTGCCTACATGCCAACGTGCCAAAGCTTTATGCGTGCCAACGTGCCTACGTGCCATATTTTGTTACGTGCCAATGTGCCAGGGCTTCGTACTTGCAATCGTGCCTACATGCCAACGTGCCAAAGCTTTATGCGTGCCAACGTGCCTACGTGCCATATTTTGTTACGTGCCAATGTGCCAGGGCTTCGTACTTGCAATCGTGCCTACATGCCAACGTGCCAAAGCTTTATGCGTGCCAACGTGCCTACGTGCCATATTTTGTTACGTGCCAATGTGCCAGGGCTTCGTACTTGCAATCGTGCCTACATGCCAACGTGCCAAAGCTTTATGCGTGCCAACGTGCCTACGTGCCATATTTTGTTACGTGCCAATGTGCCAGGGCTTCGTACTTGCAATCGTGCCTACATGCCAACGTGCCAAAGCTTTATGCGTGCCAACGTGCCTACGTGCCATATTTTGTTACGTGCCAATGTGCCAGGGCTTCGTACTTGCAATCGTGCCTACATGCCAACGTGCCAAAGCTTTATGCGTGCCAACGTGCCTACGTGCCATATTTTGTTACGTGCCAATGTGCCAGGGCTTCGTACTTGCAATCGTGCCTACATGCCAACGTGCCAAAGCTTTATGCGTGCCAACGTGCCTACGTGCCATATTTTGTTACGTGCCAATGTGCCAGGGCTTCGTACTTGCAATCGTGCCTACATGCCAACGTGCCAAAGCTTTATGCGTGCCAACGTGCCTACGTGCCATATTTTGTTACGTGCCAATGTGTAAAGGCTTCGTACGTGCAATCGTGCCTACATGCCAACGTGCCAAAGCTTTATACGTGTCATACTCTGTTACGTGCCGGGTTTTAGTACTAAAGAGATTTCAGTGGAAAAATTACAGTTGTACGTAACAAAGGAAAGCAACGTCCAGTTTCAACAAGACTTCTAATTTCTGTAAAAGCCCTATGAAGCCCCTATTTCTTTAAAGGACCCACTTCTCCCTCTGCATGAAGCATTCAATCAACGTCACTTCTTTATTTGCCCCCCCCCCCCATTTTTTCAGTGACTCATATATTCATAGGCTGCTGAAATTAAATGCAAAACTTTACGGCGTTCTATTCGATAACTCATCCTTGTGTCCTCTTACTAGTAATTATTACTTATTATTATTAAAACGACTAATTACGGCATTAAATCTTTGAGTTTTCAAGGGCCCAAAATCTGGAACTCACTTCCATCTGAAATCAAGTCAGCCCGAAATAACAAAGAGTTCAAAAGCTTAATAAAGACATGGTTCTTAAATAAAGAATGTGCGTGTTCCTTCTGTAATAAATTAATCTTTGATGCAATCTGTGGAGTTGCTTCATGTTAGTTTGAATTAGTGTTTATCACTATTATGTTATACTAACGTTAAACAATATACAATTACAATTACAAATTACTCATAACTTATAATTTTACAAAGTCAAACCATACTTCTTGGCTAGCAAAAGCAAATCATTTTCTAGTTTTAATTTAGCAGCCGATGGCATTAGCCTCCTCGCTAACAAGTCCCTTAAAAGTCTTCAAATCAAGCAAGCTGCCCTGGGTCTCAAGCAGTTTCCCATCAGATTTTCTTGAATGAATATTGATAAGTTCAAATAATGCGGTCCTTAGCTTAAGGAAGAGAACAGAGGACAATTTAATTTCTCGTGCGCAAATTTGTTTACACCAGGAATGCAAATTATTCTTGAAGTACAACGAATGAAATCATTACCTCTGAGATCATAGATTCTAAGAAATTTCTGTCCTTGGCCTGCCACAAGAGTTCTTGGCTGCGATGGAAACCAGGCGAGAGACACAGTCGATTCTGAAAGACCTATGCAGACATGGATACAATCATTAGATCATTAGAATAGGCTATACAGCCAGTCCCTGGCAATTGCTGTCATGGAGAGTTGGATGAATACAATGCAAAAGCTTCAAAACCACTTTAAAGAACATTCAATGATCTTAAAACAAGTTCATTCGGGCTCTCTTACCATTCTTCAAAGACGGGCTTATCACCGAAGATCCGTCAAGTCGTTGATGCCTTGAAGATAAAGAAACGAATACAATAAAGCTCTACATTGAGATACAAAAACTCTTGTTTCTTGTGCAAGGTTAGATATTGAAAGGGTGTGCTTAATTACGTGTGCCATACGTGCTTTATTTTGTTACCTGCCAACGTGCCAAAGCTTTATGCATGCCAAAATGCCTACGTGCCATATTTTGTTACGTGCCAATGTGTCAAGGCTTCGTACGTGCAATCGTTCCTACGTGCCAACGTGCTAACGCTTTATACGTGCCAATGTACCTACGGGTCATACTTTGTTACGTGCTAATGTGCTAAGGCTTCGTACGTGCAATCGTGCCTACATGCTAACGTGCCAAAGCTTTATACGTGCCAACGTGCCTACGTGTCATATTTTGTTACGTGCCAATGTGCAAAGGCTTCGTAAGTACAATCGTGCCTACATGCCAACGTGCCAAAGCTTTATACGTGCCAACGTGCCTACGTGTCATATTTTGTTACGTGCCAATGTGCAAAGACTTCGTACGTTCAATCGTGCCTACAAGCCAACGTGCCAAAGCTTTATGCGTGCCAAAATGCCTACGTGCCATATTTTGTTACGTGCCAATGTGCCAAGGCTTCGTGCGTGCAATCGTGCCTACATGCTAATGTGCCAAAGCTTTATACGTGCCAACGTGCCTACGTGCCATATTTTGTTACGTGCCAATGTGCCAAGGCTTCGTACATGCAATCGTGCCTACATGCCAACATGCCAAAGCTTTATGCGTACCAACGTGCCTAGGTGTCATATTTTGTTACGTGCCAATGTGCCAAGGCTTCATACGTGCAATCGTGCCTACAAGCCAACGTGCCAAAGCTTTATGCGTGCCAAAATGCCTACGTGCCATATTTTGTTACGTGCCAATGTGCCAAGGCTTCATACGTGCAATCGTGCCTACAAGCCAACGTGCCAAAGCTTTATGCGTGCCAACGTGCCATAATTTATAACGTGCCAATATGCCAAGGCTTCATACGTGCAATCGTGCCTATGTGCTAAGGTTTTGTACGTGCCTATGTGTCAGAATTTGTTACGTGCCAATGTGCAAAGGCTTTGTACGAGCCAAAAGTTTCTACGTGGCAAAGTGCAAAAGCGGCGTTCGAAATTACGAAAAACAGTGGAAATATATCTGGACATACTTTACGAAAAAAGCTTTCAAGTATCTCCAGAGATGTTTCCACTGTTTCACGCAATCTCAAACATTCCAGCTCAAAAACAGACCAAAACATTCCCATTTAGAGAAACAGGAGTGCTGTTAAACTGTTAAACAGAACTGTCATACATTTGCTAGAAAATTAGATTCATACCTTCCATAGACATTTTTTGAGTTTGCAGAAGCTGAAAAATGAGATTGTTTTATCAACGGAATGATCCAAAACACAAAACATTTCATCACAACACAAAATTTCTTATCACAAAAACAAGATGTACATTCCGAAAGCAGATGTTTTTAGAAGAGAAAAGCAAAGGATTTCATTGATAGCGTCAGGCAAGTATCGTATTTGGCATCATTTTTTGGTGTCTATACATGTTTTTCACGTATAAACGCACAACTTTTTGCTCTTACATCTACCGTCTAAAGCACACCGATAAATTCGCAGTTTAAAACGCCGAATTGAAAAACTGCTAGCTGATGTGGCTTAGTTGGAAAACATGCTACCATTTTCGAAAAATTGTGGTAAAAATGGCGGCAAAAATACGAACCCACATTATATCATATCATCATATCATTTTTATTTGTAGAATACAAAAAATCTATTATAAGTACAAGGAATCTAAAAATCTAGAAAAATGCGTATTCTACGCGACCTAAAAAAAGCAACACTTATCTAGTTTAGGCCGCAAATTAAAGTTTAAAATACATGAAACTAAAAAGAAATACAGGATACATCAATAACACTAAAATTTTAAGATACTAATAATCTTTCACATATCCATTTTCAAAACTATATTTATTTTTTTATTTTTTTTATTTTCATTTTGTCTTTTTTTTTTGCTACTGCTACATATAACTAAACAAAACAAGAGTAAAGCGAATATTGAATTAAGCCTTCAATCTACCATATTTTAAGAACGGATTTTTTGTAAAATATAACTGGGATAATATGAGACCGTTTCTTATCTTCGACACCCTCGTCCCCAGGGTGAATAGGCCTCTACGTTTGCAATTGAAAACGTATCCACGTAGACAATATGACTCACCTTTTTTCGATTCAACGTCCCAAACAAGAAGTGAATGATCATTACGTACTTTATCCAGGGCAACTGCCAGCTGTAAAATGAGTAAAATCCTTAAAAACCAAAGCAAAGCTTCATCATAGAAAATACATCCTAAATTCTGTGGCGTGAAAATATGAAAAATAAGCTCGTTCACTTTTGCTCATTAAGGGTCAGTCACTTTATTACGCCGCTTTTAGGTCGTGTCAAATCTTATTCAAGCAAGATTGAAATTACTTCCGACCTAAATTCACCCATAAAGTGACAATTTTACTTCTATTTTGAATCAAGTGCAGCAGGATTTGCAGAACTTAATTCGCAAGTTCGACAGAAATGCAGCATTGCTTTACATATGGTCACTTTTTGGTCCGTAATTTTGAATTTAAAATTCGCGCCTTTTGACTGGTCTCTGTGGCGCAGTGGTTGACGTGCTTGGATCACAACAAGAATGTTGTGGGTTCAAGCCACGGTCTTTCCACTAGTGGTTGCAGAGATAACAACATTGGCAAGTTGTTAACACAAATGTGCCTCTCTCTACCCAGCTGTATAAATGGGTACCTGGTCGGTAGTTATGAGCGCCGTGTGTGGCTGCACCCTGCTATATGCTATATGCATCCAGACCAGGGGTAAAGTGTAAAGTCGACTGAGTAGCCCTAGGCTAGTAGTAGACTCAAAAATGGCAACTTTACAACTTTAC
Organism: Chrysaora quinquecirrha; assembly: GCA_014526335.1. Lineage (NCBI taxonomy): Eukaryota > Metazoa > Cnidaria > Scyphozoa > Semaeostomeae > Pelagiidae > Chrysaora > Chrysaora quinquecirrha. Next base: position 640,024 of record JACTAT010000267.1, read on the forward strand.
TAACTTTACTTTGAGCCTCTTATGTCGCTTTTATGCAGGATTAAATAAATTAAATTCAACACGACTTAAATGAGGCCTTAAAAAGTCCATCTAAGGCAAACCTGAAAACCCAGATTGTTTGAAAAGAAACATTCTACCCACAGTTTAGTTGGCTGGAAGTTATATTAAAGGTATGAATAAAAACTGCATCTTACGAGGTTGTGCTCAACTGGATTCCAAGCCAAATCGGTACATGTGCGGTCAGACTTTGGAACTGAAAAATAAAAACAAGAAAACAGTTGCAGTAGGATTGCTTTTGCACACTTTGTAGCATAGTCTATAGAAGTGTGAACTTCACTTCAGGGTCTCTTGGACCTTTGCTCAGGTAATATGTCATAGTTCTGTATTACACGTTTTTTTTATAAGAAACCTACCTCTGGGCCTAGCTAACAGTTGCTTAATCAATTGAAATAAATTGCAGTAAAAGCGACTAAAAACCCTCTGTGGGATACACGGGATACAGCATTGCTTAAAGATGCGAGAAATCGCACGGAAATAGCCACGCTGGTGCGAGAAGTCGCACGGAAATGCTTGAGAACTAATTACTATCTCCACAAATGTGAATCAGTATGTTGGAAAACGGACGCAAAAATTTCTACATTTTCTTAACTTCTTCCTCCTAGATCTAAAAGTTTCTTAACTTTTTGGGTGTTTAGTTCTAGGTTTCTTATAAACCAGTTTCTTATAAAAAAAACGTGTACTCAAAAACTAGTCTTTGAGTTATCCATTTCAAACAACAATGATGGGCAGTGTTGCGGTAAACACTCTATACTTTATATGTTAGCAACAGGTTTTGTGTTTGTAAAAATTTGCATTCAAAAAATATTTCTAAGAATAGTTCAACAACATACCAAGTTCAAGACCCACAGGATAACCATTACTTGCAGAAACATCATGTCCAACACTGGAAATAAGATGAAACATAAAGTAGATATAATGATATGAAGACATAAGTTACAAAACTTCTCTGAGGAGGAGAGTACCTGATCCTTCATTCATTATATCAGTGATGGGACAAGTTACACAAGGGTGATTATTGTTGACTTGATTGGGCAGGATTTCGAAGGAGGCTTATTAAGGTGAACTGGTGTTATAGTGCTAGTCACTAGGATCTCAGTCGTAGGTGAACTAATCGAGACCTCGACCCTGGCCGTGATGCTACTGAAGCTGGGCTCAAACCCTGACCACTCTGAGCTCCTGGCACCACAAGTCAGCTGGACTAGACCACAACACCACAGCACCTTCTTGGGGTTTATGTTTATTAAACACTTCAACCTCTAAAGGGGGACTTGATAGTGGCTTTATTAAAAAGGGGGGGGCTTAATCCAAATATAATTCAATTCAATTCAATTTCAATTCAATTTCATTTGTAAAACACACAATTAATGTATAAGATACAAATTAAGGCAAAAATAGTGTGTTTTACGCGACCCAAGAAAAGCAGGGCTTATCAGGCTTGGGCCGCTAAATTAAAGTTATAATAAAGTTACAAAACAAATCTAATTTTATGTAAAAAAATACAAGAGAATACCATATTCAGCCTTTACAAACAATTAAAGCACAGTACTATTACTATAATATAAACTTTTTTTTTTTTTTAACTTTTATTATTTTTTTGGAATATTTTTCAAGCTGGATGACTAAAATTAATAACCATCAATAATGCGTTTCTTAAGAAGTTTTCCAAATTTTGACAAATTTCTGATATTTTTTAGTGATGAAGGTAATGCATTCCAAAGACGAGCCCCTATGTTGCGAAGCATCTTATCACCCCATTTCTTATTAGTTTTATGAATTTTGTAATTTTGTTGTTGTCAAGTTTTGTAATTATGTAATGTTTCATTAGTTTTAAAATAGTTTTGGAACACTACAGGGAGTTTAGTTTTATCATGGTGAACCTGCTGCATGATTTTTAAGACTTTGAAGTCATAAAAGTCAGTTAGTTTAAGAAAGTTTGTTTCCTTGTGGAGAGTATTTGTTGGGTGTCTACGATCTTTAAATGTAAGTATTCGAAGAATTCTGTTTTGGAGAACTTGAAGCTCTTTTATAAGTTTATTTGATGCACACCCAATTAACACACATGCTTCTTGTCTGGCTAATTGACAATGTTCCTGTTTTTTCTGTATATATTACCTAAACCACACCAGTATCTTTTTATATAATCTGTTTTTATATTTTAACTTAGCACAAATGCATACAAGATTTCATTATGTAAAATATCATCTGGAACCCAAATTTCATAGAACAAGGTGAACTCATTGCAAAGAGAAAAGAAACATTAAAATCAAGGCTTGCATACTTGGTCAAAATCACATGGCCATTGGACTGTGCAACAGCAAGTAAATGTGGGTTATCAGGTCTTGTGCACCAGGAAATGTCCTAGAAATCAATATATAAAGTTGCAATACAATTAAATGGAAACTAAAATTAACTCAAATCAAGGTGGATGGCATGAGGGAGAAGTCATCCCTCAAGTCATAACCAATATGGGTTTTGTATTATGGCTGTAAATATGCCATAGGATATGATTTGCATATCCCTTTTTTAAAAACACAACTTTTTCATTTGACCACACCCTGACATTATCTGGCCATGCCCTTTTGTCCACCTCATGTTGGACCTCTAGCTTTTGTAGCCATTTTTCTACTGCAGTCACTTCAAAATAAATGAAAAAGAAAACGAGAATACTGGTGGTTTGCTGAACAAAGTCAATAGAATGGAGGACCTCTCTTCTATTGACTTTGTGTAGAATAACCCTAAAGAAAACAATACATACCTTGATGGAAGACACGTCAGAATTCACAGCTACCACGGTTGCTGATACATCATCGGATAGTTTCATAGCTAAGATGGAAATACATTAGAATTTAAATGTGAATTCTTATGAAAGTTTGAAATAATACATACTGTAGAGAAAGAAGATTCCTTCAACAAAGACTCACAAAGTGAAGGTGGATAATTTTGTAAGGTAGATTTGATGGGGACCAATTTTGAACATGGAAGACTTGGTATACTCTTAGAAATACATGGACTTAATACTAATAAAATTTTGCAATTGGTAGGTGTCATAATTCAGCAGGTTTGGAGGGCATTTTTCTCACAATAAAAACATCAAAAATAAAAAAGATTTTGCAATATTGCTCTTTGCCAATCTGAATTTGCTCAGTTTGGTCAACAGATAACATGTGAAGGAAGGAGGGAACATCTAGAATGCCTTTAGGTTGATTTGCCCAACCTCTGTTTTGCCCAACTTCCTTTTTGCCAAGGTTGGTCTTTTTGTCCAATATTCTTGGTCATTTCACCCAACTTAATTACTTGCTATTTATCTCTTGCTTTATCACTAAAACAGTCATCCAAGGTGATAATTGAGGGTTTGGATGCAGAACCTCCAATGCTGATAATCAATATAATAATTAACAAACTACAAGAAAGAAGTTATCTGTGTCATTTCAGGTTAGGTGAAATGGTTGGGCAAAACAGATTAGCAGGTTGGGCAAAAAGGAAGGTTGGGCAAATCTGAGGTTGGGCAAAACGACTTAAAAGGGCCAAACTTTGCACAACAACACCACAACCGGCAGGAAGAGGAATGATTAATGCTTTAACAGCTCACAGCAAAATCTTCCCATTTTCTAACTTAATGCTATAAAGTTCAGTATTCTCAATCGCTGTAACTCTTATTTTGTGTCAACTTTCTGTGTCCGATCTATATCTGAAAAATTTGTAGGTCCTTCTCCAAAAATCAGATTTTTAGGCCGTGTCCTGTCGCATTCTCTTGCAAACAACTCACAGCCTCGATCAGACGGCAAGGAAAGAACGAACGGCCTGCCAGTCACGTGAGGAAATATCTCCAATCATATCGATCATCTGATAATCAACATCGTCATCATCCTCATCATAATCATCATCATCATCATAACCGTCATCATCTTCATCATCATCGTTATTATCAACACATAATCATCATGATCGCCATCAGCATCATTACATCATTATCATCATAATCACCGACATAACCATCACACCATCATCATAATAATCATAATCACCATCACGTCATCATCCTCCTCATCATCATCACCATCATCATCATCATAATCACCATCATCACCATCATCATAATCACCATCATCATCATCTTCATCATCAACATCACCATCATCATCATCAAAATCATCATCATCACATCATCATCATCACCATCATCATCATCATCATCATCATCATCATCATCATCACATCAAAATCATCATCATCAGCATCATCATCATCATCATCATCATCATCATCATCATCATGATCATCATCGCCATCACATCAAATCATCATCACCATTATCATCATCATGATATTGTCACATCTCAGCAAGCACCATTGTTTTCATCAGCGAAATTGCTCAATGAAGATTTCAAAACAAAGAAAACACAAATAAATTCATATTTTTTTATTATAATCATAATCATAATCAGAATTGCAAATGAGTATAATTTGCAGTTTTTATCGTCTCTGAGTTTTTCCTTGTTTTCTTTTCCAGCGAACAAATGCTTTGGCATCTTAGTTTGTATCTTTCTATCAGCTTCCCCTGAAAAAAATTAACCAACGTTAATATAATTTTAATTAAAACATTATATTACAACTCGCAAAACTATCCAACGCGAGAAACAATACATGGACGACAACAAAAACATTTCTTGCTTCCGCGACTCTTGACTCGCATGTTTCGCCACCCTGGGATAAAACGTCGCGCGCGACATGTCTCCAAGTTCAGCCACAGCTTTACTCTTCCCATACCCCCCATCCCGTATGTCCCAAAAAGAAGTTTTTCTGCAACTGTAAAGCAACTTAATTTGATAAAATCTGTAAACATTTACCAGCTCGTCCAAATTGATTAATTTTTCTTTGTGACACTTTGGCCAATTTTCTGACTTTGGCTCGCTTCTGAAAATAACAACAGATATTGTTAATAGAAGATAATCTCTTAAGTCCTTTTAAAAAAACCCCTTCTCACAGTCTATCCTGTTGTAAAGTCTGTTATGGGCATCTAATGGCAGGGTTCGAGTAATTATCTTCTCTTCAACCAAAATAACTATTCTGTATGCAAGTACTTCGTTTTGAAATAACCGAAAGCTAATCAGACCACTAAAGCCCTGGCTAAGTGATCAAACATTGTTAGTCAAACCTTATTTGTCAAAAAAATGTTTGAAGTTTTGCAACGTCACAAACATTGCTCGTCAAGCGCGAGTAATCCAAATCTGCTGAATGATGCTTAGAAAATTTTCTATCTCAGCGACAACGATCGCTGGCAACGCAACAATCGCTGGCAAATTGGACAAGGTAGTTTCCATTTCGACGCAACGATCGCTGGTCACGAATTTGTGCGATTCTTGTGTCACCAGCGATCTTTGCGATCATATGGAAACCAGGCTTTAAAAAGGTCCACAATCCTATTTTAGCTTGAAGCAAGCAAAAATGTTTGGCCAGCAATCTTTTGCGACGTGACCAAACGTTAAAACACTGCTTCACAAGAGAATTACAAGTGTTTGACAAACAATGATCATCTGATTGTTTGGCCATGGCCTAAGCAAGAACACACTCAATGAACTTTGGCTCCTATACAACAAATAGGGATCAGCAGCTTGTGGACTTTATTTCATTGAACGAAGAACGAAAGAAGAATAAAAGAAGAGTGGAGTTTATTGAACGGAGAACAGAGTTACCATCTTGCTGAAGATAGAGAGGGTTGGAGAAGGTATGTTGGTTCGTGTTTGCACCAACGGCCTCCTGAGGCTACGGACTGAAAGAAGAATAAGCTTGTGCTCCCAAAACAATATCTTAGAAAGAATACCCTCAGCACCTGTTTACCGTCTTCAAGAGCATGAAAAGCTGCGTCAAATATTTGCACTTGGGTTATCAAGGAATATTAGAACTTTTGGCGCAGGCAGAAATATTTGAAGATCATTGCAACGTGGCCAACTCAAGCTTACCTGTGGATCAGGTATTCCAGATTGATCACGGGGTACTTTCTTAGAAGAACTTCTCGCCCGAGAAGTACTAGCAGCAACACTTTCATCGTGTTTTCTCTTTCTGTTCTTTCGAGAAACGGATCTCGCACGTGTGGAATCAGTATCCTTTAAAAAGAAAAACAACAAAGGCTAATAAATACTCTTTCTTAGACAATGGAAAATTCGTAGATGTGATACTTTGTTTATTTCTCACCATCATTTCTAGATCACCATCGATATTGAAATCCATTTGCTCGGCTCCTTTCTTCTGTGGCTTTCCAAATTTGTCAAGCTAAAAAATCAAAATACAATTACGAAAAGGGTCTTCTAGAAATGCAAATTAGCATCAATCTCAAGCATTCCTAAACCTTAAAAGCTATACTTTTAGGGCACCTCTCTTTATAGCCCCCTCTCCAGTAAACCCCCCTTAAATCATACATTTTGCAATAAGCTCTCTCTTTTGACCCCACCCCAATTTCCTACACCAGAAGCGAAGTGAAAAAGAAAACTATTTAGGCATAAATATTGTCTATAGTCTTAAAGATGCTCCCACCTTATTGACTGGCTCTGACTAATTTTGTTATTTCTAATCGTTAAGATTTTGATTTTTGCGTTATATAAATATAAATAATATTAAAAACACAACTTTTTTCAAACGTTCGATATAAAATCTTCCTCAGTAATGCGAAGCAAATCTCTGATTCGTTTCAAAAGAACGCACCTTTTAATTGGCGAACTTGCCGTAGCTGAAAAACTTTACACAGAAATTGTCAGGTAACCTAAAGACGCACCAAGGAACAACAAACACAAACCGAATCAGTTCCAAAAAAATAATAAATCCTTGTTTCTTTGCTAAGCAATAGAAGCGAATTGCTACGAAAGCGATTCCCTTGATTCGGTCGAGAAGAGCGAAGTAGCTTCGCTACTGCAAAGAACAGAACAGAACAACGTCGAATAAAACTTTTGCTTCGCTCTAAAGAACGCACCCTAAATTCAGTAACCCGCTTTGTATAAGGCAAAAAGATTTTAAGAACAGGATCTTACCTTTAATGACGCCTTTCTTGGTAGTGTAGGGTAATTCGATCCCTTCTTTGCACGATGCTCTTGAACTCGAATTTTCTTCTTTTTTCGAATTCTGAAACATGAAAAAATCTAAGTCTATAAACAGTCCAGCTAGACTCACAAGATGCGTCATGTTATTGCGTCACTGAAATTTCCCTGTTTTATTACTGACATTACCTTCTTTATGATTCAAGTAAGGGATATGCTTATTGTGTCTGAAGGAAAAAACACGAAATTTTGAAAATCTCACTATACTTTTATTCTTAGGCCATGGCCAAACGATCAAACATTGTCGATCAAGCATTTAAGATTGCTTTGAAAATAATTTTTGACCGTTTGGCCACGTTGAAAAACATTTCTTGACAAGCAGAACTTGTTTTGTGTTGTTATTGAAAAAGTTTAAAAACATGTTGGATGAGCAATGCTCGTGATGTGGCCAAACGATCAAACATTTTGTCGGACAAGCAAATTTCAGATGTTTGACCAACAATGTTTAGCAGCTTTGGCACGTGCAAAACATTACGTGTCAAACATTTTTTTGCGGAAATAGAAAATGTTTTCGAATTTTTCCAAAAACAAACATTGCAATGAAAACAGAGAAGCGTTTCTGCTTGTAGAGAAGTGTTTCATTTCGCGGTCAAATTGTAAAGCAAATCTCACATCTTGGACCAACAATGCTTGATCGTTTGGCCACAAATTCGTTTTCCATAGAAGATCTCTAATAACGAAGACATTGCAGCTATTAGAGAATTTCATAGAAATGTTTGTCAAGCAATGTTTGAAAGGCGGCCAAACGATCAAACATTTTGTCGGACAAGCAAATTCCAGATGTTTGACCAACAATGTTTGATCGTTTGACCAGGGCCTAGGCCACAAACTAACAAGGGCGCCTTACATTATTTAAGGCGTTGAACCATTATGACACTTTATTTACACTGGAAAGGCAAAAGAATTTCTTATGCATTTGAAATATCAGATGTATTGAAGCCAGGTGACTGCATGCTTCACGACACCGCTGCTATAGGCAGGCTGATCATTTTTTTTCAAAATAAGTATCTGTGCGTTCAGTTACGGGTTTTGTGGGTGCAGCTTATTATCGAAGGCAGCATTATTTTGTGATCATCATTTAATGCGGCTTACATTCAAGGGCGACTTTTAAACAAGGGTGGCTTAAAATAAAAAAAAAGTAGTCCTTACTCTGCAGCGAGTTTTTGCGTCTCCTCTTCTTCTGAATCCATATCATCAATCTCTTCATCATAGACACCGGCTGCTTCTCTTAACTCCTCCTCTCTTTCTAAAGCTTCTAATTTCTCCAAAATTTCAGGGTCGATAAAATCAGCAATATTCTTGCCATTAAGCATCTCAGGAATGACGTCATATTTCTCTCCGTCTGGCACAACATACAGTTTTTGATGATCAAAATTGTAATCTTCACCAAGTTCTCTTTGGTAATCTTTCTGTAGCTTTTTGTGAGGCTTGTCCACGTCCATACCTTTCCCTAGAATGTATAATGGTGTAGCATTTTAGTACCTAAGAGCATTGTAGATTAGGTTCTGAATTTCCAAAAAAGTAAAGTGGCCATGTACAGAAGAATTCGGCTGGGGGCTCCTGCAGCAAAAGATGGCGAGCGTTTCTGCCATGGTTACAGATAGGGATAGAAGGTTACTGTTAGGGTTTCCATAAAAACGCCCCGAAAACGTGTCGAACTCCAAAGTATTGAGTGCCAAATGCGGGGGGGGGTAACTTCAATAGATCAGTGACGGGGGTGTGCCATTTTCGTAATAAAAAGTTGACCCCAAAATTTATGAAAATTCTAAAAAGCATACCCCCAAAGTTCACAAAGAAATATGAATATAGTACATAGAAATACTCAAAAGTCTGTTTTTAGGGTTATACAGCTGAAATTTATTTGGCAGTTATTGTGACTTTATCAAAATTGATCATCTTAGCAAAAAATGATACCCCAAGTTTGTAAATTTAGCAAATATGATACCCCAAAATTTATTTTCCGCCCCTAAAAAGGTACCTCAAAAAATGGCACATCCCGTACCCATACATATGGGAGTTACCCCCCCCCCGGGCCAAATGAGTATCATGGAAATATTATTAATATTAATATTAACATAGTGTGGAAATAATTATAAACCAAATAAAATATGTATATGAAACAAAATGCGACTGAAAACGACGAATTGCCTTAAAATTTCTTCAAAACATTTATTCCTTAAAAGTTTCCTTGTGAAAGTCAGGTCTTCTCAATCTGAGGAAATTTCTTTAAAACTAGAAGCACTTCGCGTAAGTGTTCCTTTTTTACAATTCAGTGTTGGGGGCAATGCACGGTGTAAATTGCTGTATTGTTGGTGTAGAGTTTTAGCTTTTTCGCCTCTTTATTTGATCAAAATCAATCGGGCGCTAGAAGCATACATCATTACATTGTTATGACATTCGAAATTTGGGAGCATACGGGTCCACCAGCAAAACTGCAAACATACGTTGTCTCAAATGGAAATCACATTTTACCTTTCTTTACGGCACCTTCTGGAATGAAAGCTGGCCTCTCTTTGGCGTCTCTTGGTTCTGGCATCGAGACATGCAGTCTGTTGATTATATCTCCCATCTTTTTGCTCTTCATTTTGACTTCGACACGATGGGCAAGAAGTCTTTCACAAGCGTCTGTTTTCACGGCTATCACTCCTTCTTCAGTCATGGTACTCATAGGTATTACAGTAATGCCTTAAAAAAAGAGGAAAGAAGGTATTGTACAAATCAACCTATAGTATACGTATGTACTCTTAATTGCCAAATAAAGGGGGGTCTTAATAACGGGGAGATGGAGTTTTACAGACATTGTATAAGCGGAGGATCTTGATAAACAGGGGTGGGCATTTTCGACTCTGGAGTTATATATAAAGGTATCTTGTGAAAATGTAGAATAAGGCAATGATCATTAAAGGGCATGTTCCTACTAATATTCGTCGGCACAATTTTTGGCGAAGATAGCAAGCACCAAGTTAGGATAACACTTACTTGACAAACCAAATCATGCAGAACATTACAATGAGGATTGAGTTAAAAATCATTGGCCAAGCGAGATCTTTGTGCCACAAAGGATTTTTGGAATATGTCCGCATCAAAATCAAAAGGCCGATTCTGAGTAGACAGAAAGAGTTTGTTTTCTCACTTGGACTCTTCAATCAATCTATTGGTCTTCAAATTGTATCCCGCAAACTGATTGGTGTTTAAAACGCAATGCCAACTCAGGGCTGCTTTCTGATTGGTGCTTTTCGAGTCTGGTTATAAATAACGCCTTTTTCAACTTTTTCAACCTGTTTCTGTCGTTCTGTTTCTGACGTTGAAGAGTGTCAGACGAAAAAAGCTTTTATTTAAGTAAATCCAAAAATGTTTCCGCTATTTCCTGAGATTTGAGAACAGTTATTAAATGGTTAAAATAAACAACAACATACCATCTTCATTGAAAACATCTAGTAATTTTCTTTTTTCTTCTGGAAGTTCATCCACTGTTAAAATGTCAATTTTGTTCAGGCAGACGACGATTGGTTTATTTGTAAACAATGGCCTAATGTTATTGAACAATTCTATTTGTTCTTCAATTGAATGATTGCATTGTTCTGACAGATCCATGACGTATAACACAGCGGCGCGAATATGTGCCAAGGCAGTGATAGCCTAAGAGGAAAATAGAGAGAAATCATATTTTGAAATTCTATGATTTTACCGTTGTTGATTCATTCTAAAACTTCAAAAAATGGGCGCAAAATCTGTTTTAAAAGACAATGGTGCAGATTTACAGTTGTTTTTATAGGGGCTTAAAGTTGGACCCTGAAGTGGTATGGGGCCTTAAATGTTTGAGACAGCGCCCTTTGGACCCTGATAGAAACGTTCTTTAAAAAAAAATGCAATAGTTACAAAGCTTATCATTTTAATGCTATTGACTTTTTTATAGTTTGCTACGAATCAACGGTCGTCTCCGCCAATGGGGAGAGGGGCAAAGACAAACATAAGGTTGGAAATTCACTAACACTCTATGTAGACCCTAAAATAGATACAAGGCAGCCAAAAGTAGTTTGAATGTCCCTGACATCGACTGTGAATTATTAGTATTTGAAATGTAACATTTGCAAGACACAGAACTTCCCCTGCTCTTGGAAATCACGCGAAATAGAAACAAATTCAGAATCGTCTTTTCACTCAACATTGTTTACGAAGGAGGAGGAGGGCGAAGAAGGCGGAATATTGGGCTATTGAAGCACGAAATGTCTCCTAGTTTGGCCACAACATGAGTTTTAAGCTATGGCTAAATAAGGAGAAATATTGCGTGCAATATTGTATTCGACGTGTCTCCCAGGGTTGCTAAGTAATGCGAGTGACAAGCGAATAACATGTCCCCAGGTCACCGAGACAAGAAATGCTTCAGTCTCTCAGAAACATTTGCGTGTCACTCGCTATAAATTCTGTCACTCGCCACAAATTTTCCGAGGTGGCTAAACTGGGGGACGTAAAGGGGGCCGACATGTCACCGGACAAATAATTCATTCGATTTTATTCGCCTTTGTTAGGTACGTAAAAATTCTCGTACTAAGAAATTACTTAATTGTTCATATTATTTACAATTGTTTAAATGTTTACTTAGTAAAGATATACAGTACGTACCTGCATTTCGATGGTGTTTCTTTCTTCTAAAGAATGATCCAAGATTCCGGGAGTATCAATTACCTGGAAAAGACAATTCAAAGGAATCTATGAATCAAGGATCTTATATGACAACTTAGGCTGCATCTCTACAACCTTTCCACAGACTGAATCACATGCTTTGAAGATGTTCTTGTGCAGTCTCGGACGTACGTTCAAGAACATCCATGTGCTATGTTGTTATTCATTTCAGCAATGGATCTATGGACCTGTTTGTGTGTCAAACTTTAAATAAAACAATGTCAGAAATTCTATTTACAACATTAACAACATAAAAGGTATTAGAATCTTAACTAAACTACGTCTGCAATTTAGCTTACTAAACGAGCACAAATCTAAGCATAATTTTGATTGCTTGAGTCCTATTTGCACGTGTGGAACAGCAAAAGAAGATAACGAGCATTTTCCACTGCACTGCTCATTGTACGGCACATAGCGTTGTGATCTCCTTGGTTAACTCTCCGAAGTTTCTGGTTTAGACGTTTCATGTTATGATACAAAATCCTTATGCACACTGCTTCTTTTTGGTTCTCCACTGTTGAATGCAATTGATAACAGAATAATCATGGAAGCTACAATATCCTTTATTAAAGCAACAGAACGGTTTGATTAAATGCAGCTAACCCTATATTTAGACTTTTTTTGTTGTTTGTTAGATTTATTTGTTTCTTTGTTTCTCCCTCGTCCTTTAATTTATTTGTTGCCAGTGTGTCTAACTAGTGAATTACATTAAGTGCAAATTATAGAGGAAACTCGATGACCTTGTGTCTTTTCCCTCTATAAATGGCACCATCTACAGTAGCAACCGAGCTTTGTAGTTATATTTGCATATAAAAAAATGTCATAAATGTAGAAATGACTAAAACACGAACCTGCCATCTTAGGTACTTATAATCCATATGTCCTACATAAAGTGACTTTGTAGTAAAAGCGTATGGCTGCACTTCAACATCTGCTCTTGTCACTTTGTTCATAAAGCTTGATTTGCCAACGTTTGGAAATCTGCAATAAAACACGTTCTGAATGACTTTTTGCTCGACTTTTAGCGCTTTTACAAATAAGGTCATTTAATAGTCTTTGAGTTGTACAAAACTTCAAAATTGCGATAAACAGCGAAAACATTTCGGGCATACTTAAAGGTATTTTTCGTCTGACACTCCTCAGAGTATGAACGTCAGAAACAGACCAAAACATTTGGGTATAAATTCCACCTTAGTCTATTATTTCGGTCTGTTTCTAACGTTCATACTCTGAGGAGTGTCAGACGAAAAAAGCTTTTAAGTATGCCCGAAAATGTTTCCGCTGTTTATCGCAATTTTGAAGGTCATTTGAATACATGGGTCATCGTGTTTCGGCCTGCCTCTGACGTTTATACTCTTAGTAGCGTGAGAAGAAAAAGATTTTTAAGTTCTATATGACTAAAAGAATGGAGCAGAGCCAGATCTCAGCAAAACATTATCATTCTTTTTTATGTTAAACGATGGTGATCTATTGGATCTTCTGGCCGGCCAAGTTTATCTGGAGAAGAAAACGACGTATCCAAATTACATACGAAGCTATTAACAACTTACCCACATAACAGCAGCGTTCTAGTATTTGGATCAATTGAGGGAAGTCTTGATAAATGCTGTCTTACTAAGGAAATAATTTTGAGATCAGATTATTTTCGAATATGAATGTTGCTAGAAAAAGAGGAAACTAAGTCAGGCTAAGTCCAAACCAACAAAGTTTTATAAAACTTCATCAGCATACGTTAGCAAGAACAAGGCTCAGCTCAGTAGTGTTACTCCTTTTTCAACCCTTTATGGAATGATTCAGCTGTTTCCTCAGAGCTGTTTACTATGAAGCAAACAGCAACCTGTTGTTGTGGTTATTCTGGTAATTGTTGGTTGTTTGCGAATAGTACGACTCGTGCAATAAGTTTAAAAACTCTATTAAGACCCCTCTCTCTTTTTAGCCCCCCTCTCTGTTAAGCCCCCTTTTCCAAGTGAAAACTTTAAATAAGCCTCTCCTCTCTATTAAGCCCCCCCCCCCCTCTTATTTTGGCCACTTCAACGTTCAGTAGTAAACGTACGAAATTAAATGAAATTAATTTTTAACATGTTTGATATCCAAAACGTGTGTCTCACGACAACTAATAACTAGTGCTTAGTTACTACGAATTTCTTGTGATCTAAGGTTAAAACTCTCTTTCATAGTTCATTTTTAATGCCTGTAGCATTTGTCTTGACAAATAAAGCACAAACTTTATCAAGCCCCCGCTCTCTAATTAGCCCCCCTCAAAAAATTCCAAAATGAAATAAGCCCCATGGGGCTAAATAGAGCTTTTACGGTAATTGCAATTATGACAATGAACGAAGAACGACACAACCCCTGGGGCAGTGTGAGGAGGAGGAGTCGAAGAAAAGTAGAAGTCGAAAGGGGAGTCAAACGGAGAGATTTTTGAACAGCAGGATAATGTACTGTGATGTACTTGAAGTATATGTCGGTTGAAGTCGTAATTTTTTTGTTGTACCATATGAACAAGTTTAAAGGCAAAGTTGTGATTTTTGTTGTTTGTGACACCTGAAAAACACAGGCTGCAATATTGTACCGCAACACCAGGTCACACTATATTTAACTGGAAGTCTCTTTTCAATGCAGACATTCAAGTCCTGATACTCATACAAACCCCAGTAAAACTAGACTGTTGTCCCCACTGGGTTTAACTGAGTTAGATGAATGGGACATTATAGAGCTAGAGCATAAGAGCGCCTAGCGAGACCGTAGTCACTATCTGCCGTGATAAATCATGATTAATACCTTGCTCTAAGTATTGCAAACTCTGATTTTGCCTTTTCATTATAGTGCACATCCTGCAAAAAGAAAATGATTATGAAACATTCTTCTGAAAAGGGGCTTAAGTAAGTGTTATCAAGCTTTAAACAATGTTTTGATAGACCATATAAAAGTCTTTTGTGTGTAAGAATTTTTTTGCACTCACCTGTGGCCTGCCGACTTAACAATAGTTTTTTGCTTAATTTTAGGAAGAGCTTGTTATTTAAGTTAAAAAGTTACAAGCTTATGTTCCGCAAAATTTTCTCATTGAAATTATGTTAAGATCTCAAATCACTTATGCTTGAATCCAGCACATTAAAGCAATTTTACAGCATGACTAGCCTCATTTCAGTCCATTTGAAAACATTTGTTTCCACTGATACTTGTGTCCAAAGAATGAAATGACATTTAGAGACCGTACTGGTCAAAGCTCAACTTTCAAACTATGAAATAACCAAATTAGGCTTGCATAATCCTGTATGATTTTTAGCACCTTTCTATAAACAAGACCTGTGTTTTCTTCTCAAAAAGCAGGAATAAGCAAGGCAATTCCACTCTGACAATGAATTCAGATGCAGATAACACTTATTAAGAGCTTTAAAGAGAACCTGGAAGCAGTGGCATAGCCAAGGGGTGGTCGTCCCCCCCCCATCACCCTCAAGATAGGTTTTTATATAGGTTAAAAATGATTTTAAAATATCGTAGGGTGCACCTCGTTGTTTTTCTTAAAACAATGCCCTAATTTTTTTGACCACACCCTTTTGCCCCTCCAATGTTGGATGTAAGCTAAGCCACTGCCTGGAAGAGTTAATCACTAAAAGTTACCCTCATGTTTCAACATACCTGCCAAGAGCAGCCTTTTTAAGCTGCTTACACCTGTACATGGTATCTCCATACTTCATCAATCTTGTGTAATCTTTCGACACACTAAAAGAGCAACATTTAACTTTGGTAAATAGGAACATGTTAAGCACTTTTGCCAGCTGGCAAACAGGCTAGTCCAATAACTGTAAAGACCTCATATTAATTATGTCACACAAAGACAGCAACCCCAATAGACGCTTCCGCAAAAGATGGCCGCCGGTTCTGTCAACCCCTTGTTTTTCATCTAAAATACGTAACTATGGAAATTATTCCCAGAATTTCTTCGAAAATTCTAATAAAAACAGTAGGCAAAAAGGGTGGCCATCTTTTGCGAAGCGTCTATTCAAGGTTTTCAAAATCTGAATACTAACAAGTTAATGTCATCGAAGATGCTCAGAGTTTTGATATATGAACACAAAAGTTTCTGGTTGTTTCCTTCGTGTTTCACAGAACAAAATCCAACAAAAAGAAACTAGGAAGTTTCATTGAAAACAGAGGAAAACATTGTTTTCAGAAAAGGAGGGTCTAAATAATTGTTTGGGTATCCCCAACTGCAACCTTATATTGGAAAGTAAAATCAGGGGGGAAAGTGCAGCTTATGCACTTGGTGCTGCACTTGGGTTTTTACTACAAAGTTAAATGGTGAGATCTTTGTATTCGCAATTTGTCTTACTTGTCTATCAGATGTCTTGCTGTGTTGATCTGTCCAAGAGCAAGCTTGTAGTGATCTTTGTCATAAAGAATATTCAGCAAATCTGCATAGAATGGATGAATGTCCTGCAAAAAAATAAAAATCATAGAAATTTCAGAAAATGCTTTATGAGCATTCAAAGTTTCTAATTCTACAAAGGCTTGGAGAGCAAAAATAATGTTGATGTAATCTTTTACACCACTCAGTCTAAGACCTTATAAAATCATACACTTTGAACACTCGTAAAATCAATAAAACAAGTGCTTATAGATGGTAAAATGTTGCACTTAGTCCAAATGTTGGGTGCTCAATACTAATTTGGCACCAAAACTCTCTATTTCAAAATCTGAAAATTTACTTAAAGTGTTGAAAAGGTCTATAGACTGCAGACTTGGTAACTTTCCTGATAGAATCAATTCTACAAATATTTTAGAAAAAGCTGCTTTGTCTTAATCACTGTCATCCAAGATATGACCATCAATAACAACTATCAGATAAAATTCTCACCTCTAATCTTGGAAAATCTGTAACAATCTGAGTCAGTTTGTCATGGTAGTTTTGTTGAGTGAACTTTATCTTTTTCAGGTAAAACTGTCTGATTCTTGAGATTTTATAATGTCTAAAAAGAGAAGTAAAAGGTTTGGATGAGGACCAATGGACATAATGCAAAATTTCTGGAAACAGAGTAGTAATCTAACAATATATATCCAGGTTGCTTCCTCTTGATGATAATTATAATGGAAATTATTGAGGGAAGGCTCCCTGGAATGAGGACAGGGAAGAGAAGGAAGCTGATGCCAAATGATCTGCAGAATGCTCAGCTGGTAACAGGCCAACTTGACACACTGCCAAATTGCCACAGTCAAGTCGCCACACATCTGAGGCCAGTCAACCACCAAGGTGTGGTGAGCTGAACAGAACACAGTGCAACTTGACTTAAATGTGTGGTGAGTTGGTTGTGTGGCAAGTTGACTAGAAACCGTTCAGCCTTAAGCTAGCCTGAAGAAAATTAGCTGAGGACTGAATGGGTTTGAGGAACTAAAATAAGTTTGCCTTATGGCAGAGCACCTAAGAAGAAGATTAATTATATCATTATAATTAATAGTTTGACATGTAGCAATAGATTTATTAGAAGCAGCATGCTAGAAATGTTTAGAGACAAGGATAAGAGAAAGACTAAGGTGAAGGTGCAAGTTGAAGGTGCTGTAGCGTTGTGGTGTAATCCAGCTGACTCGAGGTGTCAGAAACTCAGTGTGGTCAGGGTTCGAGCCCAGCCACTGTAGCGTCACAGCCAGGCTCAAGGTCTCGATTAGTTAACCTACTACTGGGATCCTAGCAACTGGCGCTAAAACACCATTTCACCTTCACCTAAGGGGCAAGGGAGGAGCAGACTATTTCTGAATGGAAAAAATATTTCTTAAAAAACTATTAAGTGTACATACTTATGGACTACTGTTGGTGTCTTTCTTTGTGTTTTTGACAAAATAATGTCAATAAAATCCTGCAGAAGAAAATTGAGCTGAAATTATGATGGGCAAAAGCAAAGAAAAACTCTCTGGTCTTTTTAAGATACAGAAAAAAATGATGATGAAGTTCATTATCAAAAAATTATTATCATCACTGTCAAAATCATCATCATCATGTCTTCATGATCAACATAGACATACAGTAGTCAGATTCATCATCATTATCATTATAATCATTAGCATCATCATAATCATCATTATCCTTATCATCATCATCATCATCATCATCATCATCATCATCATCATCATCATCATCATCATCAACATCATCATCATCATGATCATCATCGTTGTTGTCATCGTCATAATATACATCATTATTATCAAAATTATTCACCAACATTATCATCATCATCATCATCATTATGATCACCATCACTATCGTCATCAGCTATCATCATCATCATCATCATATCAAACATTATCATTATCATCATCATCATTTGTTGTCATCATCAAAACCTCGGTAGGTAGTCAGCAACAGCAGCTTATTCATTAGGAGAAAATTGATTAGGAGAAAAAAATGCCATCCTGTTGGGAAAAATATAAGATTAAATAATTAGAAGGGCTATAATTATAACCTTTGATGTTGGTATAACTTGAATTTTCTTGAAATTATAATGAGTGGCCATGATGACAGTTCACTTCGGAAGGCCTTGCATGAAAAGAGCGAAAAAAAGTCAATGGAGAAAAAAACGAGGCAACATCAGAACGAGGCAAAATGTAGAATGTGAGACTGAGGCTCTTTCATAATGGTTCAAGTAGGGTTTGGAAAAAAATGGCCTCAAAAATGGTAAATAAAGCGATGATGGCAGCTTCAAAAGGTACCTATGACTAAAACCTTCCAGGCCTAGTAGAGTGTAGTGCTTTGTTGATTACTTGATTTTCTGCTCCCTGCATAGCAATTTTGTGATTATATGGAGCTCAAGAATGGGGGGAAACGAGGAGAGACTAAAGTGGATTGAGTGTTGAGGATAGATTAACTTTTAGATCATCACATCATTTATTATATCTACCTACCACCATCTAGACCATTATTAGCACCTACTACTTATAGCTTAATTTTTTTCAAAGGAGTAAACGAGTGGCCAGAAGATGTGCAAATTTACCAGCCTTTGCCAGGTGGGCATTACCTCTAATTGTTGCTTGTGTTCTTTTTAAATCAAAAATACATCGCAGTGTCAATATGGATCTTTGAAATATTCTACTCAAATTTTAGGGCAAATAATACTTCCAGAGCAAGCAAAATGTTATGGAATAGAGGTAAAACTCTTGTTTATTCTATTTTAGTAGTGCTTATTATTAGTATTCTGTATTCACGAGCACTGGGGAGCTCAACTTCATGCCTATACATGTGATGCACATCAGATAATGCTACCCTTGTCAAGCCCCCTCCCATATGATTTCCATTTCCTGAAGGTGCTGTGGCATCGTGGTGTGATCCAGCTGATTCATGGTGTCAGAAGCTCAGCGTGGTCAGGGTTCGAGCCCAGCCACGGTAGCGTCACAGCCAGGGTCAAGGTCTCGATTAGTTAACCTACTACTGAGATCCTAGCGACTGGTGCTAAAACACCATTTCACCTTCACGCCCACTTTTACACATGTACCCGGTTGCATTCCACAATGGGGCATAACAGATTCCACAATGGATGAATGTGAATCCAGTCTATAGATTAAGGAAGTTCTCCATGAGACCTTGTGTGTGCAAAGAGAGATCTTGTGCATGCGAAGCAGGCCTTTCTCAGAGATGCGGGATATAGAGTAAAAACCACATAAAAATATTTTGCAAGTGCTTTTTCAGCTCATCACTACCCAACAAATAATTTTTACCAACTTTGCCTTTTCATCTTTCTTCTACATCATCATCATCATTTATGCATACTCGTCAACATAGTTGACATCATGCTGCTAACAACATTATTCCAAGTCTTTCTGTTAGAACATATTTCTACAAGTTTATCGAGGTTTGCCTGTACATTTTGAATGATATGAATGTACATGACACTGGTAAATCTACGACTAAAAACTTACATTCGAAAGCAGCTCCAAGATTGGAACCATTTGAAAACCAAAGATTTCAACACACGATTTCCAATTGCTTGAGGAAATACTAACGAATTCAAAACCAAAGAAGAGTCTGGGATGTGGTTAATGTTGTAAATTATATGATGGAGGCTTTTTTGCCCGATTGATTTCTTCCAGAGGCCTGAGGCAAAGGCCATTTCTTTTGTCCTTGTCACAGAGCCATGTATATTCAATGCTCTGAACGTGAGATAAGGACCATGTCATAATTAATCATTCCCCTTGCTGCTAATGGCTTAAACTGTGTTGCATGTTCTTTCATTTCAAGGCTTTGCTTCGATTGCAAAACTTAAAGTATGATGTTGTTGAGAAGTCAAACTCAGAATTCATTTCTCCGTCAGGTGAGTTGGTCCAACAACTGTGTAGTTTGAAAATCTTCTGTTCCTTTTGTAAGAAAGAAGTGACATATAATTCCTAAGTCTTGCCATTAATGTATGCTTCCTTTTCTAGGTAGAATTCCGTTACTAAGAATTGATGATGATGTCATTGGTGAAGAATCAATACTTTCTTGGCTTGAAACAAAAGTATGACATTTCTTCTTTTTTGGTTTCATTAAGACACTAAGGGAAACTAAAGGGCTGCTGGACTGAAGATCATGTAATTTTTTTCTTATGTACAAAGCTTCAGTGAAGCGAAGATATTGGGAAATATCTTTAGTTTAGTTGGGAAAATCATTGCGCAGAATTTATACCCAGATACAGATCAAAATGGACCAATCAGAAACCGATGGGTTCTTTGTAGAAAGAGTGCTTTCTCTCAAATGGACTCTTCAGTTAAATTCTATTCGTCTTCCCACTGTATCCTACAAGCTTAGAAGTGTTCAAAACACAATAATAAGCCAATACAATCGTAATTTTAGTAGCATTCAAACCTCCTGAATCCATAAAGGCTTTGACCACAAAAACGAAGTTGGTACAACTTTTTACCCCACTCAGTCTAAGCCCTTAAAAGTCGTAAAATTTTAACGCTTGTAAAATCGATAATAAAAGGCCTGAGATACTAACACTTTGCACCTATACTAAAATGTTGGGTCCTTAATACGATTATCGCATCAAAAACTTGATATCTCGTGATTTCGAAAAATTTCAATGCTGTCGACGGTTCACCGAAATGATCTATTGCCCATATGTTTTCCCTTTTTGTTTGCCTCTTTTTCAGGGCTTCTCCCTCACAGCTGAGCTTCCAAATGATCAGAAATTGCAAGTAAAATCACTTATCTCCCTTTTTGAAAGAATACTTGTTGCTGCTGAGGTAAGGAAAGCATCAGTAACCGTTTTCAAACAAAAGACATACAATCAAGATTGTATTAACTCATTGGACCTTGTGTTTGCACTTAAACCTTTTTCCTAACTAGCTCAAAGTGAAAACACAGAATTAAAAAAGCTGTTTTGAAATGGAAGTAATCGTGAAAAGGGAATCAGGCAGAGGATACACATCTATAAAGTTTTGCTGTGACTAAATGAGACATATTTGTTTTTCATTAGCCTTCCTCTGATCAATTACCGTTTGACCGATTTTTGCTTGTCTATCTATCTTAACCCCACACCCTTTCCCCAGCCTGTTGCACAAGGCTCAAATTCAATGCTTGCACTTTAGAACAAGTCATGCTTTTGTGCATCTTGTGCATCTTATGCGTGGAAAACAATTTTTACGCTCTTTTATTCATTGACTTTCTTCTTTTTAGTTATATTGCTCCTGGATATACCCTGAGAATGTTAAAGAGGTGAGATGGAAAGTTCATCTTATAAAAAGCTTATTTTGCGCCTCATTTCCATACTGTAGTAGTTCCGCAAATCCAGACTCTCGAAAGGCGTAAATTTAAGAAACTCTACTACTAGAAAAATTTTTACCTAAGAAACTTTTCACCTCATTCTGCGATATATGTTCTTTTATTGAGTTATTCCAGTGTCTCTAACAGCCGCCTTGAGAAGCAAAGAGCGAATCGTTTTTCAGCTTTTTTCATTAAGGCCTTGGCCAACTAACGAACAATTCTTTGTCAAACATTTTAAACTTTTTTCAAGAAATGTTTGAGCGTTTGGCCACGTCATTAAATATTGCTTTGAAACGAAAAAATAAACAAATTTGTTGCGCATGGTTTCAAAAGTTCATGAACATTTTATACTTGACGCTAGTGAGAATGTTTGACAGGTAATGCTTTACAACGTCACCATATAGTAAAAACATTAAGCTTTCTAAATCTCGTTTATCTAAACGTTAACTAAAATCTCGAATTTGCTAGAGTTTTTACACTACCAGAAAATAATGTGTAATTTGTCTTTTCTTTTTTGATTTTTCATTTTCTGTGAATGATGACATTATTTCTATCTTAGACCATGGATACTTATGGTTCTGTGTACTGCAATCCTCTAAGGTTTATTTTGACTCGAAAGAAGCTTTCTTCAGTTAGATCACTGCTTAAAGTGCTTGGATGGTTAGACAAGTCTATAGAAGAGGTAGGTGTTTTGTGTTGTACAAAGTTTTGTTCTTCTATTTTGTCTCTGTGTAACTACACAACTTCGTTCATGGCCTTCGTCGCTTCATTTTTGTGATTTTTCTGTATGAATTAGGGAATGTGCACAGTTTCTTTTATGATCGCTCAGCGGAATTCCGCCGCTAAAAGGGGGAGGGGAGGGGGTTCACAAGAATCCGTAAATGTGATCATAAAAAAGACTTAAAACTTTGGGCTGAAATAAAATGATGTTGTGGCGAACTCAGTATAACAACTTACCAAATCCTATGACCCATAGCTTTCTATCAGTATGTTTTAGGAGGATAGATTCATTTTAGGCCAGCAAGACAGACAGACAAGTTTCTTACAGCAGATCGTAATGTTCGTTAAGGACCAGGGGGAGGGGGTCAACATCTTAGTTGGAATTCCGCTAAGCAACCATTAAAGAAACTGTGCACATTCCCTTATATTGGCTGGTACCTAGTATTCAGCCAAATTCTTGAATGCGTTTCACGTTGGTTTAGATATCTGATTAGAAAATCCCAATTCTTGTAGGTGTTGAAGGAAGTCAAAACAGTGCTAAGCGTAGTTTCATTGAAACTGGACAAAAATATTTTCCTTACTGGCGACAGGCAAGTTTTTCTGAAAATATTACTTGATTGGATAGATTGGATACCCAGGGCATTTTTTAACAGTGTAACTACTGGGGAATGTTCCCCAGTAGGCCCAATGCCTTCCCCAGTAGTGAGCGCCGAAATCATACAATTTCCCCAGTAGTCTGGGCCCTTGTCGATTCCCACTTACCCACTTGAATATCAGCTGGTGGGTTTAAGTGAAAATGGCTGTGGTTAATTAGCTATAAATGCATTAGCAGTATCCCAGAACCATCCATACAAGCTTCTTAAGTATTGTTTTCTGGTTACCTTTTACGCCTTTTACGGATACCTGGGATACCTCGCGAGTATCCGAGGTATCAAAAGTTTCCTGAAATTGAACATAAGTTT
Source organism: Chrysaora quinquecirrha (assembly GCA_014526335.1). Taxonomy (NCBI): domain Eukaryota; kingdom Metazoa; phylum Cnidaria; class Scyphozoa; order Semaeostomeae; family Pelagiidae; genus Chrysaora; species Chrysaora quinquecirrha. The sequence continues at coordinate 663,267 of JACTAT010000267.1, forward strand.
CCTGAAATGATCACCAGAGAGACTCTAGCTACCCAATTTTTCAAAATTTTCCGGGAGAGCATGCCCCCGGACCCCTTTAGATGCTTAGACGCTCTACAGCCTTCTTTCTTCAGTCCCTCTTGACACCTCCCGATAAATTCCGTGGAATTGCGCCCCTGGTCCTTTGCCATTTCTCATTTAGAGCAACTGTGAAAATCTTTAAAATGACGTATTTTAGCTACTTTTGGTTATTACGCTTTTAGGCCCTTTTCCCAAATTTTCCCCAGTAGTGAAAATTTCTTAAAAAATGCCCTGGGCATTACAACTTATCATAAACTAGATTCAATTACATTACTTTAAAAAATGTTTTGAGTTTCAGTCCTTTACAAGGATAATGGGCAGGGCGGTTGTGATTTCTTAACAACGATAAACCAATAAAATTCTACGTAAGTTATGCGTAAAAACAAAGTCACCATGAGGAAACATCTCATAAATGCATAACATACAGTTTATGTGGGTTTTGACTGAAATTTATGGAACAGGCTTCCTGATTATTTGCAGCGATAAAAATGCTAAAAACAGGCAAGGGAGATCACATCAATTTCCCATGGTCTCGGGGACTCGTCTACGCGTTGTATGTGAATCTTTTAGCTTTAATCTTTGTTCCAAAGTGCCTGTGTCCTTAAACTATTGTTTTTTTTGCTTTTGCTTGCTGCGCATCGCATAGAATAACGTTATACGTATTATATTAAAAAGTGCACAAAATATAGCTACTTTTTGTTACTTTTTTCCTTGTGCTGCTTTTACTTTTGCTCTGTCTTTCTCCATTCGACTTTTTCTTGCAGCTTGCATCATCTGTGCTCGTTCTCTTCTCTTTTCTTTCTCAAGCTTTTGCTGAAAAATAAAGATTAATTTCTAAGCCATCTTAATAACATTTGCATATTCATCAAAAACGTATTTGAAAATAAAAACTCTGATCGTCTGTTCCTTCGGGTAATGTCTGTGTATCAACTGAAGCGGTCATGGCGTGATGAATTAATTTCTGCCCGGCCAAGCGAGTTGCCTTACTCGATTTCAAATCCAGCGATAGGAAATGCCATCGGACCACCTCGCGCCGCAGGTGCGCTCAGCCTTCCATCCTTCCGTGGGTAGGAAAATGAGTACAGGCTAGTTCTGGAACACCTCCTGCTCTACTGACGATGCGGGTTGCTCCAATCGACTACTTAAGCAGTTTGGTAAAAGGCTACCGCTCCTGGCCTACCGGGCCTATGGGCAGTGCACTGTTTTTGGAACAAATTATGTGGGATATACAGAATCACTTTCTTTTAACTTTGTAACAAAATCTGAATTTTACAACTAGCTACTACAAACCAACTGCTAAGGAACGACAAAAGAAATTAAGTCTGAGTCTAAACGTAAACTCTTAACTAGCCGCAAAAGATTTTCAGAACTAAACTGAGCTAAAGAATTTATTTCTTTTCCAGTATCTTTCTTTTCTCAACTCAACAAGTTCTAAGAATTTACACCTCCATACAGCAGAAACCTCTCTATAACGACCAATACATTGGTCTCAGGTGTACGTTAAATGGAGGTTCCCCCGTTATATGATATAGGTCTCCTACCCTTTCTTGATATCTCTTTTCAAAGAAAGCCATATCCTCTTCTTCAGTCGTCTTTTTCCTAACAATAGGACCACTGGGATTCCCACTGATCGACATTTTCTCGATTCCTTGATGCACGCGAAGGAATGGATGGTCGTCGGCACCTTGATAGAAACGAGAGAAACAGAGATAGAAAAGCAAAGAGGCAAGAGCTTGCAATAACCGCCTCTAAAATAAACGCCTCCCTCTTTTAAACAACCCCTCCCGGGGGTACTTTCCCTACATATGGGTCAGTAAATCGTGAAGAATCTCATGGATAGTCTAATCTAAGAATACTATGAGATGTGGTTACTTTTAAAGACCTGACTATAGTTTTTTATTTAGAGTCAATTAATGGTTGAAATCGGTTAATTGCGTTTCGTTATTAACGAAAAAGCCTTTTCACAATACTTCGGGTTACCTCAGGTGCTAAACGGCGCTTAAATTGAGCCCGCGAATCTTAGGTAAAAATTTCATGGTTCTTTTACACATGGGTCAAAAAATTTTGAAAGGTAGACACGAGTGGGTTTAGAAAACCTGGGCGGCCTTCTAGTATGTCGAACAATGAAGAAACCCCTAGGCAGCCCCTTGAATACACACCTATATAAAAGTTAAAAGATTTAATAAACGCCCCGGGCGTTTAAATCGAAGTAACACTGTATTTACGACATGAAAGACAAGACATAGTTACCATGGGCGTGAATATGACCTGGTTTTAAGGGAACGGATCCATGGATCCGAGTGGGCCCGTTCCCAAAACGGTCGCGATAGGCTTTTTGTTTACATGGATACGCATAGATCCGCAGAGTCACCGGAAGCAAAGCATCGGAGCACCATGCAGCAGAAGCAGCAAATTCAGGACGAAACAACGGAAAAATCGAAGAATTTCACAATTTTTATGAGGGCAAGGGAGCAAGATTGCCCGCGCTGCCCCCGTGCTTCCAGCGCCCATATCGATCAGTTCCTTTTTCGGGAACGGGATTCTATCTTTTTGGATACGCTAGAAAAGCGGATCAATTTGGATCCCTTCCAGATCCGTGCTTGCGTACCCGGAAGGTCGGGATCTATTAGATTCCCATTTTTTCTCTCGTATAAACTTGATCAAAAGTATAAAACCTATTGGTTTTTCCAAGAATTCTCTTGATGGTGCTCCTATTCCACTGTCGTCTAGCCTCGTGTAGCCATCTGCTAAGGAACTGAATCCCGTCAATCCACCCATTGCTTGATAAGGCACTGCATTTCCTATTGGAAGTCCTCTTGCAGCTCTCTCTTCTTTGGTTTCAATTATCATCTAATGTAAATGAGATAATAAATGTTTACAAAAATCACATATTTGCTTCCATCGGTTAGAATAGACATTAATTAAAAAAATTTATAATCTTGATGTGGTATAACGAGGGGGTGGTGGGGGGGTCTGGAAACCGTAAAACTGCTCAAAATTTGTGCGAAAACCGTGAAACCGTGCGATATCATCCCTCCGCTGTACTGCACAACCACCGTTGTACTCATGGTATCCCTCCGCGGTACTGATGGTATCCCTCCGCGGTACTGATGGTATCCCTCCGCGGTACTGATGGTATCCCTCCGCGGTACTGATGTTATCCCTCCGCTGTACTGATAATATCCCACCGCTGTACTGATAATATCCCTCCGCTATACTGCTCAACCACCGCTGTACTGCACAACCACCGCTGTACTGCACATACGTTATCCGGGGTGATTATATCACCAAAAATAGAAAATATTAATCAAAAACAGGAAAAATTATCCAGAATTGACGTAAAACCGTTCAACGACGAGATTTTCGAAACCGAAAAACCGCGTAATTTTCGGGAAAACCAGAAAACCCAAGCCAAAATATTGGCAAAAACCGTGTAACCGTGAAAGCCAAACACCCCCTCTATAACGAAACACAATAAAGCTGGATCTCTATATTATGGTTAAACGCTGCAAACGCCTTTATCCAACAGGAAATGGTGGTCATCAACGTTGAAAGAAATGCTAGTTAATGTTTTGCCACGGGCTTTAGATGATCATTTTGGACTGTTATCTTCAATGGAAACAGATCTCGTATTCCAATGGTAGTAATCGAACAATTTGATTGTATTCCTACTTCAAAGATCTTGCGATCACAACTTTTTATCTCCTTCTAAAGTAACTTTAAGCTTTAAGATTACCGCCGAAGTTATAAGTATAACGTGGCTATGGCAATATCCATTTGAATCTATGATCTTGTATATCAGGAAATCTCACGAGGGCAATACGACCCTTATGATATCATTGAAACTAGGTCCAAAACAACGTGCTTGCAGTTACATGGAGAGATCGATGCACAAAAAATTTTTCTGTGTTGGAAGAAAGCTTCTTACATTGGAATAAAAAATGTGGCCTTAACCAGTTAAATGCGGTTGAAAAAATGCACCCAACAATCACGTGTTTTGGTACCTTTACATTGTGCACCCTGGCAGCTTGTACTGTACATTGAAGAAGGTCGTTTAGGGGTTCCAGAGAACACAGAAGCATGTGACATGTATCCAGGGAACAAGGGAACACAGTAGAAAAATTAAAAGGGAACAAGGAAACCTCCGGAAACAGGGATCATGTAAAATCCTTCCTATAGATTTGCTTGACTATCAATCCGAAAATATGCCTACAAAATTCAAGTGAAGAAGAGGATTTTGTCAAGAGAACCAGGAAACATGTGATCTCCTAAACAACCCTTATTCCATGAATTGAGCATCAATTTGGAATTCAGTCTCGGAATTCAGTCACAATACAGTGAAACAAAAAACTTTCAATTGCAATCTTTCAATCACACACATACCCTGTGAGCATTTGACTGCTCTCCACAGCCACATCTATAAGAGCTATAGAATCCATTACAGCCACAATCTTTCTTGCATTTGTGAGGAACTCTTGCACCATGATCATCAGCTACATGCTTGCATCTGCTACACCTGAGAGGCTGAGATCCATTCTTTGGTATATAATTATACGAGCGGCACCCACAACCTTTGATACCACAAGGAACTAGAATCGGTCTGCTTTCTGGAATGGCTTCAATGTCTGTCTTATGCTGTCGGTATCTGTCAAATCAGTAAACAGAGTCAACACCGCACACAAAAAGTGGAAACTTTAACATGCTTCAAGCATTTTTGTCTGACGCCTCTCAAAAGCATCGGAAACAGGCTAAAACATCTGACTAAAGCCAGACTTATGTCGACATTGCACACAGTAAGAACTAGTTTCAGAACGCTGATCGGCGACTTTTTAGAACTAATTTTCGCAACTGAACTGTCGACTTAAGCGCTCTGGCAAATAGTTGGCAACTACTAGACTTATTACATTCGTCGTAGTCTACGCTCCTCCACACTACACCACCCCACTCTGAGGAAACAGCTGTATGTTTTTGTAGTTGTTAGAAGCTGTTTCCGAAAGAGTGGGAGGAAGGTAATAAGTCTAGGCAACTACTTCCTTTTATACGTGAACTAGTCCGGACACTGTTCCAGAAAGTTGATGGGCGATTAGTTATAAACTGATTCCCGTCAGTCATAGTCCACCTGAGCGCTCTTGCGACCGTTATCAGCTGTATCCTATAAGCTCTGACATTTGGCGTTAGTTCTATAGAATTGTAGGTCGACATAACCCTGGATTAAAACCTGGTTTTCAAATCGTTGCTGACAGTAACGATGTTCTTTTGCAGTTGTTTCAAGTCCCCATCGTAACGTAGCGAATCGCTTTAAATTTATGCAACAGACACGTTCCCATACAGTCTTCTGCTGTTGCTGACGGTCCAGATTTGAAGAATTCTACCATTTGAACCAACCCATGTCGTAAACAAAGTTAATTTTAAAATATTTTTTGGTCTAGTTGCTGAGGTTTCAGATACAGATTATTCGATCCAAATTTGTGAGTGGTTGATAGTATGCGTCAGTTATTCATGGTCACTGAAGCTCGCTGAGATAAAAATACTTTTAAAATACTATACAGCCCCTTTAACTCTATACCAGATAGCTTTTGGAGCTTTTGGAAATCGGAGTGATTTTCCCTTCATTTTATAGATTGTCTATTGTCTTCACTATCTGGTAAAGTGTAAATGGGTATATAGCTACGATATGAATTTCCCGAGTTTTCTGGCATCTGAACCACATATAATAGGCCCCAAAATGGGATGGCAAGATTTCACGGAGACTTAAGTGAAGTCACCAATACTGGCCGGGAGGGGTACATGATCTATGGATGGACAGAGATGTGTTGAAGAGACTTTACATTCCCCCTCCACATATAATGTAGGCCCAGATCCTATATTATGGGTAATAACTAGCCGGATATGAGAGTAAAAGGCTTTCTAAGCTATAATATTAGTAGAAAATCCACTAGAAACATCTTTGACATGATTTGAACACTTTTCAGACTCAAATAAAATGAAATTGTTTTAGTTTTCTTTTTCCGACCTTGCAATATTGGGATTTGGCTAAAAATGTACCTAGTTTAGAGAATTTCTGGGCCACAAACTCACCCATATGGGGGCACATACCCATACCCAAATCATACTAAGTATCTCCCTGAGGCTACTGGTTTGAGTACCTGAGTGCAGTCTGCTTAGAATTCCTTCTGCTCTCTTTGCATTTGTGGGCAATACATTAAAAAATTTTTATACAGAGTCATTTGCCTCTTAAGCTCACCTGTGTTTGCAAAAACATGGAGTTTCAGGACCAACCATCTTGCATTCAATGCCATTTGGTGAAACCCAACTTGTAAATAATCGATTTTTCATTCTCTGTGGTATCATTTTCTTTTTATAGGCTTCATATTGTTCTGGGGTGAACAGCACCCCTCCATCGTCATCTCCTACTATTCTAAAATATGAAAGATTTCTGTTAGCTTTAAGGAAAAGAAAATGAGATCTCCAAAGTAACATCAAGCAGACAAAAATGGTTTCCATTTGATTCATTAGAGACAGAATAGGGCGTAGGCAGATGATGGTACAGATGTGGTTTAGCAGCATGTTTTCATCCCAGATAAGACTTGGAGTTGCCCCCCCCCAGACAAACTAGCCCCTCTGTTCTGTAACACAAGGCTGTTAAGTCTGGTTTTCATAAAATCATAGAGGGATCATAAGAGGATTGGCGACCGTCTGCGATCGTCTGCGGTGCTTTTCCGATTTAATGGAAACATGCACTCATGATCATTACAACAGTCGGGGATTGTTTGTCCTAAGCATCGAGTGAGTTGAAATGAGTTCAACTTTCCTGATCATGACGACTGTCCCAATCAAGGAAAAACTTTATGGAAAAATGGATTCGCAGACAATCAGTGATCATCGCAGACTATGTTATTTAAATGCAATTATATGAGTCTGATTATCGAATTGATTGACAGCTGCCATTGTTCTGGTTTGAAGATCTGCGCCATGAAGGCTGATTACACGATCGCATCAGAACAGTCACCGATCTATGGAAAAACTCAAATGAAATCGTAGATGGAAGATGAGAGAAGGGATCGGCGACGATCGCAGACGGTAACCGATCTCTCTACGATTTTATGGAAACCAGACTTTAGTGACTCATACTGGAATTTATATCAAAAGGAAATATACATAAAGTGGTTTTAAACGAGTAGGTAAAATTTGCCTGCCTTTTATATTCAAGATAGGCATCGACACTAGAAGCGCCGTAGCTGTCGATTTTAAGACGGGTCTGTCCATCCATATTTACCACAATCCAAATCAATGTTGAGCTCTTTGGCTTTAATTTTGTTGGTACAACTGTAAAACCACAACTGTGCAGTACAACTGAACTGAACTGAACTTGAAGATGGGCTAGGCCTTCTAGCCTCTTTATCGAAATAAGCCTTATTACCAAGGCAACGACAGGGTTCCCAACTTTTCCTCTCAGGCGCGGATTCTCATAATACGGGAAAGAAAAACATTTTCATTTTTCCCACTTACGAGATCCCCTGATGTGAATTGACAAAACCACCATCGTTTTTAGACCACAGAAATAAAAAGAAACAATTTCAATTCTGTTCTATTCAGTTACATCACCATGGTGCTCGAACACATTTTGTCGGTGACCCAAAGTTCCCGACAAGCGATATGTCTATGGGGAAACCATAGTCGGCGTCTATATTCTCTAAATGGAAAAATGATACAATATCTAATCAATAATTTAGCACAGATACGGAATAATAACTGTATTGAACTGCATGAATCTGTGTTTACAGTAATGTATTTAAGGAAATTGTCTCAATTATCTACTTGAATCTAAAATAAAGTGAGTACTATGGTATATTTGAGTCCTATAAGTCCCATTTACACAGCAAGTAAAAGTGTACAGTAAGTAAGCAACGGGTCGAATTTCAAAATTTAGGTATAAAGAATTCTGAAACATTCGTCAGGACAATTTTCGGCAAAAAGAGCAACTACCCCGCGGGTCCATGCAAAAATCTAGCCTCAAACATGACTTGGTCATAGGACAACACTTACTCGATACATGTTTTTTTTTATATAAGAACAATCGATACATGTTTTTTTTTGTATAAGAACATAAGGCTTCAGAGGCTGAAAAGTTAAGAACATGCTAAGAAAATAACAAGGCTTTGTGAAGCTAGAAAAATTAGAATTTTATTAGCGCTGTCCTGATCCCCTCTCTAGAAAACAGGTAAACTATCAATAATTGTGACTATGTGACATTTTTACATGTGTGTCCCTTTTCGTAACAATTTTCGCCTAATTTGAAGAAAAACAGCTTGTTGAAAAGCAAGAAAATTAAGAGCATGTTAAGAACATTTTGAGCCTTCAAATGGGAAAAACTAAGAACACTGCAAGGCTTTCTTCAATTTCAGTGTTCTTATAAAAAAAAAAACGTGTAACCCAAATTGTCAAGGAAATTACATTGTTTTAAAATCATTGCCAAAGCAAGATCTTTGTTTCACTAAGGGGTTTTGGAATCTGCCTGCATCAAACCCAAAAGGCCGATTCTTCTGTGTAGATAGAAAAACTTCGTTTTCTCACTTGGACGCGAAGTGGTTTTCCAATTAATTCTACCGATCTTTCCGCTGTATCCCGCAAGCTGATTGGTGTTTGAAAGAAAATGCTAATTCGGCTTCACTTTCTGATTGGTGCATTTCAACCCACATCTGGTACAAATTCAGCCTTTTTTCAAGTGTCTCGGTCTGTTTAAGTATGTCCAAAAATGTTTCCGCTTTTACTTGCAATTTTGTAACATTTTTTATTTTACAGCATCCCTGCTAAAAATCTACCATTCAGACTCAAAATCTACCATTCAGTGTCAGCGTGTATCCATTTCTGGTGTTCCGCAAAGTGAATAGCAACGCCATTAGCGTCTATGAAACATAGAAACATCTCAACTGTTGGTAGACAAAACATGTACCTGGAATAGCTGAGCCTTTACACTATCAAAAGTGTCGGTGGGTTTTTAAGTCTCCAACCTGGAACTCGGGCCTTTATGTTCAATGGAAATACAATAGTCTCGTCGTGAAAACATAGACAATCATACACGCTTTTTTTTATAAGGAACCACTTTATAAGGAACCTACATGTAGAACGCCCGAAAATTTAAAGAACTTATACTACTAGAGAGAAAATAACTAAAGAACTTTTTATTGTTGAATAGTTTTATCACTGCAAATAATCAAGAATTAGAAAGCCGGTCTCATTCATTTCCAGTTGAAAATCACAAATTGTACGTTAAGCATGTATCAAATGTTTCCTTGAGTAGTCTTGAGCTTTGCTCACATGCAAGTGTCTCTCTTTTACTGTTAAGACCACTGTATGTGCAGTTAAAATGAAGGAACTATTAAGGAACTTTTTGAGCTACAATTGCCTCAAAAGGGGTCCAAAAATAAGGAACTTTAAGAACTAGGCCTTGAGGTAGGTTACTTATAAAAAAAAGCGTGTAAGGGTCGTTTAGGGGGTTACATGTTTCCCTGCTCCCTTGAGAAAATTCTCTTGATTATTTTTCAGATTTCTAATCAAACTGATTGATAGGGTGGATTTGCCCGATGTTGTCTTGTTCCCGTTTAATTTTCTTGCCATATTCCCTCGCATTTTAGATACATTTCGCACGTTCCCCGTTCTCTGGAATTCCTAAACGACCCTTAGTAATAGCTGAGAGAGACGAGAGCACTTTCATATTACACAAACAGGTATATACCGCTGAAAAGGCTATTCTGCACGGGGTTTCAAGATGAGAAGAAGGTGTATTTTTGCGCGGTGAGCGGTTATTTGAAAATATGAAACGTGAAAGTAATGAAAAACAATTTTGTGAAACGTGAATGAGTATCAAGCGTGAAACGTGAAGGGCAATTGCAAAAGCTAAGCTACAGTAAACGCTCTTCGTGAAAAATCAATTCCCGGTTCTCCATGAAGCGTGCTGAGGACCCATCTTCACCCTCCTCTTTAAAAGTGTGTTCTTAAATAGGGTTATTTTTCTGGGAATAAAGCTCCCAGGCAGGGCAAGGAGCACAGAATAGCGGAGGCACACCCTTGTGTAAATTTGGTTCACGTACTCTGCCCCTCCCATCCTGGAGTCAATTGACAAAACAAATTTTACTGATTCATTTTGTCTGGCAATTATGACGAGAATAAGGGCGTCAATATATTGAAATGATCGAAGTTCTGAATTCTGAGAAACTTCCTTGTCTGCCAATAAGTCGTTAGTTTCAAAGTTAATTATATGTTTGGTGTTATTTATTGTTGATAAGGCACCTTATTCTGTCGTTTGTTATAAGTCACGTGATATATAACATACCACGTGACTCGCAGGACTCTTAACTTATCTGACTGGACGATTGGGTCAGTTCTATAACAGGTTTTCCAGCGGGAGATCACGGTTGCTAATTTCACGGTTTTGTTATTGTAAATTTTTTCAGAATGATACATTCTACTTCCAGAACAGTCGTTCGATCTCAAAAACATGAGTTTAGCAGTAATGCGAGTCAAGGCAATGGGCAGAACAGGCATCAACAGAAGGAAGAGTCTCGCGTGTTTGAAACAACTTTACACAACGGTAACGACCAGCAGAGAAATCTTCAAGAGCAAAAAGTTTTTGAAATGCCTTCGCCAAGTGGCAACAAGCAGCAAGGGCTTGCTTTCGAAGTGCAGTCACAGCAAGGTATTGATCAACAGAACGGTCAGCACAGATTAGATGGATGGTTGCAGCTACCACGTAATGGTCACGAACAGCATCAGCAAGGATATGAAGCATTCAAACAACATGCACGAAGTGGCAGCAGGCAACAGGAGCTTGCATTCAATAGGCAGTCACAGCAAGAGAATGACTATCAGAAGCACCAGCACCGGGTTGAGACCGAAGGGTTGCAAGAACGGGTTCGAAGTGGTAACGTGCAGCAGAGGTATCAACCAAGAGAACTGCATCAAGCGCTGCATGCACAAGAACGAAATGGTAACCAGCAGCAATTACAGCAGCCAAACAAAGGGCTACCGTTGCAGACACAGACCCACCACGGTAACCAGCAGCAGCGGCATCAGCACAAAGAAGGGCATAAGCATTACCACAGGCATCGAACCCATCACGCCCATCACTCAAGTCATGCGTATGGGTCGCATAACGCAACAAGCAAACAAGGGTATTCCCAAGAACGAATGGTAAATGGAAAAAAGTCATTCGACGCTTCCAAATCCCGAGCTGATTTACTGGATCCAGGAAAGACCAATGTGGGCTCGACGGCTCAAACTTCAAAGCCTGAAAAGGAACAATCTGGGTCTAAAAAGGCCTCGCTTACGTCAGCAATTGCATCACTTAATGTATCTCTGCTTGCACCAGCTAATCCAAATGCTGCATGTGTTTCTCCAAAGCTGACTCCCAAAACAGAACGTAAGAAGGTAAGAATTTACAGAATAGATAATTCAAAACTGTAACATGAAGATGTTTATATAATTCTATAGAGTTATTTTTCCACTTTGATTTGACTTATCCCTCTGTTAATTCCGAATATTACGAAACCTGCCAGGCTTATGTCAGCCTACGATACGAAGAACTAACGCTAATGAGTTTAACTGCTAATTCGTGTCGATACGTTAACAACCAGTTAGAAATTGCAAGATACAGTTGATCGAGGTCATAAGAAAGCTAAGGTCGGCTGCGACTGAATGGACTAATTGCAGAAGTAGAACATACCCAACTCTATGGAACTATGCACCGACTAGTTGCAGTCAAAAGGGAACTAGCAACAACTAATTGCCAGAGCAATTATGATGACAGGTCTAGTTGCGATGCGACAAATAAGTTCCAAAAAATCGTTGATTAGCAGTCGGCATCTACTTCTGACTGTGCGCAATGTCGGCACGAGCCTAGTCTTATATGTGCTTAGACCTGGCGATTTTGAAAATCAAACAAGCAATTCGCTATTCTAAAACGAATACTCTGGGATAATAACTCATTTACTGGCCTCGGAAGAATGCACAGCCAGGCTGACTGCAGACTCGTAGAAAGTAGCCTTGGCGAGACTCAAATCGGCGAAATTTCTGCACATACAGGGCCAGTTCCATGGGGGTGTATGTAACATTCCCTCCAAAGAATGGATTTTGGCGAGTTTAGTGGGTAAAATTCAATTTTTTGTGATTTGGTGCGTCAACACTCTACAGAATTAGTGACCTAACAGAAAATATTTTAGAAACGAGAAGAGACATGTATCCATGCCTGTGTCCAGACTTTCAATGTAAAAATGACAAATGAAACGGTACTGATTTTGTATTTAAGAATATGAAACGTCCTCCATTCTGGGCCGCACACAAATCGATTCTTTCACGCAAAACGTCCATTGGACGTTTTCAAATTACCCCCCCCCCCCCCCAAAACGTCCCATTGAAATCGATATTATATTGCCTTCGCAAGCAAGACTGCAAATGACCTATTACGAGCCGAGCTCCTGCGCCCTGAGTGGCCACCTCGAAGCCGAAGCAAAACATAACGCAACGCGTAAACGAAATAAATTTGACAACGAAACTTACGATAAGGATATTCCCCAATGCATAATAACTTAAATATCAAATTAAAAGATATTTTGTAAGTCATGCGTGTCAAAAGTTTTTCCCAAAATCGTTGCACTCAAAACGGCCTAAATTATTTCGATGTCATCTACGTACAGGCTACGTTAGGCTACGTAGGTAGGCTAAATGTATATAGAAAATGGCTGACCACTTACCGTAACTTCTCCGGTGGGTTTTGGAAAAACTTTTTTTAGCAAAAATGCAAAGTTCTCGAAAAAAATAATGATAGTCAGAAAAAATCGATATAACTGGATTTTGAAAACGTCCGGTCCTTGTACCCCTCCCCCAAACGTCCAATGGACGTTTTGCGTGAAAGAATCGATATGTGTGCGGCCCTTAAGTAAGAATCAGTTTAACAACTTTTTGATTATAAATTATAAACTTTGTAGATTTATCAATATATTCCTATTATATTTGTTAAATTATTGAATTATATAGAGTTTATAGCTAGTTTAACTATTAAGTCTCAGTCTGGATTTTGGTGAAGGTGAAGGTGAAATGGTGTTTTAGTGCCAGTTGCTAGGATCTCAGTAGTAGGTTAACTAATCGAGACCTTGACCCTAGCTGTGACGCTACCATGGCTGGGCTCAAACCCTTACCACACTGAGCTCCTGACACCACGAGTCTGCTGGATTACACCACGATGCCACAGCACCTTCTGTGGCAGGTTTCATATTTCAGCTAAGTACACCTTCAAAATGTTGGAAAACATGGTGCCAATCTGTAGTCAGCTATATCATAAATCATGTTTTTTGTTCGTTTTCACTGTTTCCGTTAATTGATCTTTGCCTAAGTTATTCAATCTAAGTGCACTTTTCAAATTTTGGACAACTAGGCTTTCAGTCAGGCTCACTTTTGGCATAGCTAGAATTTCAGCTCAAGTCAGCTCCTGTCACAAAATCCAGACTTAGTCTTAGATAATGAATCTGATATGGTGAATGAGAAAACATGTTAATTTTGTAATAAACTATTTTGACTTTTAGTACTTTAATGACAATCCTTGAAAATTAAAACAAATTTAAAAACTCTGATGAGGTCAAAAATGTTTTAGAATCAAAGCAGAAACCTCTAAATTCATAGGATTTAAAAAGTAGTAGACATTTGAAACCTATAAAACTAAAATAACTTTCCATACAACTGATTGGAAAATTTTGCGACTATTGAAAAATGCACCCTTTTATTTCCAATGTTTAGGCACCTGGTGGTTACCCTGGAGGTGGATATCCTGGACAACCAGTACGTACTGTCAATCATCGGCTTTTTTCCTTTTGTAATAACTTGTAGATTGGATTATTGGAAAATAGATTAGCTCATCAAGGGTCTCAGTTCAGTTTTACATGATCTTTTTCATTTGCAAAAGGAAAATGTAAAAAATTCAACCCTACAGCAGACACTTTGGATGACACTCTTTTTTTTATAAGAACCAGTAAATTTTGATTGAGGCTGACTGTTCTTAAATTTTTGCCTTTTTTGAGCCTGAAATGTTCTTAATCTGTTCTTAATTCCTTGGTCACTGAGACATCTAGATTTGGTCAGTGAATGTCTTTAGTGGTGATAGGGTTGTGTAAAAATGGAGCATGCTTGTCTATTTCATTGTTTGCTTGCTTTTCACATTGTCTGACTGTTGTCCTTTCATATTTAGCTGATATTCTCAGGGCTTATGAAAACGCCCAGCCTCAACTTGTTCTTATTTTGTTCTTAAAATTTGGTCAAAATCCAGGCTTGTGTTCTTATAAAATTGTTCTTATAAAAAAAGAGTGTATTTGGGACTGGGATGGGGCATAGCTATTGTTTGAACAAAAAAGTATTTTTCTATTTGTGTTTCCGTTTGTCTCTGGACAAAAAGCATTGTTCTTGTCAACAAAGGGCAGGGAAAACATATCCCTTTGCCTCCTAGGTAACAAAATTGAGCCAGGAATGATTTATTAAATATAATGACGACCTGTTAAAACAGAACTATTGAGTGAAATGCTGAATGAAATGTACCGGAAAAATGTAATGAACAGTTGAAATGATTTTTCTTGTTGCAAATTTTCTTTCAGATGTGTTACATTTAGTAAAACAGAAAATTTATACACCTTGAATTTGAATACTTATCCAAAAGATGATTCTCCTATTACCTATCAGAGTTTGAAGTAAATTTCTTATTTTGGTAATGTAGGCACCTGGTGGATACCCTGGTGGTTATGGACAGCCTGTATGTAATTTTGAATAATTTGTAATGAATAGTCTTTGAGTAGTATAAGATTTCAAAGTTTCAGAGAAAAAGTAGAAACATTTACTTTCAAGTTTGTCCAAAAATGTTTCCCCTTTTTCTTACAATTTTGAAATTTGTGATGAGCTAGTTTTTATCTGTTGTGTGTTTTAGCATCACTTAGACCTCTTTTCTTTCTTTTCTATTAACCTTTATATTCAGTTTGTATTTAATGCTTTGGGTAATTATAGTATGTTAGTAGTAAGCACGCCAGGCTGGATAAGCTCAGCTTCTTTTGGGGCATATGTCAATTTATTTTTAAACAAATATGTTGTCATAAGTTGCAATAATTATTTCCATGGACGTGGTTGACTTATGATTGAGTAAAGAAGTTGAGTTAAGCAGCCTCCCATTTGCATGAGTTTAATCTATGCCTAATTATCTGCATGAATTTTCTTGCTTCTTGTCCTCAAAATATTGATTTGATAGTGAGAAAAAGTCTGAAAATTGATAAAGTGTTTGACTGTCAAAAATATAGAATATAGGGATTTTCAACCGCTAACTTTCAATTGCTATAAAATCAACTTTGTAATGACCAGTAAAATTTGCGTAAACACAAAAAAATATGGGGCTAGATTTGAATATGACTATGATTTGAATATGAAGTTGAAATGGTTTTCAAGTTGCAATGTTAATCATTTTTTGTTTATTCTAGGGTTATGGGGCAGGAGATCCTTTGTATGGATACTTCTCATCTGTTGCAGGAGCAGTGAGTTCAAATTTTTATCTATATATATAAAACAGAACCGTGTGTATGTATGTATATATGTTCACTTATAACTGAAGAACCACTCCACGGACTGAAATACAAAAGGTATCTTTGTAATCAGCATTTTCCGGAGAGTGTCCTCAGTAAAAATTTTTTCAAAACTCTATGAATTAAAAGGATTAAATAATAGGTAGTAGACTTGAAATAAAAAGTGAGGGAATTACTATTTCTTGAAGCCATGTTGACATCAAGTTAATCAACATTATGCTTATTAGTTGTACGATTCGGCTAAACAAAAGCTGATTTATTCAAGAAACAATTAACTGTCAAATTAAACATGTGAATGAATTGTATCCCAGAAAAGTCTCAACTTTAATTTATTAAAGGAAAGTTGAAAAAATTTCAACCTGGCATCGATGGGTACCAGGGCTAGTCTATAATATAGCCCAATGTTAGATGTCAGGCAACAGGCTGTCAGTGGCAATACAGGTTAGAGATGGTATTTAGTAGTAAAGGAGATTGCATGTGTGATGCCAGACGTCCAACCTTAGCCTAAAGTCCTCGCTTAGTCTAGTCGCACTGATGAGCCCTAAAATTGGGTGAAACTGGTCTGTAGCAGACTTTGTCAGTAGTATTCTTACATGTAATCATAATGTTGGAAACTTGCGATGAACAGCGGAATCATTTTCGGGCATTGCAATGTTGAAAACCCATCATATTTTGTTTTGTATTTTTTTAAAACAAAAGTCATTGTTCTGTACACATTTTGATCAGTTGCAACCCCTTATGTTTTCTTCTTGCTTTCATGTTTGATTACTAAGAAATTTTTTTTCTATCAGGATCAACAGATTGAAGCTGTAGAGTTACAAAGATGCTTGACTCAATCTGGTATTGCTGGTAACTACCAAAGTAAGTATAACTAAATCAATGTCCTTGTCAATTTAAACTTTTGGTTGATGCAACAGTTGAACAAGTTTTATATGCAATTTTTTAAATTTTATCCAGATATAAATGTGATAAGAGCTTGCTTAGATAGTTTTTATGCGACTAGTTTAGTAATATGGGACATCTACCCAAAAACACCCATTGATCAAACTTATAGTGGCTTGTCTGGTTTATAGTGTAGCAAGTGGTCTTTTGCAGAGGCAAGTTGTCCAGATTTGTTGCAAATTGACTTTGGCAAAGGGACAGTGTTGCAAGTTGACCTGCTAGTGACTTTGCAAACATCTGGCAGTGAGAACCCTAAAATAGCAGCCACCCCACAACCAATGCAGCAGTCATCATCATCATCATCATCATCATCATCCATCATCATTGTTATCATCATCATCATCCTTAAATCGTCATTTTCTTGATCATGCATATTGACAAACACCTTTCATCATTTGACAAAAAATTGTTCTAATTTACTAGAATCGTTTTCAGTTTTGATGTGTTCTTAGTTTCCATCAATCATGCTTTTGTAAATCAATCTATCTTTTTAGTGTTCAGCTTAGAAACATGCAGGATAATGATTAGCATGTTGGATGTATCCTTTCTTTGATAAACATTTTGTATACCTTATTTGAACTTTTATTTTTGCTGGGGAAAATAAACACGCAGCAAGTCTTGCCACCTTCGTTACTGGGCTTTCTTGCAGTAAAAAACATGTCTCATGCCACAATGAATTCTACTTAAAACTTTATGAAGACCAAAGGACTCGCATTTTTCGTTTGAAACCTTAATCAAAACACAGAGAGACTACAGTGGAAAAATGGGCTTTAATGAATTCAAAGAGCTGTGGAACTGCCTTAATCAGTGGCGGGTGAGTTATGTTAACTCTTATGTAATAAAGGGAACCATGTTTTAAAGGACTTGACGAACAGGACTTACGAGGAAATACTGGGTGAAAGCCCTTCGATAATGTTTAGGGTTAGATGTCCCCTTAATGGTTTTGACTTAGTCTTCATAAATGGAAAGATAGCTGTGGAAGATCCAGCAGCGCAAACATATACCATTTTAGCCTGTGTGCACCCTTAATCTCTTCTCCCCGAACGAAGAGTTCTGGGCGAAGGTTTGAGGCCGCATGCAGGCTATCGCAGACTACCGAGTCCAAATGAAAATCGCTCATTTTTATGTATCGCAGACCATCTGCGACTGTCGCAGAGGCCCCTTTAAGTAAAATTATTTTGCAATTTCCCGATTGTCGTAGACTGTCTGTGATACGCCAGAAACAACAGTTTTAGTTTGGATTTGTTAGTCTGCGAAGATCGGCGATGGTCGCAGATGGTCTGTTATGGTCTACGACATAAATGACCAGTGATGGCTACTGACAACATGCATACAACAAATGAAACCAGCCTTAAGTTAAATTGAGTATTGGTATTGATATAGTGAGATCGAAAAACTAATACTGATTCATTCGTTCACTCGTAGGGCACATTCTACCAATACGATGCTGATAGATCTGGAACGGTAGAGCCACATGAGCTTCATAATGCCATCAGAAGTTGGGGTGAGTAATAAAATTTTTGTATTTTATGGGTATGCTTATCAATTAACGTTTTGTAATCTGGCCAAACGATCAAACGTTGTTGGTCAAACATTTGAGATTTGCTTTACAAGAAATTTTTAACGGTTTGACCACGTTACAAAACGTTTTCTGGCAAGCAGAGCTCGCTCAGCAATGTTTTTGAAAAAGCTTAAAGAAACATTAAGAAATGTTTTGCCAAACGGTCAAACGCTCAAACATTGTGTTTGACAAGCAAATATCAGACATTTCACAAACTATGTTTGATTGTTTGGCCAGGAGCGAAGATTCGTTGTAATTCGCTCCCAATCTACACAGTCAGAACAAGCTAGAATAATACGCAGCTACCAAAAAATTAATTTTCGTGTCGCAAAAAAAACAGAGCCTATCTGCTTTTGCCGTCGGCCAAAAAAGTAATGAAATAAAATGCGAAATCGAACATTGATTTCAAATCAGACTAAACCAGCGTATTCTTCTAAACCAATTCTTTTTTCGGTAGCAATCTTTTTCAGAATATGTGATTTTCAAAACCATTTCTTCTGAAAACGGCAGGTTTTGGAGCTGTCCAAAACCTTCTGTCATCAAAAGTAAAAGGTTTCCGAGACTTTCGATAGTTGCTTGGTTTGAAGTTCGAACGAGACTGCAATTTTACCAGTTTCCAGGAGACATTTCACGATTTTCTCTGGGGACTAGGCAAGCAAGAATTTTGGCGCGAAAGGTGACTCGTTTGGAACATACTTAGGAAAAAGTCTCGGATTTTCAGAATTCCAGTTTTTTGAAAATCACGGATTCCGTTTTTAGAAGTTTTCTTCTTTCGGTGTTCGGAAGGTTTGGAGGTTTAGAAGAACACGCCCCAACATCATCTTATTCAATTCTTTTTAACTTTGCATATTTTATTCTAGAACATTTCTTCTTTCGTTTAAAGGCTATAATCTGACTCCACAAGCTTTGAACATCATCGTAAAGCGCTATTCTACAGATGGTAGAATCTCCTTTGATAACTTCATTGGTATTGCTGTCCGACTTAGACTCCTTACAGGTTGGTACTTAGAATACGTTTTTTTACAATTAGCGGCCATCATAGAAATTTTTCAAACCTTCGACATAAAGTGAGAGGGGTGACAGGGTAGTGGTGCCATATGGTACCAGAGGGGTGGTACCTGGTACCAAAAGCTCTAAAAAGGGCGGAACCTAGTTCCTCTATCAATTCATGTGTATTAACATTTCATCCGACAGACAATTGAGTTTACTACAACCAAAATTGAGATTACGTGGTACCAATACCTGCAATTTGGGTGGCACCTGGTACCAAACCTTGTGGTACCGGTACCAAAGACCCCCCTGTCAACCCCCTCTCTTGTGAACGTAGAGCAAGGCAGGAATGAAAAAATGAACGACTCATCTCTTACAAAATATGTACAAGCATCTTATAAATCACTCGATTAACATTTGTGAATTAACAGCAAAACTAAACAGCTTGGTAGCTAAAATATTGCGTTGCTCTTCTAGGCAACTTGAACTGACTCATACTCGAGCAACTTCTAATTAAAATATTTAAACCTAAAGTTCACACCTAAGTTGGAGAACTGGAACTAGTAGTTAAGTGCACAGGGTTACAATGATCAAATACAAATTATCAAAAGAATCTAACATAAAGAGTTTTTGATACTAAATTGGTATTTATTAAGTATATAGAATTGAATCTAGGTGCAAAGTTTTGCCATCTTATCCTAACGCTTATAGTATTGATTTTATGAGCTATTATCTTTTTAAACTTAAGGATTGTATAGCTAAGGGCTCCAACTAGTCAGGGTGAACAGTTTCACCTGGGGCACGTATCATTATCAAGGAGGTTCAAAGCCCTTATGAAGTAGGGGCACTTTTAACACTCATAAAACCAGAGATACAAGAGCTAGGGCAGTGAAATTTTGCACCTAGACGAAGTTTTGGATGCTCTAAACGATTTTAGCATCTAGAACTTGATATCTTGAAATTTTGAAAACATTCCTTAATGGCAGTGGTTCGTCGAAAATGTGTATTCTTGCAGTAGTTGCCAAATGAAGGTAGAGCTCAATTTTGAACAAATGCTGCAAGAAGTTAAGACTAAATTGTATTTGCTCCGTAAAAAATCTTCAGAGTTAGAAATAGCTGCTTTTTTGTTTTTTTTCGTAGACTCCTTCCGCAGACGAGATGCAACGCAAACTGGCTTTGCTCAATTTGGATACGATGACGTGAGTACATAATATATTTGATATTCGTTTGTTGTTATTTTGTACTTTTGTACTTTTAAAGAACTTATGCAATTAAAGACAAATCCCTAAGGAACTTTCAATTTTGAATATTTTTGTCACTACAAAAAATTAAGAATTATGAACCCGTTTCTATACATTTGCATTCAAAGCTCGTACAAATTGTGTGCTACGCTTGTATCAAATGTTTCATTGAGCAGTTTCCTGCTTTGTTTACATCTAAATGCCACCATATAGTTGCCATTTCCCTGGACATCGGTTCATGTAAGTCAAAATTCAGAATTTCGATGTTTTTCTTGCGTCAGTGCTATTTCCGTGGCACTAAATGTGCAGTCAGAATTAAGGAACTAAGGATATTTTGGTATTAGAATTTGATCAAACGAGGCCCAAAGTTAAAGAACTTGGTACTGAGCTAGGTACTTTTCATAAGCCCTAAGAATAATATCAGCTTAATATAAAAGTGAAACAGTCTGGCTGAATGTCAAAAGCAAGCTAATAACAAAAAAGTAGACAAGAATTCTGCATTTTTACACAAATCTAGTACCACTCCAGACATTCACTGAAGATTATTAATGTCTTCGTAACCTGATGAATTAAGAACAGATTAAGAACATTTCAGGCTCAAGAAAGGCAAAAACAAGAACAGCCAGCCTCGATCAAAATTTTAAAATGATATCTCTATTACTAATATGCTTAAATGCAAATCAGGTTTCCATTGTTCTGTTCCCCGTACTGAGCCTTATAAACGGTCGGACATGAAAGGCTTTTTCCCTAGGCCACCTAGAGATGCGATTTTTTCTTTAATCGATCGCGTTTCTGGCCGGACACTGTTTTAAGATTTTGCTAAGCGTTTTGAAACCTATAAGTTGGTAAAAATTTCAATTTTCTCTCGGCTCAAAAAAGTTTTGATTTTGATGGCGGCCGTCTATTATGTTCTTTTCACTACAAGAACAGTGCTTCTTTGTCCTGCGAAAGTTTCTCGTGCTTACTACATCGCGGAACCACCCAAAACGATCCAAAACCAGCCAGAATCACCCAAAACGACCCATGATCGAATTAAAACCACAAAACACCACCTAAAACTATCCAAAAAGAGT